>JAPCYP010000123.1:0-600000 GCA_035048595.1 Echinosophora koreensis | reverse complement strand
TAAAAGAAAAGTTTGCTTTAAAAAACTAAGTATAACATTTTTTCCAATGCTAAATACGGTTTTTCCCATACAAATTTTTCTTTATTGATTCCTTACAATGCTTTACCGTTCTCTTTGCACTTTGGAGGTTTTGGTTACTACTTTGGCAGTGGATTCCTTCTACTCATTACTCGTCCAATGAATACGTGCTCCTCATTAATTGGGGAGAACCTAAGTGCTATGAAGAGGCTATGAAGAGTGAGCAAAAGACATAACTGGTGGCTGTTGTGAATAGTGAGATGAAATCTTTTATTGACAAACATACTTTGAGCTAGTGAAGTTGCCTAAGGAAAGGAAAGCTATACAAAAATTTGTGGGTTTACAAGGTGAAGAATCAAGTGCATTGAAGTGCATATGTTCCCATACAAAGTTTGATTAGTTGTCAAATGCTACAAGCAGAAAAAAGAGGATTGATTTTGAGGAGATCTTCTCGCATGTTGTTTAAACATATTCCAATGAATTATTCTTGGTTTGATAGCTAGTATTGATCTAGAGGTTGAACAGATGGATGTGAAAATCGCGCACAAGTTTTTCTTTGCTAAGACATAACAAGTATTGTGAGTATTTATTATTTAACCCTTGTTAGTTCAATATAGATTTAAAATTAAAGCAAATATAAAAATACATGGTAAAGGAGACAAAAGTAGAAGATTTATCATGATTCGGCCAAAATCTTTGACGTACAACATGGTACTCTTTGAAACACAGCCTATCCAGGCTATTACAACAGTGTTACAACGAAAAACTATATCAAGTTTTTTGCAGCAGAAGTTCTTCATAGAGCAAGATGTATATAAGCAAACCATTAAAACAGATTGCGCAGAGTTTTTCACAATGTTGTGCACCGACTCAATAAGATGTTTGTTGTCATCAAAACATCTTCTAAGAAGACAAAAGGGTTTGCATGATAATTTTGACCTTACATTGACAAGTTAAAAAAAAGGATCATACTAAGTCATTTGTAATGAAAGACTTGGGACCAACAAGGAAAATTCTTGGCATGCAGATTACTCGTGAAAAAGTGGCCAAGAAGCTGTGATTATCTCAAGAGAAATACATTTAGAAAGAACTTGAACGGTTTCACATATATAAAGCTAAAGTTGTAATCACTCCTCTAGTCCTCTTGCTTTAAGCTTTAGGCTTAGCTCTAGACATGGTCCTTCTATTGAAGAAGAGAAAGAAGACATCTAGCGAGTTCCTTGTGCATCTGTAGTAGGGAATCTGATGTATTCAATGGTTTTCACAATGTCTAATGTAGGTAGTTGGTGTGATTAGTCTTTTTCTCTCCAATTCCAGCAAAAAAAGCATTGGTAAGTTGTGAAGTGGATTTCGAGATAAGAGGTCACTTCTAGTTTGAAACTCCATTTTGAAATTGAGAATCCTATTCTTTGTAGTTAATTATAAAAATTCAAACTTGGATAGGTGTGTTGATTTTAGGATGTCTACTTCTAGCTATTTGATTACCATTGTAGAAGTTGTGGTTTAACAATCTAGTTTGCAAAAGTGTGTTGTATTGTCTACTACTGAGTTCATTTCTATTACCAAGGCTTGTAAGGAGTTGCTTTGGTTGAAGAAGTTTGAGAAAGAACTTGGTTTTACTCAATAGAGGTGTATTTTGTTCTGTCATAGTCAGAGTATTATCCTTTGGCACAATTAGAATCATACTTTTCATGGCAGATCTAAGCATATTGATGTGAGGTATTATTGGATATCAGATGCTTTGGACTTTTTAAGTTGTTGGGGCTTTAAAAGATTCATATGATGATAATGGTTCAGACATGCTAACAAAGACTCTGAGGAGGAGTTTGAAGCTAGTCATTTGGTTGCTACTTTGGCATTTGCCTCCACTTAAGTTGGAGGGAGAGTTTGTTGTGTTTTGTTTTTTTATTGATTTCCACTATGTTGGTAGTGAGTAGGGGCTAATTTGACATCCTTATTTGTTGAGAGACACTTGATTTTATTGTTCTTATTGATCTGTTATAATTATAATGGAGATTTTCATGGATTAGGTTTCATAATTGTTACTTCTCACAGGGGATTTTTCGCATTAAAATTGTGTGTGTTCTCCTCTACCTACCTATTTATTCTTTTAGCATTGTTGGATATATCTGTTGGTGGATATTTTAGCTGGCAATATATTATGCTTCTTACAAGTTCTTTCAAGTATGAAAGGTTTTTATTGCCCTTTACTGAATGTTGTTGCTTCCACTGTGTGCAAGCCCCTTTCCAACACTAATTTAATTGGTAAGTTCTAGATAATCTTCATTAGTTTTGGCAACCAAATACTTACAAATTTCTATCTATCAAAGGAGAACCAATTAGTAACTTAATTGTAAGCTACACTTTCAAGTCTCCTTATCCTTCCAGCCATGGTGCACTACCCAATTCCATTTCTGTCAGTGTCAACTTCTTCATCCAATTCCACTTCTGAAGTTGGGATTGTAATGATTCCAATTCATAATGAATGGATAAGGCCAAAGGAGAGTTGCACTATTTATCAGTTCTATATATAGAAGATATGAAGCATACCATCTCGTCTCAGTGATCCCACTTAAAAGATACTCATATATTCTCATACATATTCTCAAAACTCTATTCTCTACCCCCATCTTTTTCCATGGGAAATCAGAAGACTCCCTTCTCCCTTGATATGAAGGATGTTGTGATTGTTAAACCTTCCAAACCCACACCTCCTGATATTCTTTCTCTATCCACCATTGACAATAACCCTAGTCTCAATATTATCTGTCAAACCATTTATGTATACCAAGCAAATCTTGATTCCCCAAATGGCCAACAAGACCCTGCTCATGTAATAAAAGAAGCCCTCTCAAAGGCTTTGGATTACTATTATCCTCTTGCAGGGAAGATAATAACAAATGATGATGGAAAACTTGGAATCAACTGCAATGCTGATGGAGTACCATTCTTGGAGGCAACTGCTAATTGTGAACTCTCTTCTCTTCATTATCTTGAAGGGGTTGATGTTCCAACTGCACAGAAGTTGGTGTTTGATAACCCTTCTCAAGATGAAACTAGTCACCATCCCTTGCTTTTCAAGGTGACCAAGTTTCTCTGTGGAGGTTTCACAATTGGCATGGGCTTGTCTCACATTGTTTGTGATGGGTTTGGTGCATCACAATTCTTCAGAGCCATGGCTGAACTTGCAAGTGGGAAAAGTGAGCCCTCTGTGAAACCTGTGTGGGAGAGAGAGAGGCTAGTAGGGACAATTCTTAAGGAACCACTCCAATTTCCCATAGAGGAAACTTCAAGGGCAGCTTCACCATTTTGGCCAACTACAGAGATTTCACATGAATGCCTTAACTTGAATGGTGAGATCATACAAAGACTCAAAATGACACTGATGAAGGGAAGTGACACTGTGAAGGAAAGCTTCACAACTCTTGAAACACTTGGTGCCTATGTTTGGAGGTCAAAGGCTAGAGCTTTGGAATTGAATTCTGATGGGGATACTTTATTCTGTTTAGCAGTAGGGGTGAGACACCTATTGGATCCACCTTTGCCTGATGGGTATTATGGGAATGCTTTTGTGGCTTCAAATGTAGTGCTAACAGTGAAGGAACTCAATGAAAGACCACTCTCAGAGGTTGTGGAGCTCATCAAAGAGAGTAAAAAGCTTCCTTCTGATAATGAATATATCAGAAACTCAATTAACATGTTGGAGACAATAAGGAAATGCAACATTAGGATTGAAGGTACAGGTGCATCTATGGTATTAACAGATTGGAGGCAATTGAGTTTATTGGAAGAAGTGGATTTTGGTTGGAAGGCTTCAGTGAATATAGTACCAGTCCCATGGAACATGTTTGGGTACGTGGATTTGTGCCTTTTTTTGCCTCCTAGTAACTTGGATCCTTCAATGAAAGGAGGTGTAAGGGTATTTGTATCCCTCCCCAAAGCTTCCATGCCCAAGTTCAGGGAGGAGATGGAGGCCCTCAAGCTTATGACTTATGAGAGTTGATGAGGGCAGCAACTAGCTAGAGAAATGTCAGACCCATAGTGTCAAATTTGTTTCTTCTTTTTGAAGAATTCCTTTCCTTTCATCTTTCCTCCAAACCTAAGGTTGAATTGCTTGTTTTGTGTGATATCAGGTCACTGGCTTTGTTATTGCATTATGCTAATTATTGTTTTTACTTCTTTAAACTAGCCATGATCCATCATCCTAGTTGCTTGCTTGTAATCTTTCAACACTTATTACCCGGAAAAAAGAAAGAAAGTTAAATTTACTCAAAAACTTCATATGGGAGTAATTGTCTCGCTCCCTTTCACAAATAAGAATCCCATTTATTTTAAAAATAATAATAGTAAAGACAACCAAAGTGAAAATTATTACTAATTCTAAAACTACAAGCTGCAAAATAATATACATAGTGGTACATTGCCTTGGACGACATTTCTTAATGTTAATCAAATAGGTTTAAGTGGATCATGCAAATAACAATCTCACGGCATCCTATGATGATTAGCTCCACCAAATAGGAAATATCAATATCATTAATGATAACAGTCAGAACATTCTCATTGGTCAAAAAATAATGCATCTGGTGTCTGTCATCGCATGAAAGGAAGTAACCCCCTCATCTCTGTTCCATTTCCATTGGACAGGAAGTATATTTTCTTCCAATTTTCTTCTGAGAATACTTCTCGACGAATAAGCCTTTGCCTGTCAAATGAAAACGCAACAAACTGAGAATCTGAAACACAATTGTCAGGCCACTGAGTTTGTTTGCATTCAAGTATCAGCCCTGACAATGCCAAGCAATATTCTTTTCTCAAAAAGATAGATACTAGGAAGACTATTGCTCCAACAATACCAAGTGGATGATAGATCCAATGAAAATAATCAGAATTAGAACGTCACTATACTAATACAAAAGAATGAGAAGACCAGTGTATGATTAAGAGATGAATGACAAAAAAACTTTTGCTTAAGGCCTAGAAAAGTATAAATATACAAGATCATTAATCAATAAACCACTTGCTGAAGAACCAGTTAAATATCTAATATGTATGTTTCAATTTTGATGAATTTCAGGAAGTAAACTGGAATACTGGATATGGGAATGTGCAACCATGATACTTTTCAAATTGGAAAACTGCACAACAAAAAATTGAATTGAAGGAGGAATTTAACAGATACCAAAATAGAAAATTTATTTTAGACTGATCACTTTATTAACTAATGATGGCCTTTCTATATGTCATACACTAGAAACAGTTACTGATTCCATAGCAATGTTATCAACCTGGCAAGCATAGAGAGTGTGTAGGCATACCTTAAATAATAATGGCAAACCATCTCGGCTTCATCTAAACTGTATCGGGGAAGCATTATGCGAGCATCTACTGGAACATCCGGTAAGTCTTTTCGAAGCTTTCCTACTGCAGTTGAATGAGAAAAAGCCCCTACCATCATATCATCGTGCACCATTGACCTAAAAGCCTTCACCTGCAGTAGTAAGATGAAAGCATATAATCATTTACACAAAAGGCTAACTGTTAAGTAAGATGGATATAAATGACATCATAAAGCTCTCCTTCCCACCCCGTTGGAAGGATGACCAACATTCCTAAAGAAGCAAGTCTACAGCAACAACATCACAATGCATGAAAATAAAGCATAATTTCAGAAGCAGGCAACCAGTTATTATAATCCATAAAGGGATGTATTCCTAACATTGTTCAAAAATATAAAGAGGCAAAGTACCAACCATTGTAAGTTCTCTAGCATGTATTGGCCGACAAGAACGAATTGTGACTGGCTCCTCATACTCACTGAATGTAAACCAGTTATTATACTGCACACAGGAAGCAAATAAGAAAATCAAAATACAACATAACCATATCTTGTGAACGAATGATTTCAATGAATGAACATGACTTTAACACCAAGGAATATGTTTCTCACTTGATCAATTGCAATAAGTACAGGCATGTCTTTAACAAGTGACAACTCTTTCCTCAAACGAACTACCACTCCAACAGCTGCATGTGTTTGTTCAATTCCAGTCGTCACCAGTTCATATAACGTTGTACCCTCAGTAACTTCCAAGGAATCAACATCTTTCAACCATCCAACACCAGCTCCCTCACCCAATATGATCGGATCAAATATTTGGCATGGTAGTTGCTTTAAGTAGGACTCATTGTACTTCAAAAAATCCTGGAAACAAATGACCCATAAAATTGAAACTAATATATTGTAATGTGTCCATGATGCCATAACAACATAATACTAAGTGCTAATCATAATCGCCCTTAATATGCAGAATAGAAGTAGGAAAAAAAAAATAAGGATAATAACTTCCCCCTTATGCTTCTCCTAGCTCAATTTTGAATTTTAGTGAAAATCTATCTTCCTGACTACCTACATGCATAGGGGTTTATAACTAGTTAACTACACTACACCAGTCCATATTGTTACATTCTTTTCTCTTCTGGCAATGTTAAGAACCGGATCGGATCAAATATTTGGCATGGTAGTTGCTTTAAGTAGGACTCATTGTACTTCAAAAAATCCTGGAAACAAATGACCCATAAAATTGAAACTAACATATTGTAATGTGTCCATGATGCCATAACAACATAATACTAAGTGCTAATCATAATCGCCCTTAATATGCAGAATAGAAGTAGGAAAAAAAAAATAAGGATAATAACCTCCCCCTTATGCTTCTCCTAGCTCAATTTTGAATTTTAGTGAAAATCTATCTTCCTGACTACCTACATGCATAGGGGTTTATAACTAGTTAACTACACTACACCAGTCCATATTGTTACATTCTTTTCTCTTCTGGCAATGTTAAGAACCGGATCGGATCAAATATTTGGCATGGTAGTTGCTTTAAGTAGGACTCATTGTACTTCAAAAAATCCTGGAAACAAATGACCCATAAAATTGAAACTAACATATTGTAATGTGTCCATGATGCCATAACAACATAATACTAAGTGCTAATCATAATCGCCCTTAATATGCAGAATAGAAGTAGAAAAAAAAATAAGGATAATAACTTCCCCCTTATGCTTCTCCTAGCTCAATTTTGAATTTTAGTGAAAATCTATCTTCCTGACTACCTGATGCATAGGGGTTTATAACTAGTTAACTACACTACACCAGTCCATATTGTTACATTCTTTTCTCTTCTGGCAACGTTAAGAACCGAAGAGAGCAGTGTGTGAGTAAAACTGAATGACAGTGAAATTGGAATTCTTGCCTTGAGGACATTTTCAGCCTGGACAGGTGTGTCCCATAGACCTGTTAATGGATGCTTATAGAAAAACCCTCCATGAGTCCATTCCTTGCCACTGGGAACATAGAGAACCAGCCAACCTTCTTCTCTGGCCCACTGCACAAGCATTGCAAGTGCAATGCTCTTCCCACAACTAACTGGACCATCTAACACAATTTGCTTTCTAACTTTGATACCTGGAGAAGAAAGGGGGCAAAAAAATCACACACATAATATTGAGCCTAACAACTAACAAGTCAATGACTCAATGTTTTAACAATCTCCGGAGTCAGACTGTCTAACCATGAACCAGAAACATTTCTGGTTCAACTCAAGTTAAACCGATTAAGAGGATACTTGAAAGAACTTATTTGAGCTTAAGATAATATGCTTATGAGAATAGCTTATAACAATAAGCTTATGAGAATAGTTTATTTCCTCCCTAAGCTCTTTTTAACTTTAAAAAAAAAAAATTTATCAAAGAAGTTTATGAAAATTAGCTATCTTTTACCTTATTTCAAAATAAGTTATTGAATAGGTACCCAATTAAGTTGTTTACCCAAAAGCGCTTAATTAAGTTGTTTATCCAAATTCGTCTTGAACCAATCGCATCATGACTCAGCTCTCTGCTTGTTCGAATTTAAAACATTGGAAGATATGCATGGTCAAATCATACACCCAAACTCATCCAAATTGAAATCAACAGCAAAAAATAAAAATTACAAACAATTTGACAAAATGCGGCATCTGGGGCACACTAAAACGACAAAAAGATTGCAACATTACCAGTAGACCACATGCAAGGATCAACGACGCGACGGAAGTTATCACGAAGGTCCAAGAAGCTCTGTCGAACAAGCAAAGCGGTTCGCTTAGAGTCCTGAAACTCCTTCACCATGCCCGCGGGCAGCCCTTCGGGCAGCACCGCATTCAAACCCTCCTTCCTGTGAAAAACAATCCAAAAAGGGTCATCACCATCAACGAATCACACACAACGTGTTCGACGAAATGACACAAAGAGAGAGAGAGAGAGAGTACGCGAGTTTGAAGTAGGTGGAGGTGTCGCGGCGGGTGAGGTGGGAGAGGGAAGGGGCGGAGGTGAAGAGGGGGCGGCCGTTGGGGCCCACGTCGAGAGAAGGGTCCTTCTCGTCGGCGGCGAGGTTGCGCATGCGTTCTTGTTCGTCGAAGAGAGCGTCGGCGGCGGCGGAGGAGGGGGAGGGCGAGACGGAGGTGGGTCTCTTCGGATCGGGTTTGAAAGGAGCCTTAGAAGAGTAATTGAGAGATGAGATGGCAATGGGGTTGGGGTGCCATGGTTGTTGGGTTGTGGAACTGGTTGCTGCGCGTCTCACAAGGGACCGCAACATTTTGTTTTGTTTTTTGTTTTTGTTTTTCTCAGAGAGAGAAGTGAGGTTTTGGTTTGGGTTTTGGAGGAGAAGGTGAGTGACAAGGGAGAGCTGAGAAGTGAAAAGAGAAGGGATCAATGTTGGAAATTGGGAAATGGTATGGGGGTATTATCGTACTTTGGGATCTCTTAAATCTTCGGTCGTGTGCCAGAAAAGTGTTGTTATTACTTGGGCTTTCCACACACACAGACTACCTTTGATGGTTTTTGTATGAAATGATTTCGGCTCCAATGCACCACCCTTTTACTTCATCCACCACCACATCTTTATTTTATTTTTTTGGGTTAACTATGGTTTCAGTCCCTCAAATTTGAGTGATGTACGGTTTAGTCCTTTGTTTGAAAAACGTATTTTTTTAGTCCTCCAAATTCTAAAATGTATCGGTTTTGATCCTCAAACGTATGTTTTTGGTCCTCAAACGTACGTTTTAAAATCATCCAAAAGTGCTTTTTAATCCCGTTTGGGGATCAAAACTGACACGTTTTAGAATCTGGGGGACTAAAATCATATTTTACCCCTTTTTCATCTCCCTCACCTCAGACCACCCGTCCATGTAGCAGCCCCTCTTTTCTCTCATCCCCCTCCACCCGTTCTTCTTGCTCACCTCCCTCTCCTCCCTCTCAATAATATAAACATGAACACAAGTGTCTGATGCATTCTTCTCCATTATGCAGGAACTGTATTGGGTGGTGTGCATTTTTTTTTTTTCATGTTTTTCAGATCTTACAACAATTAATTGCAGGAACTCAAATAACTATGACTTCTGGCAATTAATTGTCAAAATACATGTTTTTTGTATTCTGACAATTAATTGCCGACAACTCAAAATACTTGAAAGAGTATAATTCGGCAACTAGTTGTCGGTAGGTAAAAAATCTTGAAAAATATATTCCAGTAACTAATTATCTACAACTCAAAACAGTTGAAAGATTATAATCCGACAATTAGTTGTCAGAGGCTAAATGTCACATATTCCAGCAACTAGTTGTCGGTAGGTAAAATATCTTGAAAAATGCATTTAATTGTTAGAGGCTAATAAATCAATTCGTTAAATTCAAATGAGCAAAAAAGTCCTTTCACGCTTAAAAAAAATAATAATGGGGAGGAGGATGGAGCAAACGTCGTGGTGTAGGTTGTGGGAGCCAATGATTTTCCTTGGGCTTCAAGCATGTCATGACCCGAATTTGACATTAATGACCGGCCCAAGCGAAAAAAATCTGTATGCAGGTTACATCTACATTACGGGCATGTTTGTTACGGATTAAAAAAAAATGATTTTGACATTCAATAACTTAGAGATTTTAAATAAAAGTAAAAGCTATTTTGTATTTGTTTACAATCATAAAAATCATTTTTTTTTTAAAGTAGCTGATGATTTTAAATGATTTTCTCCAAAAACTAATTAAAGTAGGTTTTCATTTTGACCTTATAAATGATTTTTTACTTAAGAAAAATGATTTTTCATCAAATAATAAATCTATAACAAATGCCCTCTACATTAGCCCATGAATTTGCAGGCTGGTTTGTGACCACAACCCTTTTTTTTTTTGGTACATACAACCTTTTTCTCTTTAATTTTCAAAAGGCTGAAAATAAAAACAAATATCGAATTTTGGTCATGTTAATTGGTTGGACCAATATCACTCTTTAAAAAGGACTGTCTAATCTTAATCTTATTAAAGAAAAAGGTAAAACGGGTTCAAAAACTAAACCCATTTAAGTTGTTAGTTTAATAGATCAGGTATGTATTTTACGGATTTGGATTTCCTGCATTTACATATTCACGAAGCTATAAGATATATCATTGGAACAAGCTTGCTTTTCAATTTTTAATATTTTTAATATACACTCAAATATATCTAATGGTCTATATCAATGAATTCATGAATACGTGAAAATAATAAATGCAGAGAATCCAAATCCGTATTTTACTTGTTCCAACTACTCACTAGAGTCCTCGTGCGGGTTGGAGAGAGACAGATTACAGATCCAAATTCCCACAAAAATAGTCTCTAATACGTAGCAAATTAAGACATCTATTTTATTTCTATTGCCACTGCACTGTCTCCTCTTCTACCTCAACTCTTCCATGTTCAAACGCCTCTCCCACTTTGGCGTTAGTGTCCCTTCATTTGTGTGATTGGGAATCACTGTCTCAAACCCCCCAACAAGGTATGTTAATGTTGCTTGGATGCATTAGCATAATTCATTCCTCATATTCATATGGGCTGCTGAAATGTGAAAGATCATTTCAATGCATGTGAAATTCAACAAAAACAATTTATTAATCAAAACCATAGTTTTAAATCATGTTTGTGGTGTCGATGTGATGACAATTGTGTAGCGGCCAGATGCAGTCATCGTTAGGGTCAATCAAATCTATTGGAATTTGAAATTTTATTGGATCAATAATAATATCATATTTGCTTTTGTAGTTTCGTTTTTAATGATGATTGTAGCACGAGGGGCTCTTCTGGTGACATGCTAATTACTTTGTATTTTGTAACTTGAAAGGTCCTAAATGGCTGGAATAACATTACTATTAGATTTATGGAGGAAACACCAAAACTTTAACCCAGCTTTTTACACGGCACGAAACTATCAATCTTCTTGGTTTTTCTCTGCATCTGCCACTGTTGCCTCCTTTGCTGCCGGGACCTCTTTTGCCTCAAGGGACTTCTTTGGGTATAGGTATGATCTTCCATCGTTTTTCTCTAGACAATTTTATCCAAGTGTAATGGCTACATGTACATTTTATAGAAACCATTGGTCTGGATTAGTTGGATTTATTATTTTGTCAAAGGTCGATAAGAAATGTTTTGTTGAATTTGATGTAGATGTGTATGGGATGGATCAGAATGAGTAAAGTTTGGCCTAAACTTGATTCAACATCGTGATCAAGTCGTCCATTTAGACTCGAACCCGACTTGATCATGACTCGAGAATGATCGGGTTGGAATCAGGCTGATATAATTTATTGTTATATTGTATAATTGAACATTATGCATAGTTAAATTATAGAACTAAAGAAGTAGGAAACAAAAAACGCATGTGTTATAATATTTTTTTCAAAAACAAAAATTATATATCAATATAAATATATGATCATACTATGCAAAAAGTTTCTAATTTAAAATAGAAAAAGATTTATTATTTATACTTAATTTTTTAAAAAGAGTATAAATTTTAAAAGAATATGTGACCCAAATCAATTTAAAACCATCCGAAGTATGACTCAATCCCATCCCAAAAATACATTGTGTTTGTCTAATTTCTAAAACTAAACCGTTAGCCTATCTTGATCCCTGCCGCCAATCCGCCGCCATCTGTCGCCTGAAACCGTCGCGGCCAGTCGCCGGAACCTCCATTATTGCCGGAATCTGGGTTTTAGAGAGAGAAAATCCCGTTTTTCTCTCTCTCTCTCCTCCTCCTTCTTCCTTCTCCCTCTTCTTCCTCTCCTTCCTTGTTCCTCCTTCCTCTCCATTCTTTCCGTTTTGGTCCCTTTTTCCTCGCCGTTGTCACTGTTTTGATTGGAAAGAAGCCGCTGGTGACGCGATTGACAGCGAGCTCGAGCGGTGGTGGCGGTTTAGGGAGGTGGTGGTAGAGGAAGAAGGAGGAAAAAAGAAGAGGAGAAAGAGAAAAATGAGACTTTCTCTCTCTAAAACGCAGTTTCCGGTGGCGGTTTCCGGCGAGTCACGGCGGATACCTAACGTCGTTAGTAGAAAACTGATGGAAAGGACCAAAATGAAAACTAATAAAAAGATAAGGGACCAAAATAGGGATTTAGCCTATTTTAATTAATTTTAAATCCTTAAACTTTTTAAAATTTGCCCCATCTTCTTCTCTCACTCCCCTCTTTCTCACCTCCCTCAAGCCAGCTGCTAACCATGATGTTGTCAGTGAAACACAGATCAAGGGAGTTCAAAAAAAAAATGAAATCTTTTTCTCTTATTCTTCTAACACAGAACCTTACTTCCCCATCACTCCTCTTCTACATTTTTCTTCCTCTGTTACCAACCAATTTTCTCAACCAAAAATGGCAAACAAAAACAACAACAACAACAACAACAACACAGAAGCACCCACAAGAGCACCTCCACCGCGAACCGCCACTCAGCCCACCTCCACTGTGAACTGCCACTGTCTTAGACCCCTCGGACTGACACGATGGTCTCGCCCTTGGTGCGGATCATGGCGGTGCCTTCACAGATGCTGCAGAGTGACTGGCCG
Organism: Echinosophora koreensis; assembly: GCA_035048595.1. NCBI lineage: Eukaryota > Viridiplantae > Streptophyta > Magnoliopsida > Fabales > Fabaceae > Echinosophora > Echinosophora koreensis. Next base: position 587,075 of record JAPCYP010000123.1, on the reverse strand, counting down.
AGGTTGAGACAGCCGCGAACGAAGGGGATTAAGAACCTATTACCAAAACCTGAAGTTCGTTGGTAGTGAAGTGCATCCAGATTGGAGCGTGTTAGCGGCGATAAACCTGAAATTCATGGCATAAGGGTTGTTGGTGGAGATGAAGTGGAAGGAGAGTAGTGGAACGTCGAAGATCTTGACGAAATGGTTTATGCCGGAACACTAGTCCGACTTCTTCAGCGATGCGGGTTGGCTTGGCATTAACGATGTCACCGGCACAAAGTAGTCGTGCAGTAGGGAATGGAGAGGGCTGGGGGTGGGGGTGGGGTGGTAACTGTAAACTGCAAACTGGATGGCAAATGCAACCATGGTGTTAGCAGCTGGCTTGAGGGAGGTGAGAAAGAGAGGAGTGAGAGAAGAAGATGGGGCAAATTTTAAATTTTAAAATTTTTGAGGATTTTAAATCAATTAAAATATTACAAAAATGTCCTTGCTCATGGTGGGAGTCGGAGACATGTGTAGGTCTCCCACCCTAGCCTTAGGTTTGGGACAACACCAATGTTGAATACCACAAACACCAAATTTGTTGGCTTATTCATGTGTATTTGTATGTGATTTTGATACTCAAATTAGTTTTTAGAGTGAATACCCAAATCGGTCCCTGAAAAATTTTAGAGACTCACTTTTAGTCCTTGAAAAAATAAATTACCTATTTAGTCCCTCAAATTTTCAAACGCGGGACACATTAGTCTCTTAATTTAGTTATGACGTTCATTTACTTGCTTATGTATCTCATTAGCCATCCTTCTGGACTCATTAGTGGTCCTGTGAGGCCTATGACGAATTTCCACCGTGAAAAGTTAATGAAAAGGGGAAAAAAAAGTGCATAATTATCACGTATTTGAATTTTAAAACTGTGCACGCTTTTTACTTTTTATTCGTTTTCCACTGAGGAAATTTGTCATAAGCCATGCAGGAGTTCTAACAGGCCAAGTAGGATTTTAATGGGGCATGTAGGCAAGTAAATGGAAGTCGAAACTAAATCTAGGGAATAATGTGTCCCGTGTTTGAAAATTTGAAGGGACTAAAAGGTGAATTTTTTTTTAGGGACTAAAAATAGATCCCCGAAATTTTTCAAGGAGCAATTTGAGCCTTCACTCTAGTTTTTAATTTTGTGTATCATATACTTTTTTAGAAAAAAGGCTCAAACTAGTCCCAAAAAAAATACAGAAAGATATTTGATTCTTGAAAATGAAAATTTTCAAATGGGGTCTCAAAATTTTAAATAACTATCAAAATAGTCCCCAATTTGATCATAATTTAATATGTGGAGGATTAAATTGATATTTTTATTTTTCAAAAATCAAATATATATTGATATTTAATTTTTTTTGGACCCATTTGTCCTTTACTTTGTATTTTTTTAGTACTCCCCCGCCATTAAGGACTACTACTCGAAATTTTTGAGATACATATTCAAGTCCCGTTAGTCAATTGCCTCCCTCAGTGCATATTCTTCGCCAAACGAGTTAGAACATATGGGAATTGCGTTCGAGCTATCATAAGCAGATAAAGTTAGTTTCATTTAGCGGCGATTAATGATATTGTCGCACATTTTTCCCACACTTCATTTTTCATGCATGGTTCCTCGTACAAGCTTCTTTGTGCGCACCAGTTTTCAAAAATCAATCTCTCACTTCTCCACCATTTCCTTCAAAACCCAGTTGCAAAATGGGATCTTTTCTGGTGGCAAAGATCAATTTGCCACCTTGTGTTCCAAAGGGCACATAAAAGAAGCCTTTAACTCCTTCATATCTGAGATATGGTCAGAACCCCGTTTGTTCACAAATCTCCTTCAAGCATGTATACCCACAAAGTCTCTTCCTTTGGGAAAACAGCTTCATTCTCTGATAATCACTTCTGGGTGTTCCCCAGACAGATTCATCTCCAACCATCTTTTAAACCTTTACTCAAAATTTGGGCACATTCAATGTGCACTGGCACTGTTTGATAGAATGCAAAGGAGGAACGTCATGTCATGTAACATCATGATCAAGGCATTTCTTGAAATGGGTAATTTTGAGGGTGCTAAGAAGCTGTTCGATGAAATGCCCAAGAGAAACGTTGCCACGTGGAATGCGATGGTCACGGGGTTAACCAAGTTTGAAATGAACCAAGAGTCTTTGTTATTGTTTTCGAGCATGAATGAGTTGGGTTTCATGCCGGACGAGTACTCGTTGGGTAGTGTGCTCAGGGGGTGTGCTCATTTGAGAGCTTTGTTTGCAGGGCAGCAGGTTCATGCTTATGTTATGAAATGTGGGTTTGAGTTTAATTTGGTTGTTGGATGCTCTTTAGCTCATATGTATATGAAAGCTGGAAGATTGAAAGATGGGGAGAGAGTTATCAAATTGATGGCAAATTGTAATGTGGTTGCTTGGAATACACTTATGGCTGGAAAAGCTCAAAATGGGTACTTTGAGGGAGTTCTGGAACAATACTGTATGATGAAAATGACAGGTTTTAGACCAGATAGGATTACTTTTGTGATTGTGATCAGTTCGTGTTCGGAGTTAGCCATGCTTGGTCAAGGGAAGCAAATTCATGCTGAAGCAATCAAAGCAGGAGCTAGTTTTGTAGTTGACATAGTTAGTTCATTAGTTAGTATGTACTCGAGATGTGGATCTTTACAGGACTCCATCAAAGCTTTTTCGGAATGCAAAGGACGAGATATTGTATTATGGAGCTCGATGATTGCTGCTTACGGGTTTCATGGGCAAGGAGAAGAAGCCATCAAGCTCTTCAATAAGATGGAACAGGAAAATTTGCCAGTAAACGAAGTTACATTCTTGAGCTTGTTATATGCATGTAGTCATTGTGGACTGAAGGACAAAGGGCTTGAATTCTTTGACTTGATGGTAGAAAAGTATGGACTCAAGCCTAGACTAGAACACTATACTTGTGTAGTTGACCTACTAGGTAGGTCTGGTTGTTTGGAGAAGGCAGAGGCTATGATACGATCCATGCCCATAAGAGCAGATGCAATTATTTGGAAAACATTATTATCTGCGTGTAAAATCCACAAGAATGCAGAAATGGCAAGAATTGTTGCTGAAGAAGTTCTTAGGATCGATCCTCAAGACTCAGCTTCATATATTCTACTTGCTAATATTCATGCTTCAGCTCAGAGGTGGCAGGATGTTTCTGAGGTGAGGAAAGTCATGAGAGACAAGATGGTGAAGAAAGAACCTGGCGTAAGTTGGGTAGAAGTTAATAATCAGGTCCACCAGTTCCATATGAGCGATGATCTCACCCAAATTATATGGAGATTAATCTGTATCTGGAAGAACTAACTTCAGAAATGAAGATGCGGGGCTATGTCCCTGATACTAGCTCTGTTTTGCATGATATGGATAATGAGGAGAAAGAATACAATCTGGCTCGCCACAGTGAGAAAATGGCAATTGCTTTTGCTTTAATGAACACCCCAGAGGGAGTGCCAATAAGGGTCATGAAGAACTTACGGGTTTGCAGTGACTGTCATGTTGCCATCAAGTACATATCACAGATAAAAAAATTGGAAATTATTGTGCGTGATGCTAGCAGGTTTCACCATTTCAAAAATGGTACATGTTCTTGTGGAGATTATTGGTAATAGTTATTCCAAGATGTCCATTTCAAATATTGTTCATGATCTTCCAGAGAATATAGGCAAGAGGGACCAAAGATTAAGTTCTTGCTATGGCTAAAGAGGCAGCAAGGCTCAGAAATATGTACAGAGAAAAGTATGGTGCAACATGGCAACTACCTTAACTCTCTCCCTCTCTCTTATTGAATTTATTTTGTTTTGTTGTTTTTTCTAATATTGATTAAAAAAATACTTCATCAATCCTAATTAGCTTTCTTAGTTGAAAACAGAAATTAACACTTCATCAATCCTGATTTGTCATGTTTTACTTGTTTGGTTAACATTGAATATATATTTTCATTCTAGCCACATAACTTCAGTTTCAGGACACCGGTCGCTTATTGTGATGCTGGAGCAGCAATTTCTGAAGATTACATTTCTAATACAGGAAGTGTACCTGGGAAATATTTTTACCATGATTCTCTAAAATATAGTACAAAGCACTATAACATTGAACTCAAACCTCTGTTATCTGCTTTTGAATTGAAGTCATTTACAATGATTACCTTAAGGTCATTCTTGATGTTCTATTTGCCTCTTTTGGACCCTCATGCAAATATGGAACAAGATGATGATGACTTTCTGCAGGACAATCAAGATGACCTTCATCACCGTCTCGCTGTTTCCCTCAAAAACTCAGTACTGCAAATCATCCGTGAGGTGAGTCTTATTTTATTTATCTTATTCTTGGTTTTACAAAGAGTCATGAGATGCAATATTTGCTATAATGTGCAACTTCCACCAGCATTCAGTAATTTGTGATTTAGTATTAGAATCACCGAGGTAATATTTGGCACACAGATAGAACAGGATTGAATAGGCTGTTCTATTTTCTTTGCTTCCACCCCTTTTAGTGGAATCAAAATGCTCTACTTTTTATTCTTATGTTCTGTTTTGTTCAAAAAAGAAACCATATATAAAATAGAACTCATATGTTCTGTTCCATCTGTTCTAATATGTCTAGCAAATGCTACCTGGGTGTTAAGATGCTATATGTTAATGTAGCTCGTTTCACAGAAAATCATTCTAGATTGCCAAGTTTCCAAATGAATCACGTGCAAATATATGTGTGTATGCATGCCTGTGTATCTTTTATCTGAATCTTCTATATTAATGTAGCAAAATAACAAAGAATCTAGTTTAATTCATTCATTTGAATCGATAAGTGACAACTTTGGTTAATTTTATCCACAATTATTAATACTTTCAATTCCAGATGGAACTTTGTGTTAGTGATCCATTAATCATGCGATTGGTTCTTAAGTTTTTCTATTAGTTATTTTCTAAAATGGCTATATAATAAAAACATATGTTCCACAATTTTACTTTATTAGTTTATTCTACATATGGAGTCTTATGTTTTTTTTCCTTGTATTATTATCTAACGATGTTTGAAAATTAGCTGATAAGTTGATTTGTTTTGAATTCATTACAGGTTACTGTTGTGACAACCAGACGCATTTTAGAAAGAATCGCTGTTCACTATGTTTCACAAAGAATGGCATGGAAACTAGTTAAAGGTGCTTTTTTCCTTCCTCAAACTGTTTCTTAATGCAGATTTATTTGGATGATAAGATGATCAAGAATAAACATAAAAATTAAAACAAATACTATAATAAAGGAAACTAATAATTTATTGGTAGTGACTATGATCGTTTGGCATCAAGTTTATGTTTTTTTATCAATCTTATACTCTTGAACAGATGTTCCTACATCAGCTGCTCGCAAGGCTGCAAGGGGAATGCCTACTTTAGTCTACATCTTCTCTGTGAGCAGAACAACTTTCAGAGGTCAAAGCAATTCTTCAATTATCAGTTATAACTTATAAGGTTGATTGGAGCTGTTGATCACTTCAACTATCTTGAGTTAATGTTTGTGTACAGGGTACATGCTTGGAGTTGCAGCATCATGGCTTGTCCAAGTAGGCATCAAATTATGTCAATTCTTTACTTCCAAGTCAAAGAAAGAGGGTCATAATATTGACAAAGCTGAGAGAACCAGACTTCTTAGACATAAGATTTTCATGGCTACTATCAACTGTAGTGCATCTCTAATTTTTGCCTCTTTAGGGGCAGGGATTGGTGCTACCCTTTGCCGTCCTTCACTTGGCCAGTGGATTGGTAAGATTATGAACAGTGCATGCTAACATTGTCATAGTGTCATTAATTACTGGAATTGTTATGGTTGAACCATGCAAAGCTGATTTTCCTCTTTTTTTTTTTGCCTTCTTATATTGCCTGTTTTTCAGGGTGTGTTGTTGGTGATTTTGCTGGCCCGGTTATTGTGGGAGTTTGTGCTGACCAAGTTTTTCATTTGAACCTCTAGTGCAGTTTATGTTTTCTTACAATTCCCTTTCCTATTTCAAATAAGACGTACCGTTGCATCATATAAATTTTGTAGTATTTACATGCCATTGTGCTTGACATTTTTGATGCAGAAGGCATCTTAGCTTTCATGAAAATGGGACCTTGTTATTTTTTCAGCAGGCATTCCCAATAATCTCAGTCATTGGGTTTTTATTTTACATGTTGCAAATTAATATATCTATCTATCTATCTATATAGTATAGATGAAATATTTTTATAGGAATGGAATTACACGTGTCATTTTTACACCTAATTTTAGGGTCATTGGAAAAAATCACACATCAAGATCATGGATGGGAACATTCAAAACACATCACAAAGAAATAATAAAACAAGATTTGTGTTTTGGCCCTCTTACTATGTTTGTTGAGTTATAAAAAATGATTCCCATGTATTAAAGATTCCCATATAAATGATATTCCCATATTTTGAATTTGACACGTTTTTATTCCCACAAGAGATGGTGAGGATCTATTATTCCTATGTGGTGAGAATATAGTTCAACTTACAAAAAGAATATATATTTTTTTTTTGTCCTTGACCAGTAGAATCTCTCACCGGAAGCGGGGATTAATATCCTGCAAGGGAATAAATGGCACCCGAAGGCGGAAAACCTCCTCCCAGCGGAAATTTGTTCCATACATAAGAGTTGGGATTCGAACCCCAACTACTTGGTTAAGGGACACAAGTTCACCACCACTTGTACCAACCTCCGTTGGTACTTACAAAAAGAATATCTAAATACCCACTTAACCACTCCACCACGTTGACTTTCCTTTCACTTGTTAGCCAAAGTTGCAAACAATTGTTGTGTGTAAACCAATATGAATCAATATGCATAAAAAAAAAAATATAGTAGGTATGATAAATGTATGAAACAAATAATATTACTATGATAAATTTTGCTGGACATGATGAATAAAAGTAAATCTGTTTTTATTTTATTCTCTATAAGTGGTGTGATATGGGAAAAAAAAAAGTTGGCTCAAATCCCATTTGTATTTCCTTCTTCTCCCACCATTTTAACCATTGGTTAAAACATAGATATCATAAAGATTCAGATAGCAAGGACAAGATCCGGTAACGACCCTTGAACCCTAACACGAGACGTGCTCCTCCATGGCCTAGCCTCATCACCACCATCCTCAGAATCACGACGAAGAACCACAGTGAGCAAAGTGTTAAAGTACTCACGCAGCTGAACAATGATCCCATCCTTGAGCCTCCACAAGTGAACCCAATACTCTCCCATATTCCCCTCCCACCCTTCAACTATCACACGGTCACCATTAATGGCTCTCATTCTCCTTGGCCTAAACTTGAAACCCTTGTTGTTCGTTGACTCACCTCCAGTCAGCATTTCCATCATGTACTGGCAATGACGAGGTCCATGATACCACCATTCCATTTCGGTTCCTACCAGATTACCAAGCTTCTCCGTGTCACCATCACGCATTGCTTTGTATACCGTTTTCACTATCTTCCGGTTGTGGTCTCCGTGTTCTGCCAGCGATGGAGAACCGGTGAGTTTCTCTGGTTCGACCTCGAGGTGGCTCATCTTCATGGTAGAAGAACGGTTGTAGCTTAAAGTATATATAGAAGCTTATGGTTGATCAGAATTTAGGTTCGTATGTGCTGGCTAATGTTGTGGAGGTAGGTTTCTTATGTAAAAAATATTTAGTAGCCATATGATTACTTGAAAAATCATATGTATCTATTTTTTTATTTTTTATCATTTAAATAAGATTTAATAGTTAAGATTGACTTATTTTAGCTCGAACGATGATAAAAATTTCTCGCGTGCTATGGTTTCTATATAGTGAGTCTGACGAAAGAACTAAACTGAGTTTGATGTAAGAACTAGACGAAAGTATATATAATGAATTTGTAATGAGAAGGCGAGGTTGGCGAGTGGCGAAGTTTCAACAATTTAGTTTGAAATTAGACATACTATATTTGACTAGTTATTTTTGTGTATAAATTAACTATATAACTAAGTATAGATTTTCATTGAGATTCTGGGTCGAAACACTGTGTGTATAAAGTAATGTTATTAAAACTTAAAAGTATGCAAATGCAGACGTTCATGAAGTAATGAGTTCGTAAATATGCTAGAAACGGCTACGTTCGAATCTAGTGCCAAATAAAGACAAAGCTATTTTCTACCAAAAAAAAGAAAAGAAAGAGGAAGCTAGTAGTTAGTTAACATGGCTATTAGGTTTTAACGCACTATTTTAAAAATCAGTCTCATCGGACCAGTTCAACTGGTTGGGCTGTGGACCGGATGCGTTCCCTATCATGGTTAGACTAGAGAACTAGGGAAGCGGCAGTCTGACCATACAAAAATGGTTAAATTAGCATAAAAGCAGTTAAGCCATCATAAAACCAGTTTTTGAAAATTGTCCGGTTTGTTGCTTCACTTGTTTTACTTATTTTTTTTAAAAAAAAATTAAGGTACTTTTGGTCTTGTTTGTTTGATGGTGAGTGCTCTATTTTGAAAAATCAAGCTCCTTGTCAGTTGGACAAATACGAGGCGTTGGGCATAATATAATCCATTTCTACAGCATTGGAAAAGCTGATTAAGTATTTTTAATTAGTTCCAATAACTGCAAACGAAATTAAATTGCAAGAATATGACTTTTGCAAATTTTCTTATCAACAGTATGTAGAGGGCAGATAGGGCGATGGAGAGCCCACCAAGAACGTTCAGCTGACATTTTCTGCCTCGATCTGGAATAAACCAATACTCATAATTTAATTTAAGGGCTAATATAAACTTTGGGCCAAATGGCCCAAATCAACCATGACCCAAAACCACCAACGGCATAACAATGGCAGTTTCGTTATTCCACATTAATCCAATGGCACTTTAACAGAACAACTATCTCACCCGCTCGGCTTCTCTTCGCTCCCTTTCCGGCGTCGTTTCTTCGAAAACTAACCACCACCCGCACTGTCATCAAGTTTCCAATTTTACCCTCAAACCTTGACTCTATTTTCAAACCCTATCCTCTCTCGGGATCCAATCCAATCGATGGAGCCTCCCGCAGCGAAGCACAGCTTCCTAAGCAACATTCTGGTTCGATTATTCTCCTTCGCTGTTCTCATCTTCGCCGCGCGATTCGCTTACGTCATCACCGTCCACGGCGGCTCCTGCTACTCCGGCGATTTCTGTTTCTTCTCCGATAACCTCAAGCTAAATGCAGACCTTTCTTCCTCTTCCGACGGCGGAGGCGCCGGAGATCCGTTTTCCGGAGAGAAATGGCGCCGCTCCGTCGAGTACTACGCCGCCGTTTTCCAAGATCTGATCACCGAGGGTTACCTCTCCCCAAATTCCAGAGCTCTCTGCATCGACACGCCCTCCGGCGAGGACGTCCTTGCGCTGAAAGAAGTCGGCGTCGTCGACTCCGTCGGAATCTTCAAGAAACCGTCGCCGCCGTTGATCGTGAAAGGAGACGGCCGCCGGCAACCGTTTCCAGGCGAATCCTTCGATTTCGAGTTCTCCGGCAACGGCGGCCTGGACGAGTCCCCGAGGCCGGCGGAGTTCGCCGCCGAGATCTGCCGCACGCTTCGACACGGCGGTTTCGCGGCGGTGCACACGGCGGCGAGAGACGCGTACAGCTTCAATTCATTCCTTGAATTGTTCAATTGCTGTGAATTCATCAGGTCCCGCGAAATCAACGGTGTTGATTCGTCATCTTCGATTCTTGAGATTTTGATGAAGAAAAGAAGCCCTAAACTTCTTGCCCTAGAAGAAAAATCAACCACAAAGGGCAAATCCGTAAATAAGTGCAATGTTCCCGGGTATAAACGTGAATTAGTTACCAATGCAGAGGCATTGATAAAGGAAGAGCCATTGAAGCCTTGGATTGTGTTAAAGAGGAATGAAGAAGATAAAGTACCTAACTTCAATGGTTGACATAAGCTTTAAGAATAGATATGTGTATGTTGATGTAGGAGCTAGGAGTTATGGTTCTAGCATAGGTAGCTGGTTCAAGAAACAGTACCCAAAACAGAACAGAACCTTTGAGGTTTATGCAATTGAAGCTGATAAGACCTTTCATGAAGAGTATAAGACCAAAAAAGGGGTAACTTTGTTGCCTTATGCAGCTTGGGTGAGGAATGAGACCTTGTTCTTTGAGATTACCAGAGACCCAAGTAAGAAAATCATGGTTAAAGGTAGAGGGATGGGTAGGATTAGCCCTGTGCAAACATCTTCTAGCCATATGGGTGATATGGATAAGATTCAGGGTTTTGATTTTGCAAACTGGCTCAAGAGTGCTGTTGGGTATAGGGATTTTGTGGTTATGAAGATGGATGTGGAAGGGACTGAGTTTCATTTGATCCCAAGGTTGATTCAGACTGGGGCTATCTGTTTGATTGATGAGCTCTTCCTTGAGTGTCATTACAATAGGTGGCAGAGATGCTGCCCTGGTCAGAGAAGTCCAAAGTATCACAAGACCTATTCTCAATGCTTGGATTTGTTTACTTCACTCAGAAATTATGGAGTTCTTGTACATCAATGGTGGTGACAACTCATTTTTTGATTACATTTTTGGTATAGATATTCTTTTATTGTTCTCTGCTATAGGATAGGATTTTATACAATTAAATTGATTCTTTCTCATATTCTTTTTGGTCCATTGTATACCTGCAAATGAAGAGTTAAATGAATGAAATATTTTGTTGATTCTCTTTATATCTTCACTGGATTACATCAATTGTAAAACCTGCTGTTGTTTTCTGTCTTTATGAAGCCTCTTTTTAAGTAACAATTTTTCTGAGTTGCCAGCATTAAGCATATGAGACAGGTTAAGGAAATTAATTGTATGTAATAGTTGTAAGGTTGTTGAAACTCGAGTGTTGGAAAGGAAGCATTCCTGTTGGAGCTGGATCATTGTTTGTCATCGTATTTTAAGTTTTTTACTTCAATTTTGATCTGTTTCATCATCATATGTTTACCAGTTACAAATTCAGATGCACACATTTTCTATAGGCAGGTAAAATTTGAAAGGTGTGCCATGACTCTCATTTCTATTGAATATAACCATTACTACTGGATAATCAAGTAAGCTAAGAGCTTATTAGTGATGGATAGGTAAATATATTTACACATACTTACATATTCTTCTGCAAGTCATTGTATAACCACTTTCCATTTCTAATGTTTTTATAACAGTTGTAATTATAAACATATTTTACACAACATGTAGAGGTAGAACTATCTTATAAAGTGTCTTATCGTATATATTACGATTACATCAATCAAGGGACTTAGCATAAATAAATGTAGTCATTGGAGCAAGGATTATCCACCTCAGACATGCTGCAGCCTCTGATGTATTTTCTTTGATTATCCACCTCAGATAAGCTCGACAATAACTTATTTAGACTTCTAAATGAATTTCATTCAAATATTATTCTTTCATTTATATTATAGTCTTAAAATTTTATTGTCAGCACGTTAAATTTAGATGTTAATCACTTTATTAGAGGGTAAGTCATTCAACATTCATAAATGATTAATATCTTTTGGAAAAAAAAATAAACTCTTTCATTTATTTAATAAATACATTATAATTAAATAAAATATTATTTAATGACAACTTCTTATATTTTCACATTACTTTCTTACACTTTCTTAATAATATAAAAATTTGTTGTTAATCATGTATATTATATTTTTAATGGATTATTTAATAGGTACATTTGTGGTTAATAACTAATTACATTAACCACAAATTTATACATTATTAAAGATGTTGTAACGATAATGGTTTGAACAAAAAGAAGTACGATGAACAATGTCCAATGACACCCTTTCTTTCTATCTGTGGTCAAAGCACAGAAACGTATAAGATGGAAGCATTAGCGTTCCCTCAGCTATTGGCTTTGATTCTCTCTCTCTCTGTCGTCCATTCATGATCACAATTCTCTCTCAAATGGGTTCTCTAGCATTCTCTCCAATATTCCTCTGCCACTCCCTCTTTTCTTCCTCCAATCCTCCCCACAATGTCTCTCAACCACTCTCATGCCATGGAGGACGAGCTCATTCACAATGCCAAGCATGCTGGAATGGAGGCACAGATGCAGTTTGGAGACTCTTTCATTTGCCAATCAATTCATAAGATCAATTCTAGGGGACTCTGGTTAGGAGATGACCCACTTGCTTTTTCTCTCCCTCTCTTCCTTCTCCAGCTTTTCCTCATGTTCATCTTCACCCGCTTCATTTACCTTCTTCTCAAACCCTTCGGTCAACCCTCTTTTGTTTCTCAGATTCTTGTAAGCTTCCAAACTTTCTTCTTGTTGATTTTTTTATTTTGAAATACCATCTGCTATTAGGTTATAACAAGGTGAGAGTACGATGAATCTTGACTGATGGATCTTATTTGAATGATCACGATTAAAAGATAATTGCATGCGATTTTTTAAGTGGTCATATATTGATCATGTATGATTATATGTTCAAGATTTATTGTTCTCATCTTTTAAAAATTCGAAGTTCTGAAATCTAAAATCATGTGACTTTTTTTTAAATGATCACATGATCTCGTCGACTAACTTTTAATCTTTTGATGGTTTAATGATTCAATTTGCTATATATATGGGTGTGTGTGTGTTTGAAACCCCATTATATAAAGTTCTTAAAAGAGATTACCTGAGAGAATTTTATGTATATTGACAAAATCTATTTGATCTAGTAATATAAAGTAGTCGTAGTAGAGAGCTGCCATAAGGCCAAAAATGTTCTCCAGGGTGTCTCTAACACCTTGGAGGTCTTTTCTTTGAAAGAAGTAAGCAATGAAAAGCAGAGATATTTGCTGAACCAATTTGATTAGATGAGGGTCTTTAACAAAATTATTCAACTGGCCACAATGGTGTGTGCATACCAATTACCGTTCTAACGGACTAGTTAATGCATTCGCTTAGGAAGTGTGAGCTGACCAATGTTCTGGTGCACCACATAGTTGATCATAGTTCATACTAAATCCATGGCTAATTAATAGTCACCAAATTATTTTATTGCCTACTATTATTCTGTGACTAGATAATTTTGTTTTGACTTTTGAACATTGGTAACCTGGCTACAACACTTGTAATAGATAAACTTCAGTTTTGCTGGTTTATGGTTTAATGAGATTGAGAGGCTAATGATGTATACCTGATTTTCTTCTTCAATGTTTTATGTTCACCAGGGCGGTGTGACTTTAGGTCCTTCAGTTCTTGGGCACAATTCAGCATTTGCCGAAAAGGTTTTCCCTTCAAAAGCAAAAAATGTGCTTGATACCTTAGCATTTTTAGGTTTCCTGTTATTCATCTTCCAACTTGGGGTGAAGATTGATCCAAACATCATTTTCAGATCAGCTAAAAGGAGTTATTCCATAGGAATTTTAGGCTACTTTGTTCCTAACATTCTTGCTGGAACAGTTGTCTTTTTACTCCGCCACTTTGCATCATTGGATCATGATGTTTCTAAGGTGCTTTCTGTTGTTGTAGAAATCCAATGTATAACTGCCATTCCGGTAATCGCATGCTTTCTTGCTGAACTTCAGATCCTCAATTCAGAGATTGGGCGGTTGGCCATTTCTTCTTCATTAGTGTGTGATGCTTGCTACTGGTTAGTTGTGGCAATGAAGTATGCAGCATACTTGACCTCCACAAAATCAGCAGGAGTATCTATTGGGTCTGGCATATCATGCGCTCTTCTTATCTTATTCATTGTGTTTGTAGTTCATCCTGCTGCATTATGGGCAATTCAACACACACCAGAGGGGAAACCTGTTCAGGAAATATATATTATTGGGGCTCTTATGATACTAATGTTCTGTGGATTTATGGGTGAAGTCATTGGCCTAAATGCAATTGTTGTATCTTTCATGGTGGGGCTGGCTATACCTGATGGCCCACCTTTAGGAGCAGCAGTGGTAGATAAGCTTGATTGTTTTGTTTCAGTGGTACTCATGCCTATCCTTTTTCTTGTAGCTGGATTAAGGATAGATGTTTTTGCCATACAGAAGGTGAAGAATTTGGGGGCAATTCAGTTAACTGTTTGGTTTGCTTTTTGTGGGAAAATTATAGGGGCCTTGTTGCCTCTTCTTTTCTGTAGGATGCCATTTCGAGATGCCTTATCTCTTGGTCTTATAATGAACTGCAAAGGCACTGTTGAATTGGCCTTGTTGATTAACTGGAAATTAGTAAATGTAAGCCATATTTCACACTCATATATATTCAATACAACTTACAAAAGTTTTTATTTTGTAAGCTTAATTAAAGGGTGTACTTTTATGAATTGCAGGCCTTGAGTGAAGAAAGCTTTACAATTATGGTTCTTACTTTAGTGTTTATAACTGGTATGGTGACACCTATTGTAAAAGCTCTTTATGATCCTTCCAGGAGGTTTCTTGCTTACAAAAGAAGGACAATTTTGCATCACCGCAATGATGAAGAACTGCACATACTGGCTTGTATCCACAAACAAGATAATGTCTTGGCTATTTTGAACCTCCTTGCCGCTTCCAATCCCACTGAAGCAAGCCGCATTGATTTAGTTGTGCTCCATCTTGTTAAGCTTGTAGGCCAAGCTTCCTCTCTACTTGTTGCACATATGCCTCGCGAAAAGGCTAGTCAACATGCTACTCAATCTGAAAAAATCTTCAACGTATTTAGCAAATTTGAACATGCGTATAGGGGCAAGCTCTCAGTGCATTGCTATAAAGGCATCTCTCCATATGATACAATGCACAATGATGTGTGCTACTTGGCACTTGAAAAGAGAACAACTTTTATTATCATACCTTTTCATAAGCAGTGGATAATTGGAGGGACAACAAAGTCAACTTTTGCCTACAAACAACTCAACAAGAATGTTCTAGAGAAAGCTCCCTGCTCAGTTGGGGTACTCATTGATCGCGGCAATCAGAAGAAATTTTGGTGTGGTTATATGAAGGAATCGATATATCAAGTGGCTGTGTTCTTCTTTGGGGGCTCAGATGATCGAGAAGCACTTGCATATGCAAGACGCATGTCAGAACAACCTAATGTACATCTTACTCTCTTTCATTTCTCATCTACAGCAGATATTATTGGTGGTACAGAAAGGAGCAAACTGCTTGATACTCAGGTTTTGAGTGATTTTAGGCTCAATGCCTTTCGGAATGCTAGAGTTTCTTACAAAGATGAATCGGTAATGAATGGAAGAGATGTGCTTTCAGTTATTGAAGACATGGATAGCACATATGACCTTGTCATGGTTGGGAGGAGGCATGCAGATTCTCAGTTGATGTCTGAACTTAAGAAATGGAAGCATGGAGAGTTGGGAATTGTAGGGGAGATTCTTGCCTCCTTAAATATTGGAGCCAAAACATCAATTTTGGTAGTGCAACAACAAACCAGGTTTTGGGGATTGCGTGATCCAGAGGAGACGACTCACTTGAGAAGAATAGATATATAGCAACATTTAGGATTTGACAGCAACAATCATATGTATAGTTATACCTAGTATTTTTTGGATGTAGGCCATGTACAACTCTTATTTCAGTTTCTCTATATCCTTTCCAGTACTTTTGCTCATTCTTAAGTGTCTTCATTTACTAACAACAAGAGTAATGAATGTAAATGTTTGATATTTCATGTCCATTTTTTTGAGCTTAAACATCAATTCATAAAATAAATGAACACAAAAGTCAGTATATCTATTGATCCAAGAGCAAGCTTCTCACCACATAAAAAATAGGCCGTAACAAAGAACATGAAATTCTTGCCACTGCAATTATTAGCATTGTCAAGAAGATCTCTGCAGTTGCTTAGTGTTGTAAAAATTAGCTTCTCTATATCTTCTACATCAAAGCTGCACATACTAAGAATATATATCCTAATGCTGATTTTTATCTGAATCTTTAATGAACTTGGGAAAAATGTCAACTCCGTTTGTGAACAACATGGATAAAAGAACATGTCTGGTGTTGTCCTTCCCAAATTCTTGTTCTAAGCTTTAACCTACAAGGCATCATCATGAGTGATTGTAAACTAGCATACTTCAAAAAGTGAGGCCATGGAAGCATTTACTTCCAGTATATCTTGATTACATAATTTGTTTCATATGCATGCAGGGGTGGAAGGTAATGCAATAATGCAGTAGCTAAGGCTACCTCCCATGCAATTTTTTTGGGAAAAAAAACAAACACTTTACCTTGTTCCCTAAGTAAAGTGACGTTCTTTTCTGGCCTTCTCAATAAAAATCTTCTAGCTCTGCCACCATATGCTTGTTAGTGTCTCCATTCTTTGAAGACTAGGACATGAAGAATTACTTGCAAGGTTTTTGTGATGTTCTTTAGGTGGCAATTGGTATATGGAATGTTTTATTCCCAGGCAAACTACATTCCTGAGAATCACATTCCCAGGAATCTTTCTTTCCTACCTCCACAAATATTATGATGGAAATCTATGAAGATATTAAATTTAATTGAGATTTTAGAGAGAGGATGTTTATATAGAAAGCCTACAAGCCTGAGAACCTAACAGACTAACTAACTAACAAAGAAGCTAATCCATTCTAACTAATATAACTGACTTATCACAGAAACAGAAAACAATTGCTGAACTTATTAAACATGTGCAAATAAACTAATAAAGCAAGAGGAGATAAAGCTAATAGCCCCCTCAAGCTGGTGAGTGAATAGTTTTCATTCCCAGCTTGCTGACAAACTGTTGGAAAGGTGCAGGATCAAGAGGCTTAGTTAAGACATCAGCTAGTTGATTGCTGCTAGCAACTGGAAGGAGATGAAATAAAGGAGCTTGAAGCTTCTCTCTGACCAAATGGCTGTCTAGTTCTATATGTTTCATGCGTTCTTGGAATGAATTGTTGGCTGCAATGTGTTGTGTCGACTGATTATCACAGTGCAACAGTGCAGGCTGCTGGAAAGGAAGATGAAAATCCTTGAGCAGAAAGGTTAGCCATTGTAACTCACAAGCTGTAGATGCTAAAGCTCAGTATTTGGCTTTGGAAGAGGATCGTGAAACAGTGGCTTGCTTTTTGGATTTCCATGAAACCAAAGAGTCTCCAAGAAAGATGCAGTAACCGATCATAGACCTTCTGGAATCAGGGCAACTTGCTCAATCCGAGTCACTAAAAGCCTTTAGGTGAAGGCTAGAGCTGCAGGGGAAGAAAATTCCTTGTGCTGGAGTGTACTTGAGATACTTCAGGACCCTAATGGCTGCCTCATGATGCATAGAAGTTGGGTGCCCCTAAATTGACTTAGCTATTGAACACAAAAAGGGATGTCAGGTCAAGTTTGAGATAGATATAAAAGTTTCCCTATTAGTCTTCTATAGGAGGCAAGATCAACAAGAGGATTTCCTCCTTGCTGTGTGAGTCGAGT
Organism: Echinosophora koreensis; assembly: GCA_035048595.1. Lineage (NCBI taxonomy): Eukaryota > Viridiplantae > Streptophyta > Magnoliopsida > Fabales > Fabaceae > Echinosophora > Echinosophora koreensis. The sequence continues at coordinate 569,667 of JAPCYP010000123.1, read as the reverse complement.
GCCTTTTGTAATAGGGGTGGTCGCAGGCTTAGAGGCCAGCAAACGACACTCAGATAAGATATCCAAAGTGTATTTCCTTTGGCAAACATGGATACCAAATTTGGACCTATCAATTTCGAGTCCAAGAAAATAGTTTAAGTATCCAAGATCTTTGATCCTAAATTTTTGATTCAGATCAGACTTAATTAAGGAGATTTTGGTGGAATCATTCCCTGCAAGTATAAGGTCATCCACATAAAATAATAAAGCAGTAAATGAATTGTTAGAATGTTTAATGAACAAAGAAGAATCATAGGAAGATTGACTATAACCCTTTAGTATAAGAAATTGGGATAGACTTGCAAACCATTGTCTGCTGGACTGTTTAAGTCCATATATTGATTTCAAGAGTTTACATACTTGATTAGGTTTGGTGGCTGTGATCCCAGGGGGAAGAGCCATATAAACCTCCTCCTCTAATATGCCATGTAAGAATGCATTATGTACATCCAATTGATGTAAAAACCAGTTTTGAGAGGAGGCAATGGCAAGTAAAAGTTTTATAGTTGTCATTTTAGCTACGGGTGAGTAAGTATCAAAAAAATCAATTCCCTCTATTTGAGTAAATCCTTTGGCAACTAGGCGTGCCTTATGTCTTTCAATGCTTCCATCAGCAATTTAATTTTAAAAACCCATTTGCAGCCAAAGGGGCTTTTCCCTTATGGCAAATCAGTAATTATCCAAGTATTATTGAGTTTTAAGGCTTCTAATTCTAAGTTCATAGCTGAAACCCATTAAGGGTGTTGGACAACCTGTTTATATGTGCTTGGTTCGTCATGAATGGAAATAGAAAGAGTATAATGCAAATTAGAAGGTGAAAGAGTGGAGGAACCTAATACAGAAGATAGAGGATAAGATACACCTGTAGAGTGGCTGTGATGTGTGGATACTGCATTACAATGGAAGTCCTTCAAGTAAGAAGGCATTTTTGGTATCCTGGAAGATTTCCTTAGAGTGGCAGCCTCTAGTGGTGGAGTCGAAGGAGAGGAATTAGTAGGAGAGGAAGGCCCAGAAGTAGGAAGGTTAGTATGCATAGGGTCCTGCTGCTGCTATATAATGTTAGGCAAGAAGGATGGTTGTTCAAAAAGAAACATAGAGTCATCATAAGATGTTGTGGCAGCCTCATCTGCAGGGTTAGTACTGATAGGAAAATTATATGGAAAATGAGATTCATAAAAAATCACATGTCTAGAAATAAAAGTAGTTTTTGATTGTCAGTCATATAAGAGAAACCCTTTGGTTCCAGGTTTGAAACCAAGAAATACACACTTTCGGGCCCTTGCATCAAGCTTTTGTCTGTGGTTTACTAAAGTACTAGCATAAGATAGACAACCAAAAACCTTTAAGTCAAGAAAGGTTGGAGGTGAGTTATAAAGCAATTCATAAGGTGTCCTGTTTTGAAGAACATGAGTTGGTAGGCGATTTATAATATGAACTGAATGACAGAGAGCATATGACCGAAATGATTTAGGCAAATATGAATGAAAAAGTAAAGCTCTAGTGACATTTAATAAATGCCTATGTTTCCTTTCCACAACAAAATTTTGTTGTGGTGTTTCCACACATGTTGTTTGATGTAAGATATCAAGAGAGGGATAAAAAGTAGGCATATTAAATTCTATTCCATTATCGTTTCTAATGATATTTACTTTTACAGAAAATTGATTAGAAATGTAAGTAAGAAAATTAGAAATGCAAGTTCTTGTCTCATGCTTTCCCTTCATCAAGAAGATCCAAGTGAAACGACTAAAGTCATCTATAATGGTTAGGAAGTACTGATGTCCCTGGAAAGAAGGAATGTTAATAGGTCCCCATATATCCATGTGAAGTAATTCAAAGATATGTGAAGACTTAGTAACAATAGTAGGGAAAGGAAGTCTAGCTTGTTTTGCTAAACGGCAACAGTCACATACCAAATTTTTATTAGAAGAAATATAAGGAAAATGAGTACATAAATGCTGTAAAACAGGATTAGAAGGGTGACCTAGCCTAAAGTGCCACAAATCAAAAGAAGAATTATGTTCTTGAACACTAGAAGCATTGTTTACATGAGGTTGTGTATCAAGAATCCTAAAAGTAGTTGTACAAGGTATGATTAGAGGCTGCTGCCTTAGTATATAGATGTTGTTTTGTATCTCAGCAAGCCCATTCGTCCTCAGGGTAGGGAGAGCATGTATAACACAAGCATTAGGTGAAAAAAGTAATTGACAGTTGAAAGAATTAGTTAGTTTGTGAATGGAAATTAGATTACAGTGAAAGTTAGGATATGCACACATCTTGAAGATAGAAATCAGCTGTAAAGTAAATAGTAAATAGTCCCTGAATATTGTGCAAGAATGATGTCTCCATTTGGTAGTTTAACAGAAAGAGGTTGTATTTTCTTAATTGAAGAAAAATATTGTAGATGAGGGCAAACATGGTCACTACCGCCCGAATATAAAATCCAAGTAGATGATAAAGAAGAAGGGATACCTGATTTAGTGAAACTAGAAATCACATGTGAATTGTGATCAGTCGTGTGAGGCTTACTGCTTGGAATGACCGAATTTCCAGAATCAGCTTTAGAAGCATGAAGCAATGTGATAAGATGCTGGTAATATGCTCTGATACCATCTTAGGATGGAAATCTATGAAGAATATTGAATAATACTTTCTATTGTATTAAATTTAATTGAGATTTTACAGAGAGGATGTTTATATAGAAAGCCTACAAGCCTGAGAACCTAACAGAGTAACCAACTAACAAAGAAGCTAATCCATTTTAACTAATATAACTGACTTATCACAGAAATAGAAAACAGTTGCTGAACTAATTAAACATGTGCTAATAAACTAATAAAGCAAGAGGAGATAAAGCTAATAACAAACATGGGAAACATTTATTCCCATGCTAATATTCTAGAGAATATTTTTGTAAAACTTGTACCAAACGCTACCTTACAAGATTATGATGGGGATAATTCGTTGTTCTCAGCCAAGAAAACAATTTTGGTATACCAAATAATAACCTCTATTTTATGTCAATTCCATGAGAAAAATTGATTTAAAACCTGCTTAGCCAAATAGTTGGATAGCTTGCTGCCATATATTTTGTTTTGTGAGCAAGATACATTGTCTCACTATGTTTGGATACTTAATGATGGGTGACAAAGAATGAAATGAAATAAAATGGAATGAAGCAAAGTTATCATATTCTTTGGATATTTTAGAATGGAATAGAGTAAATAATAAGTTGATTCTACCTTATTTCATTCTCATACCCTTGCATTACAAGAGAAGAAAAATAGATGTGGTATTGAATCTATTCCATTTGGTTGTACTCCATTTCATCATATTTTAAACAACTCAAACAACATAACCTAATATCATTAAATTCCATGCATTTACATCAATTCAAATATATCCTAAGCGAATGGAGATGCTAGCCACCCTAGTTTGATTTTTTCCCTTATTCATTCAGTAGTAATAAATTAGACTAAGGATGCATTGGGCAAAAATAAAAAAATTTAAGGACGCAGGTTCTACTTTAAAATTGTTGTGCGTCTGGTTTCAACTGTTAGAATTCTAAGAATAGTCTATACAAAATGGTGTCGATTCATATAGTTTGTTTTTTAAATTTGACAAAGTTACGTAAGCAAATTTAATCATAGAAAAATTCCTGTCTCTATACATGTACAAGTACAAGTGATTATACTAAAATATTTTTTATTAAATTAAAACATCATATAAAATCCCTTGTGTGATCCATCCTTAAGATTGCTGGTTTGGCATGATGTAATAACAAAGCTCAATTCGTTTTAAATCCCCCGGTCCCCACCAACCCCCAAAATTAAAATAAAAAATTTAAAAAAATTAAAAGACTTTCCTAATAACATCACCGAAACTTGTGATTATAGTTAACCAGATGACAAATAAGTTATTTTTTTATGATTATTATTATTATTATTATTATTTTTTTTGCAAATACAAATAAGCTATGTTGATACTTCATTCTGACATCACGTTGATACTTCATTACTATCTTCATTTTGACTCAAACTCAAAAAACAAAAAAAAACAAAAAAAAAAACTAACATCATATCTCCATCTTGGACCAGCAATTAAGATGACTTAATTTTTTTTTAGTTACTATTCCTGTCTAACCAATTTTACCGGATAACAATCATCTAAATTGTCACTTTTCAACCATTAAGCTTCTAACTTGCTCCTCCATACATTATCTAAACTGCCGTTTCAGTCTCTCTTTGAATCATTTCTCTCTTTGTAGTTTATTTGCATTCATAATCTATGTTTTGGTCATTTTTTTTGGTTAGATCATTTGGAACACTAACTTATCTTAAATCCGTTGAAATGGATAGTGAAAACTTAGAAGAGCTGAGTTCTTCTGGAAAGATTGGCAGTGAAGATTTTGTTTGCCAATATGTTGAAAGGCACAAAAGCAGGGGCTTTTGGCTTGGAGATAATCCCTTCCATCACACCACAAATGTCGTAATGTTTGAGGTTATTGTTGTATTTGTTGTTGGTAAACTTATTCATACCATGCTAAGGCCTTGTCATCAAACAAACATCATTTCACAGATTGTGGTAAGTTTCTTTCTTCAATCATGTAATTAACAATGTCTACCATTTGTTGGTTGATAAATTTGAGTGGTAATTAATTATAATTCAATTTGAAATGAAGGAATCTAAGGGTTGCTACTTGCTAGCCTGAGAAATTCTTGCATAAATTTGGAGCTCCAAAGTTGGGGTTACGACGCCAACGAATTACATTATTAATTAATAGTTAACTATTAATTAATAGATAATTATTATATTCTCCCTGGCCGGAGGCAGCTCAAGGGGTCAAAGTTGTAGGACACTACGTAAAGTATCAGGAATCCCCAAATTCGCTCTCGCCTCCTTTTCCATTCATATTTTTCCACCACCTTGGGTCCTCTTAATGGCCCTAAGCAAAAATAAAAATAAAAAAATTGTAACTACTATTAGGGATGTTCATTGGATATTTGGACTTTTATAAAGAATCAAAGCTTCTTTGACATAAATGAAATTCACCTCACAATGTATATTAATTGTTGTTACATTTTTCTTTTCTTTCATCAGGCTGGTATGATATTAGGTCCTTCATTCATTGGTAAAATTTACCCAGACTTTGAGGGGTTGTTTCCATCAGCAAGCAGAATGACACTTTCAACATTTGCAGAATTTGGAATGATAATCCACTTCTTTAAGTTAGGGGTGCAGATAGATCCCAAACAGCTCTTTAGGATTGGAAAAGAGGCAGTAGTAATCGGTTTAGGAGGCCACATGTCTGCTATAGCACTTGGCAGTGTAACTTTCACTATTGTTGATAAGTTTACCCCAATAGACCCTCAAGCAATTGGTTTTTATGGTGCAGTGGTGATTGGTGGTTTGACCTCATTTGCAGTGGTAAGTGGCTTCCTCAGTGAGATGAACATTCTCAATTCAGAGATTGGACGCATGGCTCTATCCACTGCAATGGTTAGTGATGTATGCATGTGGACAATGTATTTCATTGTGATAAATGGTGCTAGAGCCATGAAGCAATGGTCATATGTTCCTCTTCTTGAATTGGTTTTTTCACTTTGTTATTTCTCCATCTTATTCTTCATGCTGAGGCCATTGGTTATATGGATCTCCAACCGCAATCCAAAGGGAAAGCCCATGACAGAAGGCCATTTTGTGTCAATCATGTGTATACTTCTGTTTGTTGGGCATTCTGCACAAGTTGTTGGCCAACCTGCCTTCTTTGCTTCTTTTATGTTTGGTGTGATCTTACCGGATGGTCCCCCTTTAGGTACTGTTCTTACAGAAAGGCTTGATGTGGTTGGTTCTACTTTGATTGTTCCAGCTTACTGTACAATTAGTGGGCTGAGTACTGGTGTTCCTTCATTAGCAGGATTAAGGCCTGCAAGTGTAGAGGCTATCATACTTGCATGCTATATAGGCAAGTTTGTAGGCACCATTTTACCATCAATTCACTTTGAGATTCAATTCTGGGATTCTTTTGCATTGGCTCTAATCATGTGCTGCAAAGGCATTATAGATCTCACTCTATACAACTTACTATTGAATGCTAAGGTACTTGAAACATTTTATTCAGTATTGTCATATCAGAATACATGTCATATGAAAAAGTTTTTGTGATTTTTTTTATATACTATTTGGACATGTTAATTGTATATTGTGCTAATTTGTATCTATTTAATTTAATGTGTATCATCAGGCAACAGACCAACTGACTTTCACCCTTCAGATATATACTATGGTGGCTATAACTGGGTTTGCAAGTGTAGTTGTTCATTACATATATGATCCTTCAAGGAGGTACAAATCCTATATTAGAAGATCCATAAGGGACACCCAGCAGGACATAGATCTCAACATACTTGTCTGTGTCCATAATGAAGAAAATGTATATCCAATCATCGAACTTCTTCAAGTCTCAAACCCTACAAAGGCTGCACCCCTCTCAGTCTTTGTTCTACATCTCATGGAGCTTCATGGCAGGGCAACCTCCATCCTTACCGGAAACAAAATCACGAACCGTTCATCGCACGAGGAGATCTCCTCCCAACACATAAGCAATGTCTTTGATCAATTTCAGCAGCATAACAAAGGGTATGTCACCTTGAAGTTCTTTACTGCAATTGCACCATATTCAAGCATGCATGATGACATATGCTACATGGCAATGGACACCAAATCAAACATTGTGATTGTGCCATTTCACAAGCAATGGAGCATCGACGGTAACCCTCACATTTTCAATGCTTCAATTAGGACACTAAACCAGAATGTTCTAAAGAAGGCTCCTTGTTCTGTTGGAGTTTTTATTGACAGAAGCCATATGAGTGGTAAATTGTTAGTTATCCATGAGAAATCATATTGTGAGGTTGCCATGATCTTCCTAGGTGGTGCTGATGACCAAGAGGCACTAACTTATAGCCTACGCATAGCTCAACATCCACATGTAAGACTCACAGTGTATTGGGTAAGGCCTGAAATGCATGTCAAACAATGGAACATGAAGAACCCTTACATAGACTTGATGGAGCATATAAGGTATAGTAATAAGCATAATGGCCAAGTGACATTCAAGGAGGAGATTGTGGAAGATGGGACAGGAACAACACAACTTATCAGAACAATAGAGAGGAATTTTAGTTTGGTCATAGTGGGTAGACATCATGTGCCAGACTCTCCATGTACACTAGGCTTGACAGAATGGTGTGAGCTACCTGAGCTTGGGCCAGTTGGGAACCTCTTAGCCACATCAGATTTTACATTTTCAGTTTTGGTTGTGCAACAACAACACTTTAATCGTGGGTTTCGGTATGTTAGGTGAATCCAAACAAGATATATATGTTAATATGTATATGTAAATTTCTTTGCAATTTTCTCTAGAAGATATTTCATTCATTTCTTCAGCTCAAACCTTAATGCTTGTGGGTCTGTTCGTGAGTTTGAAGGGGAATGTAGGGAAGGGTTTGAGGAGGAGGGGGAAAGGGATTAGGAAGGAAAGATAATCCTCCATAACCCTCTAAAACCTTCACCAAGTTCAATTTTTTTTTTAATTCCTTCAAATTGGGGGATGTTGGTTCTTTTATTAAAAAATGACTTGGGGAAAGATTTTGGAGTGTTATTCTCCTTTATCCCTACCTTCATCCTCAAACCCTCCCCTCCAAACCCGTAAACAGATAAGTTTTATAAAAGAACATATATAAGTTTTTGAAAGCCTTGGGAGTGGGAGAGAGAAATTAATAAAAAGTAAACAATGAATAATCACAAAAAAGTTCAATTTAAGGCTACATCATACTCACTTATCATTGGCCCATTTGTACCTAGATGGCAAGATGAACTGAATTGCAAAGTAGTTCTTAGCTGTCTGCTAAAAAATGCGCCAAAAGTGATTCATAAACTTCGAATCTCAACCTAAGTGATGGTTTTGAAAACTAATAACTTCTTTGAAATATAAATCAGCTAAATAAGAAGCATCATTAGTCTTACCACAACCTATGAAATGAGCCATTTTGTAGAAACTGTGACACCCTACTCCCGGGTCATCACATGGTTACCCGTTTGCGGAAAAATAAGATTTTATTTGCTGGTTGCTTTCGGAAAATATTAATTTCTCAACGTGAATCTCTTCAAAATATGGTGATAAAATTTTTTCCTTTTAACTCCCTAACAACGACATAATCATAACCATATTTAGATATATAAGCATATACAGAAGTCATACAACTATACTACCTCGTAAGTTTCACACGTAGATCTTTATCAACTTCGTTTATTTCAACACATGACATCACATAAAAAGAACCTAAGCTGGTCTTAACTAACAGACAGTTATTGAGAATAACCCTTATGGTCATTCCCACCAACGAATACTTCTCCAAACATCTAGGAGCTAAGTCCTCGAGCGACTTAGTAAATCCCTCCGCTTCGTCCATACTAGTATACCAAAGGGATACGGTAGACTAGAGTAAACCTGTTGTATATTTGTAAGGGTGAGACGCCAATATATGGATTTAACACAATAACTAAAAGCGTGACTCACAAAATAGCATATACACACATACAATTATAGCAGCATACATTCTCATAACTAAACAAATACTTTATCAATGGGTTTCATACCCCAAACATCAACGTTTGAAAACTATGCATGAACACTTCAATATATAGTCTCTACATTTCGCTAAATCTCCGGAGATCCCCAACAACGTGTAAATGAGCTGATCAGGCTCGATTGCCAGGTATATTAGGCACAACGTAGCCATGTATATTAGGCACAACGTATTTACCATAGCACACTGTCCACATAAGGCACAGTGATCAACGTATATGGTATTGCCAGGTATATTAGGCACAACGTATTTACCATAGCATACTGTCCAACACAAGGCACAGTGATCAACGTATATGGTTTTTCATTGTCCTTCAAGGCACAATGAATCAATGTAGCATGAAATACCTCACACCCAAGGCATTCACACAAAACAACGTGGCATGGAATACCTTACTCATTAAGGTACCACACTTCACAACGTGGGCACGTCTGCCAATGCATGCATGTAAAACGTTTGTTCTCATCATTTTTCTCTGTGTCCAGTCTTTCTTTGCCGAAGCTCAAAATGGCTTACGACTACTCGTGATTTTCAACGTATTAACTTAACAACGTGTTTAGATCTTTCAACGTCAACACAGGACACGAAGTCCGAGTGCTCAATCACAAAACCTTAGACCTTGCAATCAGCCTTGGGGTTTGTGGTCGTAGAAAACAACATTTACCTTTTACAACGTAACCCACCACGTGGATATACAACGTGAAAAGGACACCAAGTCCATAACAACGTAATCTCATAACATGGATACTCAACGTAACACGGATCAAAGATCTTCGTGCTTAAATTAAAGAACACTAGTATCGCGACGTCTCTGATACTAGGCTCACGTTTCAACGTAAACACCATTTTCGTTCTGTGAAAAACAAATCCAAAACAAAGTCTCCGCAACTTATCCAAGTTGACGGAAAATAACACGGTTAGAAAAACTCCTTTACAAAAACTCATTTATAAAATCATCGATTACTTGAAATTCTTTTCTATAACGTTTATGTTAGAATCATGTGAGGCTCAAGTTTATCTAAAACACGTACTGCCGCTTTAAAAATACTTGTCGTCGACACTTTCCAATTTGCCGTCAAATTACATCTTTTAGCTTTTTCCACTTAAACAATTTTCTAAAATCATACTTAAGTTATTTTTGAAGATTAATTTCGTAAAATACCTTTTTATAATATTACGAAATTTCTCACGTAAAAATTAGAAGTACTAAAATATTTTCACGGTTACGTCCTCACTGTGACTCATAGTTGACTTTTTATCAATAAATCATTAAAATAATAATATTTCTCAATACTCATTATTTTTCCCAAATAATATTTTCCACTACTATTATATCCAACATTTCTCATAAAACATTGAATATAATGTATATAGCTTATTAAAGCTTTTATCTGATTAAATCGGTTGTGCACTGACCATTGTCAGGCTTCACAAACAACACTCAACAACATCATCAGAATTATATCACCAGGCAAATCATGCATCATAGCAATATAATAAACAACTGCAGATAATTAAATAAATTAAAAGCAGATAAATCATCTAACACAGATAAACAACACAACGTAAACAGCATAATCAAAGCATCACGGCCACATATCAAGTATACAGACCACACTAAAGCTAATAGTTATTGGGAAAAATCCCTCAGGTAAGCTCCCCTTACCTCTTGAAGAACTTGAACCTCCGATTTTCAGTCTTGACACTGTTTCGAGAAATCGGCGACACACGTAACCTTCAACAACACATCCAAACAACCAATCAAAACAAGCAAAACAACGACCTAATCCTCTTTAATAGGTCACGGCCTCCTTAGGGTTTTGTGGCTCAAAATCACTAAACTTGCTCAAGTCATGGATTAATAATTCTAATATACTTAAGGAAATGGATTAGGGCTAAACAACAAAGTTAAGAATCAAAACCATCCTAACCCTCTAAATGGTAGATTCGGCCAAGATATGGTCATGAGGCTAGGGTTTTTTAGTTTAATGAACAAACTAGGATTCAACAAGTATACATGTATGATGAAAGACATGAAAAAAATGATCAACCAACACTTACATAAAATCTGGACAGTTTGAGGGTGTGTTGGTTTTGTGAGTATATCTCATGATATACTCATCCAAAAATTACAAACTTTGGCTTATTGGAAAGATAATAAGAAAAGGAACAACTTTGATGTTGAAGGTTTCATTTGGTTCGGATCATAACATGGTTAAAAATAGGCTTCTTTCTGCTGTCTCGCATGGATCTGAGGATTCTGGGCAGTTTCTGTATTTTGGTCATAAGTCTCAATATACTCATCCGTTTTTGATGATCTTTAGCTCGTTGGAAAGAAAAGGGAAAGCGGAACAACTTTCATGTTGAGAGTTGTTCGAGTTTCAGAAAGGACGATGGTCATAATTTCGGTGCAAGTTCGGTCAGTTTAGGACATCCATAATCATTTTCATGAAAAATGAACAAAAGTTCATCCCCCCACATGAACATAGGAAGGAAGATTTTATTTTCAACAATCTCTTGGATTATGATAGCAAGAATGATTATAAGCACATAGAAATTAGTTTCACTATTTTAGGAGTTTTCTATGATTTATGGTGATTTTTCAAAATTCTAGATCTAAGACTTGAATCATGCATGAACTAGATGATCAAAGCTTTGAAATGAAAAACTTTATGAAGAACATGCTATTAAATGATGATAAGGAGTAAGAATCACCTCTTAGAAATGAAAACAAGTGAAGGAATCACCAACTTCCTTTGAAAACTCAAGCTTTTGGAGTAAGAAAAAAATGGAGTTTTTGAGAGTTTGGAGAGGATGAAGAAGAGTGTGGAAGAATGGAGAAGCTCCTAGCTTCTTCAAGAGCTTATGGCAGCCACAAGGAGGCTTGGGCCATGCAAAATTGGGCTTGGCAAAAGCCCAAGTCCATTACCAAATTTTGCAACATAAAAATGCTCAAGACTTTAATCAAAAACCTAGGAAATTAAGAGTAGGAAATTGGTTTTCATGGAATAACTCTTGGCCACGAAATTTGGGCCTCAAAACTGCAGTCCAACATGATTTGGATGAGTGAAAAATTGATCCACTTCACTAGTGTATCATAGAAACTAGTTTAGGGACCAAAGTGCAATTAAGAATAAGTTTAAGGACCAAAAATGCAATTATTAAAAATTGCTAACACAACCCTAAGCCACATCAAACCACTCACATGGAAGACTTAGTCCTAGGAGAATTTAGAATTTATCCACTTATCGAGTCCCGAATATCCCGTTGTTAGCTCCGTCGTTCACCCAATCGAGTGTTACGCCCGTAAAACTTAAATTATTTCACTGTAAATGAAATAATTAAAAAAACACACAATCATAGGAAATAAAATAAAAACCTTAAGTTTTTCGTTCACGAATTAAAATTAGGTCTCCTGATCAGTATAAATATACTGTCAGTGAAATTCGCGGGCCGGGATTCGCCTGACTTTCAAACCTAAATTTTAATCGTAGCTTCCTACGTTCAAGTAGGATTGAGTGATGAACTCCGTTTATTTAAAATAATTTTCTAACACTCATATAAATATATAAACATAATCGTCCGCATTTCGATTATTTTGAAACAGTGAAAATCGGGGTGTTACAGAAACACTGATCAACCAACCATGACAAATCTAAATTTCTTTGAGCTTTGGGTAGCCAAACAGTAAAGTCCTTACTTAAATTTCCGAGGAAGTATATATAAAAGAGTTGAATTTTAAAGTATTATTATTGTAGTTTTTTATTTTTTTTTTAACTATCAAACAATCATGCATTACCATATTACTGTATTTATAACTTTTAAGATAATTATTATAAAGTTAAATATTTTGACCAATATAACAATGTATAATTGATTATTAATATAAAATAATTTCACACTGAAAATGCATTGCAATAAATTCAATAGACCAATATATAAACTCAATTAGAAATTTGTCAACTTTTTTTTATAAGCAAAATAAATATTTAATAGCAACTTGTAAGCAATCTATCCAAAGTTAACTACTAAAAGAATGCAATATTTTGGAAGATGCATAACACTTCCTAAAATTCTCAAAAATGACTTTAGAAGGTGCAAAACATTTCCTAAAATTCTGAAAAATGAATTTTTTTTACCATGAATCAAAATGTACAAATGATTCAACAACAAAGAAGAATAAGCGGAGCCAACATAATAGGATTTTGTTGAATCTAATTTCCAAACTCACTCATGTTTCTAGCTTTATTAAGAATAACATAATTTATTAAATTGAACAATTCAGAAAATAGATCTTCCTTCCAAACAAACATTTTTCTCCCCAACTCCAGCTCCAAACCCAAACCTCCTCCTGCTAATCCACCGTAGTAAAGACCAAAAAATATTTAGAATAAGAAATTTGATATAGTCTAGGAAAGGAGCCTTTGAAACTATAGGTTCACTATAGGTTCCAACCAAACATCACTCCGGGGAGAAAAAATTATTCTTAGCATTTTTCAACATGATGGGAGTGTTGGTTTTGTTGGGCTTGATGGAATAGAGTTATCAGGTTTGGGGGAACAACGTGTGCTGAAAGAGTTTGAGCCAAAATCAAAGAAAGGTATAAGAAGAAAGTGGAGGAAGTTGTAACACTTGATAGGTGCCGAATCCACCAAAATTAATTTAATCGAATTAAACCCTACTTGTAGCAAGGGTGTCAACCCGAATCGTTTCTCAAAGGACCAACTCAGAAATTCAATCAAAGTTAAGCAAGCAAATTAAAAGGTTGGGGGTGTTTATAAGCACAAAAATTAATAAGACAAAGACTAATTAAAATCGGAAACAGTTACGTAAAAACAATCAATCTAAGGGAATGACAGTTACGTACAAACAATCATTATGTATGTGTTGAGATATAATTATATTTATGTTAATTAATGTCTGACCATGAATGTTATTTTGTAATTACCTACTAATTTATATATATATATATATATAGAGGGAGTGTATCAAGTGAGAACTCTTCTTATTATGAGAAATGATAACTTTTAATGATAGCTGTTAGATTATATTTAATGGTCCAGATTATTCCTTGCAATAAAAAAATCATGTGACCATCTCAGCTGCTCTCCAGCATCATCTTTCTCTAACTAATATCTAGAGGATCGGTTGTTTCACCTGCACGGCGGACTGAGCGGCGCACACCGTGGTGGAGAGAGATTTTGCTGGGTGGTGGTGGGGGAAAGAGGAAAGGTGTGGGGCGGAGATCTGGGTTCAGAACCACGGCAGAGATCGGGGTTCAGAACCACGGCGGAGGACGGCGAAGATCTTGGTTCAGAACCGCGGTGGAGGACGGCAGAGGTCCGGGCGAAGGAGAGAGAGAAAGCGGCGTGACGGTGGCTGAAAAACAGGTTAAGCGATGCGTTGTGCTCGCTGAGGAGACGGTGGCGGAGGACGGCGGAGGTCTAAGCGAATGAGAGAAATGAACTCGAAGGAAAACTCCTATATGATATGTAGTATGTTTGTTACAGAATCACCTTGATTATATGACTCCAAGAACTATAGGTTTTGTTATTCTTGTGTTATGAACTACGATTACTGCATTTTTGTTTCCCTGTTTAGCTTATCTGTATTTACTGAATCACTATTGTTGCTTCTTGGTATGCTTAAGATGAATGATTGGCTATTGTGCCGATATACACTTCCAACGCCACTGTTAGGGGGTTAATACAGGATGAAATAGATAATAGAAGTAGGGAGGAGAAGTAAACGAGAAGCACAAAAATGAAAATAAGGATTTCTCATAGAGGGTCATGTGACTTAAAAAAAAAGTTCATCTAGACCGTTAAATATAATCTAATGGCTATGATTAAAAGTTCTCATTTCTCATAATAAGAAGAGTTCTTACTTGATATATATATGTATATTAATATATGATTATTTGTATTACTATGAGATTGTGTTTATTAATATGTCATCTTGTATGAATATCTGATTTTGTATGTTAATATATAATGAGTGATTTTATTGATAAAATGTAATCTTATGTATTAATAAGTGATTCTAAATGATAGTATGAGATATTGTAAGATTTAGTATTTAAATCGAGATAGTGTTACCCTTAGACTTTAGTTTCTAAATCAATTAGACTTAATAGGAGTCCTAATTAATATAGGAGAATCCTCTTCTTAGTTATCTCTTAAGATTTTATCCTAATCTTCTAAGGATTATATCTGGAAATAACCATCATATCTATCTGTAAATGTATATCGAACTTTTTGTTAAATATGCTTGGATCTCACTCACAAAAGCTAGCTCATAAGATGAGGGTGCCCAAGCATATATAAGCATTGCACAGCCCAGGAACCTTGGCAATGTGTAACACAAATGCAACTTCAATACTTTTGACCATGTTAGAGTCCGATTTAGGATTTGATAATGAAACATGAATTTGTAGATATTTATCTAAGCTTTCTAACGCCATAAAGAACGCCTTAATAGAACACTTGTAGCTCAAGATATGTGCAAAATACCAAGCTAGACGCGTTTTTGGCTGAAATAGAAGCCCGCTATGCGCTAACTCATTTTTATACCATAAGACTCGACCTAAAACCTACTTCTCACGACTCGACACTCAGAATAGCTTCCTCTCTTCATTTCTTAGGGGTTTTCTTTGATGTCTCTCAAGAATTCTCAAGAGAGATTTTTACATTCATCGCCTTTTATTGTCCTTTGCCATAAGAACTTCGTTGTTGCTATGGAGTCGTCTTGCCAATGTTATATTTTATTCTTTTTAGTATTCTCATGTCTCAAATCAACATAAAATCATACCTTAGGTCCTCCATACCTTTTTTTTTTTTTTTGAGTTTTCTTGAAATAAAGATTAATTTCGATTGTTTACCGTTGACGTTTTCATGTCATGGTGTCGAAGCATTCAAATGGAATTGCAAAGAGGCCCTTTTCCTCTTTTCCTTGTGCTAGGAAACTTGATTCCAGGTATGGGGGAGAGAATGTTTATTTTATATGGGATTTGAGAGGGAATTGGGATGGTTAGGTTTTTTTTTTTTTTTTGCATAATTCCTCTTTGTGCTTCTTTGCTTACGTTGATTGATTGATGAATCTTTGTATTAGCAAAAATGTATCTTATTGTGGTTGTGATTATAATATGTCATATTCATTGTAGGAGTAATGAACTTAATAATGAACAAATTGATTCAATTGTGTGAATACATGTGAATATGCTCTAGTGGTGGTTGATATGAATGTATGTTATAGTGTTGTTTTGGCATGATTCTTGTTGATGATGATATGATTTGTTAATGACTATGTTGATTAAGCCATGAAAATTGATGTTAGATTAGCCTTAAGTGATAAGAATATAGTTTTATTTTAATGAAAATTCATAATATATGAAGATAGATATGAGGAGCGAGGTAAATGATCAAAATGATTAATTCAATAACACATAGGCTTTGATCTTGAGTGTTAAGTTACTCAATTAGATGAATGACGGCTTAAACCTAAATGCTATAGCAACTTGATATGATATAGATATTTTAGCATATTCTTATATAATTCGGAGTATTTTTTTTTTTTAAATCTTATCTTATAGATTTTTAAATAAAGTTAGTTAAGAGACCTTACCTTGTAGATTTTAAATAAGAACAGTTAGTGAAAGAATATAATTTCGATGATAGATAATAAAGCTAAGTTATTAATCTTAATAAAGACATTGAGGTTTATATTTTCAGATTAAGTTAATTATCTAAATGAGGATGTTAACAACAATAGTTAAGATAGATTTTCATTAGTGATCTTGTAATGAGACTTATGATTGTATATATTTTACCTCGTTGTTGCTATGATGTTGATTGTTGATTGTCGTGTTTGTTAATATTGATTTGTGGTTGATGTCTTGACAATGATATATTATCTTGATGTTTTTATTATCCTCGTTGAGAAATGTTGTTGTTGATCAATGTTAGCAAACTATGGCGGATGGTTGGACGTTGTTTGGTTATTATGCATGATGCATTGCATTGTTAATTAGGGGAAGTTATGAAGGCTGGAGTTCGCCCGAGAGTATGGTGAACTAGTCGTCCGCGGTGATTCATCTGAGAGTTAGGTGAATCGACCGCATCCATGGTGACTCATCTGAGAGTAAGGCGGATCAGCTATCCAAGGAGTTCACCCATGGTTTGGTGGACCGTCGGCATTGGTTCTTATTGGCCAATGTAGATATGTAACTCCAAAATCATCTTCCTGAGTTAGTAATGGATCCACATTGCATACGGAGAAGTTGGAGATTGGTTCTATAATTGCATAGTCATGTATCATCTTTGCGTCATGTTATGATCTTGTGTGTGTGTTTATGTATGTATGTTGAATAGTATGCTAAGGTTATGTAATTGTGTATGTGTACTGTCTTGTTTACTGTCTCTTCTCTTCATATGCTTTGAACATGATCTCTCACCCATGCACCATTTTTAGTCTTATGACAGAGAATGAGGATTCTACAGGAATATATGTGTAGTGAAGGGATGCCTTATATAGTGAAAAGCTTCATTGTATGCAACAGATAGGGTGAAAGACCCAAACCAATAACCCGACGAATCCGAATAATCAAACCAAACCAATTAAATTGGTTCGGATTTTTTTGGTGTTTGGGTCCGAACCGAACCAAACAAACTCGATGGTGATCGGTTCGACTCTCGGATTCTTGAACCGAACTGAATCGAACCAATTACTATATTTTAATAATAATAATAATAATAATAATAATAATAATAATAATAATATATTAGTTTTAAATATTTATATATATTCAATAATTAAATTTTTATTTTATTTTTATATATTTTAATATTTTATATATTTAATATTTATATATTTTAAAAATTTAAAAATTTCTAGCCCGAACCGAAGCAAACCGAACCAACCCGTTCTTGATGGTTTGGTTTGGTTTGGTTCGGGGTTTTGTAGAAAATTGCTTAAAATCGAACCGAAACCATTTTTTATTGGTTCGGATTTTTTCTCGTATAAAATCGAACAAAACCGACTCGTTGCACCCTGGCAGCAGATCTAAGGATAGCTCTATTTGGAATCTTACTCAGATTATCTGAGATAGAATTACTAACCTGTTGGGATCCAACAAAAAAAAAAAAGTTATGGACCATAGGTTTCTTACCCTCTGCAATATATGTTCTCCTCAATTCCTCTATATAGCTACAGACCCCTGTTAGGCATCCTCTAGCGAGCAAATTTCACCATCTAGCTTGTTGAGTAATGTTATTTGTACACCTGAGTTCTGGACACCTGAGCGACACCTGGTTAATGGTGTAGAAATTCTTGGTTAATCCAGTTCAGTGGATGGTTAACGACAAATTGTGAACCCTTATATCCATTAACCAAGTCCAACACACCATTAACCACGATTGTGAATGGTGTTAACCACCCATGCATCCTACATTGGTGCATGTTATTTTTTGTACACCTTCAAACTTGGTTAACAGTGTTCACAATCGTTGTTAATAGTGTCTTGAACTTGGTTAATGGGTACAAGGGTTCACAATTTGTCGTTAACCATGCACTAAACTGAATTAATCAAGAATTTATACACCATTAACCAGGTGTCGCCCAGATGTCCAGAATAGTATACAAATAACAATACTCATCCATCAGTTGGGTCTGGACCCAAAACAGGGTGTTGGTCATTAATTCTGTTGGCATTGCAAAAACCAATTTTTACTTCTGTGACACCCTCTACCTCGAAACATGAATTAATAAATAATAGATAGAGGGGGGTTGGGTAGCTCAAGTAGTTTGAGCTAAGGGTATAAGGAGTTGGAGGAGTAGGAGGTCCAAGGTTCAAACCTTGGCAAAAGAGAAAAAAATTAACATAACAACTAACTACTAACATTTTCCTATGAAAAAAAAAAAAGGATAGAAACGTTTATGTTTCTGCGGAATAAAAACGTGAATTCTTGGAAACCTTTTGCACAAAATATAGTTGAGAGCATCACATCATAAAACTTGAATTAAACTAAAGAAGTAAATAAAAATATTATAAACAATCATGAAGTTTGTATGGAAACATAATGATAGTAAATTAATCCCCTGACCCGATGTCACATATTTCAGAGCTCTACAATTCCCATATAATATAAATAACCAAGTTTCAAAACTGAAAACATAAAGCACTAAGACGACGTGCAATCCGGACATCTCCAACCGCTATATCACGAGATGTGGGAAAGAAATAGGATTTCTGCAGAGTTTGGAATAAAGAGGCAGGGTACAATAATAGATGCTACAGGCAAGTTGAAATGAAATGGCATGGGGTGGGGGTCAGTACAGTTCCCATTTACTTGTGTGATGTGCTTTTGAGCGGTGATTGTGGATTGGGGGGCACTGAGTGATATGATGCTGATGAACAAATTCTCTGGGTGATCAATTCTTCTGTTTGATGGGTGAACAATTATCAGATAGGGTACTTTCAGTTTGTTTATATGACACCCTAATCTCGGGTCATCACATGGTTACCCGTTTGCGGAAAATAAAATCATAAATTTGCTGGTTGCTTTCGGAAAATAAAGTTTTCTCAACGTTTGTCTTAAACAAAATGTGGTGATAAAATTTTTTGTTTTCAACATCGTCACAACAACGTTCACATAATCACACTTAGATATATCAAAATATATATGTAAGTCATACAACCATATTGCATTATATGTTTCACACTTAAACATTTATAATGAAAAGAGTATTCCCAAAACATAACTTAACGTAAACCTAAGCTGGTCAAACACTACGACAAAAAGAAGCAGCATCAGCATGCCCCGAACTAAACATTCTTCTTCTTGTAGACGCCATAGTCCTTAAGAGGTTCATCTGAATTCCACCACATATAACCCAGAAAGGAAACCACAAATAAAACATGCAAGAGTGAGAAACTGACATTTGGACATAACGCGATAGCCACATGCACGACACAACAAAAAAAAAACACATATACGTACCCATATACATATTTGCGATCTCATAAACATTAACCTCAAAGCATAATGGGTTTCACACCCCAAACAACATCTTTTGAAAATATGCATGAACACTTCATATACATCATCTAACGTTTTCACTTAATCTCATGAGATATCCCGACCTCGTGTTTGAGTTGATCAGACTCCCGGCACGTAGCCACAGACATATAGTCACAGGCCCACGTCCGAAACCCATCGCACATTGTCCAACATCGTGGCACAGTGATAACATCGTGAATGGGGTTCCATTGTCCATCCGGCACAATGAAAACT
This sequence comes from Echinosophora koreensis, assembly GCA_035048595.1. Classification (NCBI taxonomy): domain Eukaryota; kingdom Viridiplantae; phylum Streptophyta; class Magnoliopsida; order Fabales; family Fabaceae; genus Echinosophora; species Echinosophora koreensis. Next base: position 549,686 of record JAPCYP010000123.1, on the reverse strand, counting down.
TCATGGCATGAAATACCTGACGCCGCAAGGTAATCATATATCGTATTGTGGCACGTCTGCCAAATGCATGCTCGAAAACATATTTCTTTCAACACTGTTCTTTGTGTTATATCTTTCATTGGCAAAGCTCAACGGCTTTAGACCAAATATCGTTTTAAACATCTTTAAAATCATTCATTAACAACACAGGACCTTAAAGTCCGAGTGCTCAATCACGAAACCCTAGACCGATGCATCCGGCTTAGGTTCGTGGTAATAGAAAACATCTCAAAATGTTTTATCTCTTTTAGGTAGCTATCCAGTCTACCATACACCGAACCTTAATATCCCGACGTCTCGGTTATTAAGTTCAAATCTTTTAATATATCGTCCAAGTCAAAACTTGATTTCGGAAAACACATTAAGTGGGAAGATTTCTATCATAAAAACATCGGTCACCGAAAAATGTCATTTTCAGAAAAGAGGGTCACAGAGATTGAAGTTCATCAAAAATTGCCGTCGTCGTTTCCAAATTGCCGTCGTCGGTTTTCCAAATTGCCGTCGTTAAGACATTTTAAAGTATTTTAAGGTAAAACATAACTTTTTCAGCTTAAACAATTTTCTAAATTCACGGTTGAGTTATTTTCGCAGAATAATTTCACAAAATATCTTTTTATAATATTGCGGAATATCTTATGCAAAAATTAGCAGTAGTAAAATATTTTCACGGTTGCGCCCTCTCTACGACCCATAAATCACTTTTTATAAATAAATCATTAAAATAATAAGATTTCTCAAATACTTATTATTTCTCCCAAATAATATTTTCCACAAACATTATATCCCAATATTTCCCATAAAATATTGAATATAATATACACAACTTATTAAAGCTTTTATCTCATTAATCGGTTGTGTACTGACCACTGTCAGGCCTCACAAACAACATTCAACATCATCATCATAATTACAAATCGTGCATCACAGCAATATAATATACAACTGCAGATAATTAAATCAATTAAAAGCAGATAAACAATCGAAACACAGATAAATCACTTACAGCTATAAACACATAGTTCAGTCAAATAAACCAGAAAACACCACAGCCACATAGATAAACATATATGAACCACAAACAAATTACACATGGCCATCCGAATGATCCCTCAAGTAACCCCTCTTACCTCTTGAAGAGTTGAATCAACAGTTGCAAGAAATCTCCCGATTTCGATCCGATTCTTTTCCGTCTACTTAGATTAAACAGATTCGATCGATTCCTTCAAATGAATTGCAACCAAAATAAATCAAATCAAACAACAACATACTTAGATCATGAAGGTTAGATTTCGGCCTCTTTAAAACTTCTAGATTAGGAAAGTTGAAAATTTGTTAATTTAGGGATTTATGATCCTTAAGTATCTTAGACATGATTAAGTACTTAAACCAAGATCATGAACTAAGAACATGGAATAAAACTCATCTAGTTCCAAGAACTAGGGTTTCGGTTTTTGATCTTCTTCTTATTAAGAGATTAAATCATGAATCATGACTTGAAATTGAAACAAAACCCATGAACATCAAATTTCCATGGATTCGGCCCAGTTCAGAAAAATAGGAAAGAAATTTCGCATGACCACATACTTCTAGATGATGAATATAGAGATGATTATGAGATCATAGCAATTGGTTTCAAGTCAAAAGGATTTTTCTACAATTAGTTATGGATTTTTGAAAAAAAGCTTCATGAACTTTAAGTGAAATGAAGAACATGATGATCAGAGGCTTAAACTCATAAAAGTTGTGAAGAGAAAGACTTAGAATAACAAGATTATGAGAGGTTACCTCTTGATGATCAAAGGAAATGATGATTTGGGTGATGTTCTTCACAAAAATCATCAAGTGTTCTTGAGAGAAAATGAAAGAAAAGTGAAGAAGATGAAGGTTTTAGAGCTGTTTCGGTAATCTGGGCATATCTCCCAACATACTCATCCGTTTTTTATGTTCTTTAGCTCGTTGGAAATAAGAGAGGAAGAGGAACAACTTTAATGTATAAAGTTTTTCGAGATTTAGAACAGAATAGGGTCAGAATTTCGTGACAGTTTCGGCTGAGTGAGGAGGGTTTCTTAGTTCTCTTAGTGTTCTTGGATGAATGATGAAGAAAAATGGTTTTGGGAGGAGGAAGGGGGCTGGCGCAAAGAGAAAGGAAGAAGAGGAGAATGACCAAAAGATATGTTGTGTTAAAGGATGATGAGTGGTAGAGAAAAAACCATGTAGTCTTGTTTAAATTTGTGGTGGAAATGGAAGATGAAGACTTGGCTTCAAATGGAGAAGGGTGGCAGCCTTAGGGCCATAAGAATGATGTGGACGAGGGCATTTAGGTGGGGTGGTCGCCTCCTATACCACATATTAGGGAGAAGATATTTTGTGTGGCAAATCATGGTTAGTTAACCTCGGTTAGTTAACCAGACGTAGGTTAGGTTAACGTTTAAAATATCTAGATATTTTCTTTGTCTGACTAGAGTAAATTATCATCATGATAATTCATTCCTCTTGAGTCATCATAGATGGCTTGTCGGCCTGTTTCCCGATATATCTCTACACAAACGTTCCCGATTCCCGATTAGGGTTTTTGCGAGAAATGAGTCTTGATTCATGAAGATGATATAAGTGAGTTGAAAAATTGCCTAAGTGTGCTAATGAAGGGGGCAGCCGTGAGAGGAGGGGCAAAATTGTCCAAAATTGCAATGGCAAACTTACAATTATCATGACAACCTAGGGGTAAAATCGTCCATTCCACGCAAAAATATCCATTTGTCATAAATGCGCCATTATGGCAATTATGATACGGATAGGATTGTCATTAATGCTAGTCACATCAGTCACATCAGTCATCTGAGCTCCGTTGCTGACCCTTTTAGTTCATCTGAAGCGGATTTCCTAGAGACATCTCGACGTTTACGCCCGCAACAAACAAAATATTTTATTTTTACACGAAAATTTTCAAAACTTCCAATAACGTAGCAAATACAATAAAAATATTTTTTATCTCGTTCATGACTTAAAATTAGGTCATCTGAGCAGTAAACTTTTACTGTCAGTGAAAACGCAGATCGGGCTCCGTCTGAATTTTCAACCCAAGATTTCATCGTAACTTTATAATATCAAACATATCATGGAAATGACGTTGGTTTACCCAAAATCATTTTCTAAGTCTCGGATAAAAATATAAACATTTATATTTATTACCGATATTAGAAAGCAGCGAAAAATGGGGGTGTTACAGTTTAGGTTTAAGTTTGGTGGGTTTGCGGTTTTGCTGGTGGGAAAACTGATTATGCATATAAAGGGCTCTTGGAATTGAGTTGTCTTGCCAAGTGATGGTGGTCGTGGTTGATGCTTTAGCTTTTATTTATTTATGAAAAACGGGGTTTAATGCTGTATGGATTACTTTCTTTTGGGGGTTATTGGTGGGTATGGTGACAAGTTATAGGTTCAACCGTGTAGTAATTTTTGCTCATGGTTGAACATCTATCTTGTTTCGCCTTTTTTTACTTTCGGTTTCATCCTTGTATTTGGGTCGAGTACCCCTAATGCTCTATTCAATACATTTTTGCTTATCAAATTTTTTTTTATCAACCAACAGTTTCCATTTCCATTTACCCAAAAAACTTAAATTAAGTTTTAATTACTTTGCAGGTTCTTAAACAAACTATTCGATAATTTTTAAATAGGTCCTTATACTTTAAAAATTAGTAATTGAGTCCCTAAACTTTTAAATAATTTGTAATTGAGTCCCTAATTTGTAATCGGGTCCCTGAACTTGTAAGCAATTTTGTTATTATGTCCCTTGGGTGGGGTTCCATCAAAAGACTTCACGTTTCAGAAATCTTACCACAAGGACATAATTACAAATTATTTACAAGTTTAGGGATCCGATTACAAAGATGAGATATAATTACAAATTATTTACAAGTTTAGGGACTCACTTAAAAAATTTAAAAATATAAGAATTTATTTAAAAATTTCCAACAAATTCGGGGATATGGAGAATAATTGAACCTAAATTAAATAATTGCAAGTATTTGACTCCCAAACCACCTTTACTCAGTTGATTGACACACTTGCTTCCAATATTGTGTTCGGGAAAGATAGATTTTTCCCACTTTAGCTGTTTTTTGTGTTAAAAAGCTTTCCATACATAATCTATTGTGTTTGGCAATAAAAAGTTGTTTCCAAACCATCTACCATGAAAGACTGTTTAGAGTGTGTTTGGGAAAGTTAGAAAAAAAAGATTATGATAATAATCTTTTTTCAAATAATCAATTATTGTGATAATGAATTATAATCAGAATCTATTTTTGTTTGGGTATGTTTGCTGAAAAGCGATTTTAAAATAATCTATTTCGTTTGGGTTGTACCAAAATAATCATTTTTATATAGTAAATTACGAAAAAGGGTATAAAGTTATTTGTTTATGTTAATGATATTGATTTTTTTTAAACATTAAAACTTGTTAAAATGTTTATTTTTTTTATATTTTGTCATCAAATTTTTTCTATTATAAAAAACTAAATTATTTTGAAAAGTGAAGCTCTTGTAGTCTCGTACAACTTACAGTCCAACAATATAAGAGTTGGCCGTGTGAAGGAAAAAAAAACATGCGCTGTAGAAAAAACATGAGTGAAAAAAAAAAAAAAACAGGTCAGTATAATAGCTTGGTGTTTGGGGCAAAAGGGGAACAAGATTTTGGGATTGGAAAATAATCAAGATGGAAAAACCTAACAGTGCTAATTGGAAGATGGTATAAAAACAGTTTTTATATCCAATAAAGAGCTTTTTTAAAAATTTATTCAGCTGAATTCCTTGTGGGCTGGTACTGAAAAACAATGCAAGATTGTTTAGGTTAGCACTGTGTGTTTGGAAAAGATAGATTGTTATCATTTCAGCTGTTTTTTGTCTAAAAAAGCTGATTCCTATACAATCTATTGTGTTTGGCATTTAGATGAGCATGTTTGGGATAGCTTATTTTTAAGCATTTCAGCTGTTTTGCACCCATTCAGCTGTTTTGTGAATTAAGCATTATGTTTGGGAAAACTGCTGAAATGTAAAAACAGCTGTTTTATATAGTTTTCAGCTGTTTTATGATAGGCTAAGAGTGTGTTTGGGAAAGCTGGAAAAAAAAGATTATGCTGATAATCTGTTTTCAAATAATCGATTATTGTGATAATCGATTATAATCAAAATCTGTTTTTGTTTGGGTATGTTTGCTGAAAAGCAATTTTAAGATAATCTATTTCGTTTGGGTGGTACAAAAATAATCACTTTTATATAGTAAATTACGAAAAAGGGTATGAAGAAATTTGTTTATAATATTTATTTTTCTTTTAACATTAGATATTTTTATATCTTGTTATAAAAAAATTGACTATTTAAAAAAAATTAATAAAATTTCTAACTTTTTCCCTTATGGAAAACACGTGAAAACATGTGAAAATATTCAATTTTTTACATTGGTAATTTAATGAAGTAATAATAATAAGGTAAAATGTGTTTCTGGGAAGACCCAAACTCCCCAAATAGCCATTTGCTTCTCTCCCTCATCTCCTTCCCTCTCTTTGACTCCATCAACTCCCACACCCTCCTCTCCACTGCTTCCCCACTCACAAACCCATCTCCTTCCCTTTGCTCCACCCCAACTACCACCTTAAGGAAAGATGAGTTACAGAAACAGAGAAACCAAATGACCTTGGTCCTTCACCTTCACGATGCGGCATCGAGAAAGAGAGCAGGTGGCAGTGTCGTCTCTGGTTTGAATGGCGGTGAAGTTTGCAAAACATGGCGGCGTCATGATGGCTAAGGCAAAGCGATGAGGGATGGCGGAAGGAGACCAGATCCGGGTCGAAGGCTCACCGGTCCTGGTCTGGACCGGGAAGCGCCGCGCGGTGGGGATATGGCTGAGGAGGGACGTGAGTTTTGTGGCGGTCGGATAGTGGGCTTGGGCGGACAAGTATTTGGGGAAGAAAGTTTATTACGGGAAAGCTTTGAACAAAATAGCTGAACATTTCAGCTTATTTCCAAAACAGCTCAACATTTCAGATTATCCCAAAACAGCTGTTTCCTATACAAAACAGCTTTTTTAACATTTCAGCTTTTTTGCCAAACACAATGCTTAATTTACAGAACAGCTGAATGGGTGCAAAACAGCTGAAATGCTTAAAAATAAGCTGTCCCAAACATGCTAAACGTTGAGCTGTTTTTATGATAAGCTGAAATATTCAGCTGTTTTGTTCAAAGATTTCAGTAATTTATTATATAAAAGTGATTATTTTTGTATCACCCAAACGAAATAAATTATCTTAAAATCGCTTTTCAGCAAACATACCCAAACAAAAACAGATTTTGATTATAATCTGTTTTCAAATAATCGATTATTTGAAAAAAGATTATCAACATAATCTTTTTTTTCCAGCTTTCCCTAACAAACAGCAAAAGATAAATAACTTTCTTTGGTATTTTGAAGAAAGATTATTATTCGACGATCCATCTCCTCAAATCCCAAACTCTGATCTTCGTTGCTTCTATTACCAAAATTTCTGGGGCCTACCACTAGCATCATAATTCATATAGACCATACCATCAAAGGTAAGCAAAAACCGGTTACTTTTTTGGAAGTGCCCCAGGATACTGCCATGGTGTGGCCAATTCGTTAACCATAGGATATTTTTAGATTAGATTTTGCATATGGTTTAGGACTACATGCTTTAAATATTTATAAGTAGCTTATTTTTTTTTGTACTAATATGAGTAGCTTATTAATTAAATTAATACTTTGTTAATCAACGTAGTTGTCTACGGATTTGTGAATGAAAAACATGTTAATGCTTGAATGAGTTAACCTCTTGTATGTGTTATGAAATGAACAAAATAAGAGCATAAGACATAGAATAATAGAGAGAAGAGATTAGAGACAAGATGGAAGAATAGATTCATTTCATTATACTCACCAAAAAGGGCAAAGCTTACAATGGACATAAGTCCTGTTTATAGGAGATAAAAATTGTAACCAACAAACCTATTTGAAATAATCAAAGTTAACAAAAGAAGGGGGGTTGAATTGTGTTTACCAACTTTTTCAACTTATTTTGAAAATGTTTTCGCATGTACAACAAGCAATAAGCAAGTAAGTAAATATAAGACAGATGACACGTCTGATTTAGAACCAACACACTAACAAGCAGAGAAGGGTTAAAAAGAGATTTGATATTCACAATTTAAATCCTCGGCTTAAATGCTAAAATAGATAAACTCTTAAATAAAGTAAAGAGATCAGGGAAGAGAATATCTCACAAGAGATTTATACTGGGTCACCCCAAAATCAACAGGGTTACGTCCAGTTCTTGATAGCACCAAGTATTTCCACTATAACTGATCAGATTACAGTACAAGTACTCTTTTCACACCTAGCCTCTCCAAGCTCAAACTCAAACAAGTATTCTTTTCTCACCTAGCCTCTCCAGGCTCAACAACTAAGAAGGTAAAAAGAATTTATGTAATTAATACAGCTTTTTGCAAGTATTTTTGGTAACAATCAGAGAGTGGAATAAATATGAGAATGAAAGATTGCATATTAATGTCAAATGATTGAAGGGATAGTAAACGAAGGAATGAAAAAGTTAATTAGAAGAGTAAATGCTTCTTTGAATATGCGCAGAATCTCTTATCTTCATCTTCATGTGTTGCTCTATTTAAAGGCTTCAATTAATTGATCCATTAGGAACAACTTCAGAAAGTAATACCCTTTAACTTGAACTTCTGGGACACCATTAATGCGAAAGAGTCGTTTTGAGTGTTCATTAAATGCTTGGGGATGTTGGGCTTTGACATATGCGACCAAGAATACACTTTAGTTCTGAAGCGTTGTTGTATCATATGTGCAGCAGAGAACTTTCTCATTTCAGTGCAACACTCAGTTCACCTTTTGGAAAGTACTTTCGTTTTGTACTTTAAATATTGAAAAGCAGCTGACTTTGTACAGAGGTAGCATGTTTATTCCTTAAAGGCTTGAAAGAATAATTTCTTTATTCTTCATGCTTTTGTCCAGAGGTCTTCGAGGTCTTCAAATGAAGAATCTTGATCAAAGAATGTTGACTTGGACTTTATTCTGACATCTGATTAGTAGACAGGTGCAGCACAATTCATTTTTAGACGGGTGTGCGGGGCTTTTTCAGGCGGGTGAGCCACTGAAAGTTCTTCAGGTCTTGGTCTTTGCCACATCATCTTCTTGTAGGGTTCTTTGACCTTGAGTTGACTTGGTCTCATGCTGAGCTGTCCTTTTTCCAGACGTGTGATCTTAACGTCATTCTTCTCACACTTAACAGCCTCATTATAATTTCACACATCAGATGGGTTTTAGACTTTTGAGGTCTCAACACTATTGAAAGCCAATACATAAGTGTCATTTAAAATACAAAATTAAGAGGAATAACTTGGAGGTTACAAGATGAAGATGGACATCCACATTTGTCACATGTTTCTTAACACTCCCCCTTGGATGTACTTTACCCAAAGAATGTGTCTCGTTAACACCTTACCAGGAAAAACCCTATGGGACAAAAACCTGGTGAATCAAAAAGAGCACATCATTCATTATTATCCTTTACATGGGAACTACCTCATTAAAAATTTTATCAAAGAAAACCATGTAGGACAAAACCTTTGATTAAGGGAAAAAGAGTACAGTATTCTCCCCTGTTAGAAGCATCACTTATGAATTCCAACATTCTGATTTTCTTTCACAGAAGCATTTTGAAGCAATATTCTTCTCCTTGACAACTTTGACATGTTCTCCTTTCAATTGAGCTTTGCATGACAATATTTTCGTCAACTCTTACGTTTGCAAGATCAATTCACAATAAGCTTCATGGAAAATTTATCAAGTCATGTAATATTTAGCAATATGTGTGCGTGCTTCTCTGACAATAAGGTATGGTCTTCAGGACCAATATATTCATTATCTTCTTCACATCCAGCTACCAAGTTATGGTAAAAAAAAAAAGAGGTATTTAGCGACTACCAAATTTGGTCGCTAAATATGGAAATTCGGTCGCTAAACCATTTAGCGACCGAATTAGTGACCACCAAACGTGGTAGCAGATTGCCTAGTCGCTAAACCATTGAGTGGTCGCTAAATCGGTCGCTAAACCATTTAACAACCGATTTAATGATCGAATTTTCATATTTTGCGACCAAATTTCATATTTAGTGACTGATTAAGTGTGGTCGCTAAAATACAAATTTTTTTGTAGTACTCAATAGATATAATCTATAATGAGTCACTTAAGAACTAGTTTTTTATAACTTGTTAGATAAAAATTAACCTTGCTAAATGCTCGATCTACAGGTCGAGACAAAACTTTGTCATCCAAAAGTATTTTATCTTCAGATATTTCTTTCTACATTTCTGGAACAACTTCAAGGCATTTCATAATATTTAAATCATCAAAATCATAGTTTTTTTTTATTTATGAATTAGTTTGAATACACTGAAAAAGCTCGAAAACTATGCAAAATCATAGTAAAACCATATTAAACACATTTACAAATTTCTTCACATAGATATCTAAGAAAATAAAAAACTTGTTAAGAAATTGAAATAAATTTATCTACCATTGCATGAAAAACATCATGCATATAAACTATAAATCCAAATATATAGATATATTTAATCCTTCCGGGATTTTAGATATTAAATTAATACTTTGTTAATCAACGTAGTTGTCTCCAGATTTGTGATTAAAAAACATGTTAATGCCCGAATGAGTTAACCTTTTGTTTGTGTTATGAAATGAACAAAATAAGAGCATAAAACATAGAAAAATAGAGAGAAGAGATTAGAGAGACAAGATAGAAGAATAGAGTCATTTCATTATACTCATTAAAAGGGACAATGTTTACAATGCACATAAGTCCTATTTATTGGACATAAAACTTGTAACCTATAGACCTATTGAAAGTCAATACATAAGTGTCATTTAAAATACAAAAATTAAGAGGAATAACTTGGAGGTTACAAGATGAAGATGGACATCCACATTTGTCACATGTTTTTTAACGATAAGTACTTTTAAGGGATTTTTTTAAATATGATTATTGATTTATTGTAAGTATTCATGAAGTAATTAATTAAAATGGAGGGAGCATAACCCGTTGTTATCAAATTATAGTCTTAGGGTTGGCAACCCTAAATGAAGACATAATCTAGCTACCTTTAAGTTACCCTTGCATAAACAACTGATAAAGCAAACAAAAAGATAAGAGGGGTACGGTGATGAAAAATGGTCATGGCTGATGATAAAAAAGACAATGGAGCTTATAGGGAAGAATCTTGAATTGGATTATACAATGATGCACGACAAACAGGTACAAATCAATTATGAGGACAACTATTTATATTAATTAAAACTAGAGTGTCTCCAATTATTTGTTTAGCTTTATCTTCTCCTATAATTCCCTTGAGTTTTTCTATATAAGTTTTGAAGAATTCAATTTGCTTGAGTATTGTTATGACATCGTTGCCTATTTCAGCTGCGGTTATATCATCATGTATAGCCCGATTCACCAGATGCAAAGTTAATAACACCTGTTAGAAGTTGTTCATTTGATAGGTATTGGGTCCAGGTAAGGGGGAACAATGTCTTTGATGTTCACAAAAATTTAAGAGGCATGGAGGTCAAGAATCAATTTTCCATTAGAGAATATACCGATGAGCGTATGATCAGGGATATCCCTGCCATAAAACACATGATTTCCCTTGCCTAATGTTATGATGTAGTTGTCGTTGTTTGAATACATCGTCGAATCTTCAAAGACTAGACTGGATGAAAATTTGGGTTAGATCAAGGCATTGCTTTTGCTTGTAATTAAAACGATGGTGTAAACCTACATCAAAATGATAAAGTTGGTTGTGGTTGTCATTGTTAGCTGAAAAGGGAAAGACTTTACTTGTTAGCGCACTAATTGTTAAATTTCTTCGTTTATGTTAGGTATATATAAAAAGGGTATTTAATGAGTAGTGAATTATAGGGAGAGGGTGATGGAGGCTCTGTATGGTAAAACTAGTGAAAAACGGATAAGCTGGCCAATAGCGGATAAGTCTTCGATCGCTGGGCTCGGATCGGGAAGTCAGCCCGACTCCCTGACTTTCCAAACCTCGCTGTCGCGTGCAGGTGCTTGTGTGTGCATAAGAAGTACGTTCTTGTAGAGGATAATGGACAAGTTAGATGATTGGATTTGAAGTATTTGGTAAAACTAACGATTAAATTGACTGATAAATTTAAAATGATATAAAAGGACATATTTAGGGTTTTTTACCAAACAAGTGCAATTTGGTTTTAAATTTACCAAAGTAGTGTATCTTGAAAAGTTTCTACCCAATTGGTGTAAGTCGTATATATATGGGAATGGAGGCTTGTTAAAATTGTAACATCCCTGGCTACTCTTGACGACTGACCCCACAGACCAACACGGGTCTTCTCAGCATGCTTTGTCCTCACTCACACGCTTCCCGGGAAAACTTCCCAGGAGGTCACCCATCCCAGAATCGCTCCAAGTCAAGCACGCTTAACTGTGGAGTTCTTAAGTGATAGGCTCCCGAAAAGAAGATGCATCTTGTTGGTATAAGTAGTATCAATCAATTCATATAAGTCATCCTCTACTGTATAGTCTCATACCTACACAGTCTCAGGATCCCTCTCATTCAGGTGTGCTATCGGTTCATTCATGTGTCCCTCCGCCTAGAAGCCAGCCAGGAGCCGCTCCTTGATCATGCCTCTTGCACCGGCGACCACTCCCCATCCTCGTCAGCCCCGGGTATCACAAAAATAAGTCGTGAATCAGTACGACTTATTAATTCAAATGTGTATGAGCCAAGTCGTAAATCTTGTATATGACCCCAGCAAATAAGTTTTTATTTAAAAATAATTTGGCATTTATTTATATTTTTTTCAACTTTTTTATTCAAGTCGTTAATGACGTTTACGACTTGCATGGAAGGACATTTAAAAAAAAAAAAAAAAAAATTCACGTAAAAATTTGTATACCTTTTATACAAGTAAACTGTTTGCGTATCCCTGTTCATTAAAGCTGAATTGTATATTAAAGGATATGAACATTCAACTCATATATTTGCTTTTAGCTTTTAAATCTTAAGACTACAGGGATATCATTTTCAATGAATCGCATTGAATTAACTGTTGGTTTTAATTTCTGGTGACGGGCGGATGACCCATGCAAGATGGCAACACAGATGGAGAATGCTTGTAATTAATGTGGATAATTGTGCATGAAAATCAATAGCATATTGCCCCCTCTTCAACGATTGTCATGCTGAAGGTAGGACTACTTTCTTTTGCCATTCATTCATTCAAAAGCCTATATGGATAAATAAATAATGGGATAAAATTCTTCATGCTAATTTTAGGAAATTATCAACAACCTCTTTTTTTTTTTTTTTTGCCCTTTATAATTGATAAACTAAAATTTTCAATTTTCTTATGTCTCGTCTCTATAATATATCCTGGAAAGTAAAACACTTGGCATATGATTTAAGTCCTTTCAAGAACCTCAATCGATCAAGTAATGACGAGCTGGGACCCTGGCATCTTCATCTAGTCTGAAGGTTTCTTTCCTTCAATTCAACACGGGAAGGTTTTAGAGTTTTAGAAGCATCTTGTTCACAGGAAGACTTTTTTTCAAGTGAAACACTTGTCTTGAGTGTGTAAGATCACAAAAATATTTTGTCCTTTATTTTTGCCTTTAAAATTTATTGAAAAATTTAAAATAAAAAGAAAGAGTGGAAAAAATCATAAAAGGAAGTTTTTGGACGGAAAATAATGGTGGGATATGAATTTAATGGGTTATAAAATTGAATTGTTTCCTTTTGAACTTTTAAAATTCAAAAATTAAATCAATTATGAAAAAAGTTGAATGATTAAATTTATAGAAATTAAACATCAAGATTTAATAGATAATGAAAATAATTTGTTTCCCTTTAAAAATTGAAAATTCAAAAAGAAAATAAATTATGAGGAAAATTGAGTGATTTGATTAATTGGATTTGATCAATTATAAGCACTTGATACCTTTGCTTATCAAAAATAAAATAAAATAAGCACTTGATACCATACCATATTAACATAATCAGATTTTCATATATACATGTAACAAGATACACAAGAACTTCTGTTAGTATCTGATTCACTGCAGAGCCATCAAATGCCACCATCACCACCTCTCCAAGTAGCTTGCATAAACCACCAACTCAATCAGTGAGCTCATAGCCGCCACCGTCGCCTAGAGTATGTAGGACAGTCTCAAACAGTCATCTAATATAGTATCTCATGTGTGATTGTCAGAAGCACAAGGAGGTAACCTTGCAACGCACCACCGTGTCAAGCCCTAACCTGCTTCGTGCTCACTACCATCCGCGACACCACCTCGTCATCTCTACCGCAGTCTCGATCCCAATAAGGTACAATCATTTCTAAATAAAAAAGAATAGTAAGGGTTAAATTCTTTTGTAATTAAATTTAAAAACCCATAAAGCAAACAAAAAGATAAGAGGGCTACGGTGAGGAAAAATGGTCATGGTTGATGATAAAAAAGACAATGAGGCTTATACGGAAGAATCTTTGAATTGGATTATACAATGATGCACGGCAGGCAAACAGGTACAGATCAATTATGAGGACAGCTATTTATATTAATCAAATTGAGCAACTAGGAGTACTATACTATGGTACGGTTAGAGGATGGCACACATGCTCTTTGGTATCCACCGCCTAATATTGACACTTTTCTTTAATGGTTCAAATAGGACTATAGGAGTATGTGTGGCCATATTAAGCATCACATTTATTTCTTTATTTTTTTTTAAACAATTTTCAGCAACTTAAATATAGAAAGATGGATTACCTGTATCTTGTTTGACACTTGTATGAGACGAGGGTTGCTATGGACAAAAAGGTTGGAGCTGACGGGAATGAGAAATAAGAATGTGCCTAAGATCAAAATAAGGGAGTGAAAACAGAGAAAGATAAAGAGATCAATGTTTTTAATTTTTGCACATTGTTACTTGATAAATATTGGAAGATTACTCTGAGCATTCATGCTATAGTAGTGAGTATAATTTGTGCAATGAATTAATTATAAATTAATTAGTTGTATATTTTACTTTCACAAGATCATACCATTTTTTTATCAGTAAAATAACTTTTATTCTTTTCTTTCCCTGCTCAACCTACTCTCGTCAAAACATGCACCAATGAACGGTGGCATTCCAAAATATAGGTTAGGGGATGGATTGTGACATGCATATACGGCATTAAAAAGGCTAAGCATTAATTCCGGTATATTTCAATCTAACAGACATATGTGATATCATAATGGATCTATACAAGTTCATATTAACTCATCTAGTTAATCCAAATCCTAAATCGAAGCATAAAAAAAAAATTAAATGAAATCGACTAGATGACCTACATGTTTCTCTGGCGAATAAAAAACTGATCATAGTTCATTTTCAAAAATAAAGGAAGAAAGGGTAGGATAAAACGTATGCAAAGACTTTAGTAGGACTCCACAAACTGGCCAAATTCCCACCAAAACATATGTTCTGTAAAATGTGGAGAAACCATCTTAAAAAGATCTTTTGTTCATAATGGTCTAAATGAACAGAGTTGGCATCCTGATTTCTAGATATAGAAGTAACACAAACATATCCTTAGGTGAACATTAGTAAAGTATTACATCCTTACTTCTTCATGTTAGTATGTTGATTCTTAAGAGCAAGACGTGTCACTTATAGCATCTATTTCTAGATTGCACAAAGATATCTAATTAAAGTTTAAAAGGAGGGTGTTGCACGTTTGGCCATTTTTCCTGATATTTCAGCTGTATTACCATTACAACTTCTATTCAAATTTCCTCAAAAAACCTCTAATTATCAGATGCTTTATTTAATAAACTTCTGCTGTTCTGCAGTTCAACTTGAGGAATCATGTTTCACTTCGTGCATCATTCAGGTCATGAATTACAGAAAAGCTGTATTAACTAACCCTATTCGGTCATGATTCATGAAAAAATACAGCTAGATTTGGCTTCATAATTAAGATTTAAGATAGAGTAACAAATTATATACTTAAGGCCACACACCTCCAAATTCCTCTGGATGCAAGAAACAATAGCAATCCTTAGTAAGTTTGACAATTTAAGAAGGCAAATAATTGCTTCACACATATGACTTTAGCATACAGTAGTTTGGTCTAATGCGTGCTTCTATAGATTCATAATTTAATTAGAGTTATAAATTTAGTCCTATAATCAACATTAGTACCTATTTCCTGCAGTCTTTGGCAATATTCCTTTATACTTCCACCACAGGATATTTAGGATGATGATTTGCCAAAGTTTCTTCAAAATCTCGAGAATCAATTAGAAGCTATGTAACTTACAGGCTTCATGAAGAAGACCTGCTGCAAACATGCCGTAAAATTGTAACCAGCAAAGGAAAAGAAGCAATTAAGAAGTATGGAGCATCACAAATCATAGTTACATTGTAAAACACCACTCATAATTTTGGACCACTTCAAAAGAAACGTTCCAAAGACCAACCAACTCAAATCAAAAGAACCCTCAACGCTAATTCCATCCACAAACAACGTAACTGGTCATAGATCTGTGTTTTCCCTACCATATATATGCTTACCAGCTAATTGTATATCTAGTGTTGGTTTTTGAGAGGTAGTGCAAAAAGTTTTTCATCATTTAAGATGTGGTTTTCTGCTATTTAGTTCCTATACCATGTCTGCAGACCATTGGAATAGATGATGATGTTATTTTTATTCCAATGTTCATTTCAACTATTCTAAAATCACTGACCACAAGTTGTGGAATTTCATCATAATTTCCTTCTTTATAACAGGTATATACGCAACCAAATAAATCAAAGTTCCAAATTAGATTATTAGTGTAAGTGACTCTACACCCAAGAGCGCTCGGATGAGATGACACGGATCTCTTCCAGTTTCCCGTGATTTTTGAAACCGTGACAATAATCACAGCTTAATTAGAGGTCTCGAATTCGAATCCTGGCCCTGGGAAATACAGTAGTGTTAAAACCCTTGAGAGACAGTTTTGCCGCTTTTGTGGTCCTACCCGGCTAGAGAAATTAGTCTCTGCAGTTACGCGCGGAGGATACCCTAGGAAACCCAAAAAAAAAAAATGAAAGCGACTCTGCTGGACATGCATTATTATATAGTGTACTTGATGCCAAACTAGACTTTCAATTACCGGAACCCATTAATTGTTTAATGTGTAATCTAGTTTACACTCGGTGGCGATTTTCTTTTTAACTATTTCTTTTAGAGCTTTACAACAGTGATGGAGCTTATCAATGTGGCAATGCGTCATGTTGATAGCATGAAGAAACAACTTTCCTAGCAAGAACTTGTATATGAATTAACTTTCCTACGTTATTGTTTTTCCCCTCAAAGGCCCTTTTGCTATGGCTTTGGCAGACCAAAACAATTGTTGGACTATTATTAATTAATAAAAAATAGCATTGTGGGAAAATTAGAAGCTGAACTGGGAGTGTTCTCCTCTTCAAACTAAGAAGTTACTTCCGTCAAGACCTTGCTGTCTGAAAATGGGAAATCCTTCTTGCAACCTGGTGTTATTCTTCTGATATCTCATTTTTTTTTAAAAAATTTTTTTATATATATATACATTTTAAAGAACGAAGTATAAGTAATAAGACTATTTGACTTAAATTAATAACCTTATTTTATATTAATATTATTTATTCTGAAATATATTGTAAAATATACTTTAATAGTTCATATTTCTTTAGATTTATTATTTGATTATGCATGATGTGTAAAAAAAATTTTTGAGAGGCATAATGTTTAAATTTATACATTATGTCAATATATCAGGTTGATCCAGTTCCTTCTCAAACATTATAGGGTCATGGTCAGGTCAGATCCAGGCAAATAGATCATCAAAATATACAGAGACATGTATACTTCTTCGTCGAGTCTCGTTAAACTTAATATAGATGGAATTAATTGTACGATTTAATTGTATTGCTATAGTCAAATTGAATAAGAGAATATACTGTATTGATCTTTTTTGATGTTCGATTTGATTACATTCAACGTCCTCTTATTCAAAAGTTACATCCACCATCTCATGCCTTGTGTTTGGATAAGGAAATTGAAAATTTTAGGAAATTTAAAATTCTAGGAAAATTCAATTGCTTCAATTTTGAATTCCCTTCATTTTAAAAGTTTATTGTTTTGATAGAGTAATTAAATCTTTTCATTCTCAAAATTCTTTATTCATATAGAGTAATTAAATAAAGGTTATGTATAAACATAAAAATTACAATATTTTTTATCCTAATAAAAAACATCATTGTGGTTAGTGGCGGCCGCGGGCGAATATTCGACGATGGTGTTCTGGTGACCGTGGTGGCTATCCGGCAATGGTAGTCCAGCGGCCGGTGGTGGCGGTCTAGCAAGATACTCCCTCCGGTCATTAATATAATAAATAAAACCCTAAAACACACAGATCAAGGAAATGCATTGAAATGAGCTAATTGTAATCAATATTCATATAAATTTCCAAAAATACCCCTTCTAATTAATGAACAAACTCACTTGTATGGAAAGTTGATATATCTCGTAAATATAAATCATATTATAAATGATGGTAATATTGGAAATTAGTATTTAATATGTGTGAAATTTAATGCATGTTTCTTATGTTTTGGACAAAAAAAAGTACTATCTCTGGACTCAATTATAAGCAAAAATAAATAATTTCACACTTAATAAGGAAATTAGTTAATTTACTTTAATTGTCTTAATTTATGTAAAAAAAAAAGTGAGTTATAATTATTAAACTACCCTCTAATTGTCTCGGGAATATGTATTGCTCTTAGAAAAGTAAAGGGAGAATTGGTTTGATTGGTTAATTTTCTTGATTTTTAGAATACTTACATTAAATATAGTTAAGTTTGTTGGACTTTGTTTATATTTGAGTCCAAAAAATATAGGTGTTTTTTTGCTTATAATTGAGTCCAGAGGTAGTAATGATTTGTTTCTTATATTAAGGACCGGATGGAGTAACAAAGAAGCAATTTCAAATTCTTAATTTTGAGGTGTTATTTAAATGCTCTAAATTTAATTTAAAAAGAATACCCCTAAAATCCCTCCATCTTTAAAATTCTACATATTTAATATGCAAACAAAGTGTTTTACATTGATGTATTTTAATTACTCTCTAGAAATATATTATTCTCTTAAATTCTCTCATCCAAACGCACTCTTAAGTCAAATCTTAGAACTATATAATATAATTTTCCCATTAATTAATTAAACAATGCAGATTCAAATTTAAACTCCAATATTCAAAGACAATTGTAAGATCGCAACTCACTTGGATACAAACTTATGAGTGAACCACAATGATCGGGTGTTTCTATGATGGATGAAGATCCGTTGTCTCATTTTTGTGTATCACACATTTTCCTCACTAATAACATCTTATCATATACATTAAACTTTTATCTAATTCAAAAAAAATAGAATATGTGGCAAGATATTATTAGTAGATACAAGATATAATTTAATATATCAAAATGAGATAGATCCTGATCCTTCCACGATTTGGAGAGCTAGCCCGTGAATTTAGCGTCTTGATCTTCTTTGTCCTAACCAAATGCAGCGGAAGGCTCAATGCCACTTACCCCCTTGCTTTGGATCTCCCTTTTTATTTCAATTTCTTTTACATTGTTTATGAAATTTGAACAATTCCACACGGGTGAAACTTTTTTAAACTTGGCTCTGTTTTTTTGGGATTTACTTAAGTGTTCCCTCTTCTATTGATAGACTAATCTTTCAAAATATGCATATTAGACACCTAATTGGATAGTGTTTTTTTTCCAACACATAAATTGGAAAATATATCAAACTCAAAATCACATGTTTAAAGGGTCTTATAAGCCCCTTTTCCATCAAAAAAAATAAAAGGGTCTAAGCCCCTTTCTACTTAAACCAATTACACCCATTGATAAACCAATCACATGTTTAAAGGTCCGAAACAAACTCGAAATTAATTTCAAAATAAATACTTCATCAACATCAATCAAGTTTGTTAACATAAATTCCTTTACAATATCTTATCTTTTGATTAAAAGAATCATTAACTTTAAGACAGATTTACGTATGCAATTCCTTTTAATGCTTTTGATGACCCTTGCCTCGAGAAAAAGGGTATCCAAATAAATGCTAAAATTGAAAAGTTAAACCATTTTATTTCAAAACAATAAAACAAACTATCAGTTGATTTCGGTTTCAGGTTCACCAAAACAAATGTGCATCGATCTATGAATAAGATCAAGAGGGGGTGAAGCCAAAGTAGATATATGGTCCAAACGAATTAGTATAACAATATATGGATGAGTTGGAGTCTGACAAAGGGATGTGCATAGAATTGTCTAATATTAGTATGGGAGAGAGGACAGGGAATCCATGTGAAGAACTGAGTAATTAATAGGAAATAAGTTAAGGAAGATGTGCCAGCTCGTTTGCTTTTGTTTCTTTATGAATGTAGCGTGAAGATGTCGCTATTTGAGAACTAATATTTGTATTTGAATGACAGCAATATAAGCTACCCACATTTCCTTTTCTATTGAAATCAGGGGTATATGAAATCGACAACTCGTATTCCTCATTCATACACAAATTGTCCCACCATTTTTTCTTTCTTTCTAATGTTTTAATTAAGGTTTTAAATTGGAGTCCGAAATTGCAATGGAGGCCATGACATTACAATTTTGATAGTCTCCAAAATCATATCATGACCGTAATTATGACTACATTTTCTCATAATTATCTATAATAATAAAAAAACGTAATGCAACCGCAACTGTAATCGCAATTGCTATTTGAAACCTAAATTTCACCAATCTACCTTTTTCTCTTGCCAAATGTTTCTTTCTAATATATAACTAAATGTCGTTACTTGTTTAACTACACCTCTTTCAGTGAGTAGTCACTCATCAATCCGGAATTTCAAACTATTTCTTCCCTATTTTTATATATTTATTTATTTATTAACGCCAACCACAAGTCCACCCATCAGTGTTGATAAAATTGAAAAGTGAGAGACAAATCTTACATGTAATGTTTGAATTGTCATTTTATAAATGACTTTACCTAATTGCTATCTCCCACCCGAAATTACATAAGCAGTAAAAAAAGGCATATGTCAGCACTTATAAATTTTATTTTATGAGAAATAGCTCAATTATATAGTTAATTATCAAAACTCAGCAGAGGATCTTCATCCCTGTACCAATGGTGATCTTGCTTTTTGTAGATGTTACGAGTATTAACAAACAAATAGCTTTTTATTTTTCACTAGAAATATAAGGTTGAGGAATATGGCTCTCTTATTCTAAAGTCAATGCATACCTTTAGACTTAATGAATGGTAAAAATAGTACTAACAATAATCGATCAATAACAAATTCTAACTAGAATTGAACTCCGACCAACTTAATTAGCACTATTCGTCGTTGCTAGTTGAGCCAATCGTTATTGGCTTAACAAACAAAAAGCTAATATTAAATCATTTTAATTAAAAGTAATTAATGGCTATAGTTCCACTAACCTAGCATGAATCAACTCATAAAATATTAATAATGGAAAACAAAAAGGTTAGGGGAGCAAGCGTAGACTCACAATCATCAACCTTGATTGGAACATAATCTATATTTTTGCTTGACAATTTAATAAGGTTGTTACCCGAAATTCCCTCCCTTTGTTGCCTATTAAAATGTCTTAATTATATACTTTAAGTTTTACTTTGACTTCTTGACATGAACAAACAATTCTTGTATATATTTTTCTTCTTCTAATTATTGGTACTCGGATTGTACCAATACTTACAACTGTATTCATCACCTTAAAGTGGCATAATATATAATTCTAGGCCAACAAACAAAATGGTTAGTAATATTAATATCATCTTTCAGTTATAGTTTTCCGTCTGCTAAAATAGATAGATTCCTTAAGTAGGCATATGTGCCTAACATGCATGTTCCAATTAAATATTCAAAATTTAACACGGCTTAATCATCGGAAAATGGGCCTAACATTCAAAATTATTTCAACATTTGGATCATTATAATTGAATGAACAATGTTTATTTTGCTTAATAACCAAACTGCTCTTAAATTTTCATTTGTAAAGCCATTTATGACAAATAGATAGAAAGACACGAACCAACATGTGGTTGATCTGAGTAGTAACGGACTCGGACCTTAAGAAATTAAGTGACCAGGAGTTCGACTTCTAAATCTTGTGTATGGAGAAAATTTGGTTGAGATGGACCAATCCTTAAATGTTGTACGTCCAGGTCCTCTGAAAGGGATTAGTCATTATTTAGGATAATATATACTTTATATCGACGACATGGTAACCCATCAAAAATAGAAAGGCTTGGATTTCAAATCGTGCAGGTACGGATTAAAAATAAACACTCATTTTTCTTCACTCTCATGTAAACTGGAAAAAAAAAAGATATTTGCATGCAACTTGAGGTTATAAATCGGCTGGTACAATTGTACGAATTCTTCACTCTTAGTTATGTTTCCTTTATTTTTATTTTCATTTTTTCCTCTTATGAAGCAAACAAATTATAAGTGATCAAACTCAATCCTGCCATGGCAATCAGCAGCACAAAAACAAATATAGGAAAGCAAGATAAACTTTTTTTTTATCCACAAAATCAAATACGATACATTTATAAAACAAGAAGAAAAAAAAAGGTCCCGTTGCTATATATTTCAATAATTGAACCATATTTTTTGGTTCTTCCTCTCCATCTCGGCATGGTGGTTTCCGGCACCGGCCAGCCGGCTACACAGAAAACTACCAACTAGTCTTCCAAGATGCTCTCTAAATGAGGCCGCCATATTCCGACACGGCCTTTCCGGCGTTCCCGGCGTGAGGGCTTCTTCTCTTTGGACACTTTATCATCATCACTGACTGTGAGGTAATCATTGTCACACTTCCTGCTCTTCTTTGAAGGCGATTTCTTGTTGAGATCACTGTCACCAATGCTCACATTTCCGGTGAATCTTTTCTTCTCCGGTAACGATGAAGCCGGGATCAAGAAGTAGATGCTGCCCCTCTTGAGCTCGGTCTCCGGCGAGAGGATCAAAATCCGGCGAACAACACCCTGAGAGCTTGGTTTGCTTAGAACATGGTTAGGGTTTGCCTTGAGAACCTCTCCTGCTGTGATTGGACGTGTAATCTCTTCTACATAGCCATTCAAATGGACAATTCGGATCAAGTCTAGAGCCCCACATGGAAGAACACAAGCCAAACAACACCTTAAGCTGTTTCCCCATTATTTTGGTCTATGATGAAAACTGATCTACGGGTTGAATCCTGATCAGAAAAAAAGGAAGAAGGAAAAAAAAAAAACGCTTTATCTCTCTGTTTTTGGTTAGATGAAGCTTTGAATATTGTTATTGTGTGAACAAGGGAAAGAGTTGGAGGATGAGTTGTGTATATATAGCAACGACCGTACTCATAATGCAAAAGGAGGATTTAATAATAATAATGGTGATGGTGATGTTGTAGTTAATAATTGTGGAACTATGTGGATTCAAATTGACGAAACTGCCCTGTCAGAAAAGAGTGATTGATAATTTTTGGTGTTTGGACTGATGGTGGAGTGGGCTAATTAACTTGTACGTTGGGTTTTATAGCCGCCTCGTGTTGCTTTAAGAACTTGTGACGGCTAAAGTAAACTTTGCCAAGTTGGTTATGGATTCTTCTTCTTATGTATTTTCTTTTTCTTTTCCGGTGTTGATGTGTTGCTAATCAGTATCTTAAGAATATTGATTAAGAAATAACAAAATTGACAAGTTTTTATTGATAAACAAAATACATCACTTTTCAAGATGTTAAAAATTTTATTTTATAATGAAACGTTACTACTTTTAACTACTTAATCGATATCCTTGATTAGCATTTTCTTTTAACATTTTCATTTTTGCTTCAAATTATAATAGGTTGTGAGTACCCCCTTACACTCTATATAATATAATCTTTTGCCTTTTTTTTAAAAAAAAAAAACAAGAAAAATGAAGCCCACATGATTAATGTGCGTTTTTGCTTTGACCATGCAGTCAAATATTGGCACTCAAATACTAATGCGCAAGGAGAAGAACTAACCAGGAAAATACTCATTAATGATTTTTTATGTATGTGTCAATGCATAATTTCTCAGTGGCTTACAGAAAAATTATGCAAATTTAGATATGTGAAATTATTGTTACTGTTTTCATTGATCTCATAATAACATTAATAAGGTGATTTAGAAAATATTTTTCGTTTACTTTTCAATATCTACAAAATATCAGTAAGTGATCATTTAACCAATATATATCCACTTTCCCTATCAAGCATACCCTTTGCTGAGCAGAGATGTTGAAAATGGGAGAAGGTGAAAACCAGATAGGATGATTAATTTCAACTTATAAGTAATATTAATTCTCTTGTACTATAAGCCTTAATAATTAAATTTTGTAAGTCTATAGTTTTTATAAATTAACAGCTTTTTTATCTCTGTAAATTAGCTTTTTCTTAACGATTTTAGAAAAAATTGGACTAAAGAAACGTTTATTTTATTGATAAAAAAAAGATTAAAATGTATATTGAATTTATTTAAAATGTAAGAAAATATATATTAATAGGAAAAAAAAACAAATGTACTTATTGGACACGAACTTCGAAGGTTATTGTTAATATTGGATTGATTAACGCATAAACATGATCATAATGCATCTAACACGTACAGTTTGTCTTGTAAGATCTAATTCAAGTGTTTTGTTACTCTTCTGCACACAATATTATTATTATTTTTCTGTTGTAAAACAGAAGAAACAAAAACATCATTTCCCATAAACAGATACCTTGGTTGATAACAGATTAATTTAGATCCAGAAGCTGCCATGGGAAGTAGTGTGAAGTTTATAAATAAATATTGGTGCCTGACTAAGAAACTCGTTCACCGATAAGAGACAAATTAAGAAAGAAAAGGGACTAAAGCCCTTACTCTTTCCTAACTAATCAAATATAACTTCGATAAGGACAAAACTATTTAAACTTGAAAAATGAAAAAATATGAAATCCGCGTTTAAAGGTAGCCTTGTTTACCAACAGAATCTCAAAGTCATAATCTTCAGGCTTCAATAAACAAATTAAATTAGCTAGGTACTTTATTAAATTGGAAAAGTTCATTATCTTTCAGTACGTACGGTGCTGTGTGTCTAAAACTAGTATATCCATTGGAATTTTAACCCAATTTCTTTTCATTGCCTAAATAAATTCATAAAAAAGATTTGTGACTTTATATATTAGCGTCTCTCAAGTTGTTTAGCACTTAATGAACGTATATCGAATGTCAAAATAATTATCCAATGAAGGGGGATACAAAAATGAAAGTATTATTTGTTAAAAGAATGGCAACTATATATAAATACATCAAAAACCAAAAGACTTGGATGCATTTACATTATTGATTTTGGGAAAATTTGCATATCAAATTCAATTTTATGTTATTTTTTTTATTTTATCAATTTTATGTTATAAGTTTATTTTTTTTTTATAAGAAAAATTTATAGCGAGCACAAGGGTACTCAAATCTATATTAAAAAAAAAAAATCATAGTGTTAAGAATGACCCCGACTCATTCTCAAACATATTACAGGGTTGTGTGATTATGTTATGTTTATAAAAAGGTTTAAGTCTAAGACTTGGTGGTATGAAGAGTGATATAATAGACTGAGCGTATGTTTGGTTGTCAATCGCCTACTTCTAACATGGAAGTTATTGTTAAGTCTCTAAAATGTATGTGTGCATTTCCCTAAGTTTTGATGAAAACTAAACATTGGTTAATGATTTAATTAACCTACTTTATGGTTGCTAACCTGTCTACTTAGTGTACAGATCAAAAAAATAGCAAAACTCACCTGTCTGTCTACTTAAGTAACAACCTGTCTGGATAAGTAAAAAGTCATCCTGTCTGCTGACTAGGATTGTTGACTTTGTACAAATTGGTTTCAACCTGTCTCTGTCTCATACTCGTCTAAGGTTCTTTGTTAAGAACTCGAAGTATATGAAGTTTTTGGAAGCTGTCCCCTCATGCAAAAGACTTTGAATCTCTCTCTCATGCTTATCAAGAAACTCAGAGGATTTCTCTCTCAAGCAACCTAGGAAGTCAGAGACAAACTTCCAGTTAAAGAATGTTTCCAACATGCTTTATTCCCTAGTACTTTCGGTTATTACACAAGAAGGGAAATGTACTCTACAAAGTACAAAAGCATTCTACACAACTATGTTTTGGCTACTGCACGTTGCATAAAGCCATGATCCTTCATGTTAGAGTACAACCAACGTCTCCATTGCATTAATGGCTGCCCAGAACTACTATATTGCATTTAATGAAGCTCTGCTTGAAGCCATCGTTGCAAGGAATGTCTCTAACGGATATTAAATGTTTGAAGGCTATAAATATAGAAGTCATTGAAGATGAACACATCAGAGATTACAAAGCATTAAAGAGCCATTACTCTGTTCATTTATTCTATCTGTATTCTTCAATCATTTTGAAGTTATTACGCAGACTTTCCTAAGCTTTACATTTAAACTACTCTCTGAGTGTTAGTGAAAGATCTGTCTGTCTGAAATTGTATTTATTACAAACCAAATCTCTCAAACAAATCTGAGTGAGCCTGAAGAGGTTAGGTGTGCAAAGAATACTTCTCTTGGAGCCTGAAGAGGCTAGGTGTGCAAACAATACTTGGAGTCTTTAACCTGATCAGTTATAGTGGATAAATCTTGGTGCTGCCAAGGACTAGATGTAGCTCTTTGTGTTAAAGAGTGAACCAGGATAAATCACTGTGTTAATCTATCCTCCCTTAAACTCTTTAGTTGTTTTGATTATATATCATCTGCATTCTAACTAAAGGGTTAAAAGTATTTTTATCAAGCTTATTTTCATCTGTATGCTTGTGTGGTTCTCTGTGAAAAATACAACAGACAGGTGACCTGTCTATGTAACTTATTTTACACTTGTCCGAACCTAGCTTCTGTGTGTGAAAAGTTTTCACCTTTATTTTAATTTCTGATAAACACAATTCAACCCCCCTTCTCGTATTTATAGTTATCTATTTCAGTTATAACCTAACTTCTTAAGAATCACGTCTGCAGCCAAGTTAACATGCCACCAAACACGCGCTTAAATGTTAAAAAAAAAAAAAATTGTATGATTATGTTTTACTTCTCATCTAATTATTAAGAATTATGCACATAAAATTCAAATTTTATTTACTTAAATTTTGAATAATGGGATGTATGAAATTTATTTCTTGATTTGAAGATTTAAAAGTATATAAGTTCCATTTTTTTAAAGTACTTAATAAAAAAAAGTCTACACTTAATGAAAAAACAATTTTTTTTTTGTTAAATTAATATTTTGATCCTTATAGTTTTATTTAATTCTCAAATATGTCCATATAATTTAAATTTTTTTAAGTAAATCCTTATACTTTTAGCATTTTTAAATAAGTTTATGTATTTAAATAAGTTTTTACTTGAATTTCTACTCATTATAAAATTAAGTCCCTAAAAATTGTGCTATTATGAATCTATTTAAAACTTTTTGAAGTATAGGAATTTAATTCAAAACATATCATAGGGACCTATTTGAAAATTCACTGAAACTTAAAGAGTAATTTCACCTTTTTTCTTTTCTACAATAGAAAGTGAATTTGGAAAACCTTTTTACGAATTTTAACTATAGTTAGAATCAATTCACACTACATACCAGCATACACACAGACATTATACTTTGGGAGGGGTGTCGAGCTTTTTCATATGATCATGCAAATGGGTGAAGAGAGAGGCTTAATCTCAACATCTTACAATCAACTACAAAAGTCTTTTTAATACAAATTTTGCTTATAAAAAAAAGAATTTTTTTAATAAGCAAACAAGTATTATAAGTGGAGCAAAGAGTCACAAATGGATTCTAGGGTGAGCATCTTGTAAATATCGCTCACCGTGAGAGATGAATGTTGGTTGTTAGATCTCCAAAATAAAAATTGTACGGTCCAAATATTCAGTGAGCCACCGGTTGTGGGGGTTATGTTGAAATTGTCGATGAGTCCCTTTAACGCCCAACTACTAGTCCGAGAAGTGCGGCCGAACGGCGATGATGACACAAGGTCTCACATCCACAATCTGGATCTAACTGAGAACCATATTCGGGTCAGGTCCCAACCTCTGGGTCCCGATGATCACCAAATCATCACCCTCATTCTTCAATGCCTCGCTCTTTATCTTTGAATCAAGCGATTCACCCCTCTAGTTGTTAACTTATCCATCACTAACTCACTGCTCCTTTCCATCGTCGAATCATCCGAGATGGGTCTCCTCTCAACCTGCTTCCTTGGGGTTGGGTCGAGCAAACGACTTTCGTGAAGGCATAATGAAGCTGGATGTCTGCCAGAAAACGCCGCCGCCGTCGGGTTTTTGATCCTCAATACTGCACTAACATCAATCATTATCCAACTCAAAAAGAAAGACCCAGTCTGGTCATAAACACCACATGCCTCCTTTCCTCTCCTATTTTCATTTTCATGCGCCAATTGGCGAAAATCGGTGGAAACCCTCCACGCCCACCTTTTTCTCCTTCCACTACAAAAAAAAAAAAACCCGTTTAGCGACCAAAGAAATCAGTCGCTATTCACCAAAATTCGGTCACTAAACGGGTAAGAAACCAAATTAAGGACCGAAAAATGGGCATAGCAAAAACCCTGGTCGCTAGAATTTGGCGACCGAAAATTTAGTCACTAAAATTTTTCAATTTGGTCGCCTTCATCTGTTAACCAAATTTGGCGACCGAATCGTTGGTCATTTAATTTGGTACATGGCAATCAACTTAGCGACGAATTTCCGGTCGCTATTTTTTTAAAAAAAAAACATGAAATCTGATTAGAGACTGAATATCTGGTGGCTATCTCAATCGCTAGGTTTTTTTTATTCCTCATGTAAGAAAGATCTAGTGGAAAGAATTGGCGGTGACAGTCAAAATATGAGATCTTTTGACTGTTGTTAAGCGTGAATGCCTTCGATCGCTCCATGCATATATGGCAACCAAGCTTCCCACAGTCATCCAACCTGACATCATCCCATAGGCCGGAAAGTCATTGATCGTCCACATCAAAACTGTGTTCATCATGAAATTTTGTCTCAACGATACTTCATAATTCAACACATCATCATTCCACAATGTTTTCAACTCATCTATGAGCGGCTACAAGTACAAATTAATCTTACCTTTTGGATTAGAAGACCCAGAATTATGACTATTTGGAACGTAAACTCCCGCTTCATGCACATCCCAAGGGGAGGATTGTATGGAGTTAGGATAATCGGCCAATATAAGAATAAGCTTTTCCAGATTGACCAAAAGGATTAAATTCATCCGTACATAATATCAATTGGACATTCTGAGGGTTCTGCGAAAATGCCATATGCACCCTATCAAAATGCTTTTATGCTTCTCCATCCGATGGATGACACAAGACATCTTTGCTCCCTCTAATTCTCACTATGCCACGTCATGTGAAATGCATTGCCAATTGAAGAGTACAATCTTTTATGTCTTGGGACAAGCGGAAAGTACCATATTTTTTTTTTAGAGCAGCTTCTTTTCGGTGCCTCTTCTAGTGGTTGTCTTGTATCAATCCGCTCCACAAAATCGGCAATGTGTTATGCTCTTCGATAAATTACCATTGTAGTACAATATACATCCACGGGCAACAATCAGTTTTCAAACAACCCAGACCCAAATTCCCCATATACTTCTTAGCATGATAAAATTTATTAGGAAACCCAGGCCCAAATTCTCCACATCCATCTGCTAGTAAGGATTCAATTCTTCCTTCTGCACATCACTTCCATAGTACGAACCTTTGAACACCGCAAGGCTAAAATCTGGTAAGGACTCACCATGGTTGCTCCACCAATATTAATCAGGCATAAACCCCCTTCTCATAAATATTGACCACCACTCCATCCACGCCTTTGAAAGCTTTACACTTGCATCTTGAGCAAGGACACCTCAACTTATCATCGGCGGAAACCCCCACGCCCACCTTTTTCTCCTTTTCTCTTCCGCTATATATCACCCTTTACACAGGAATATACCAGGGTATTGGGTGTTTTGAGTAAGGTGTTGTTCTGCATCACATGGAAACCCACACTCACCAACGATGGTGGAAATTGGGTGGATCGAAGTAAGTAGAAAACTCCATCCTTTTCGCTGGCGAAGGAAACAACTTCCATTCAAGGGCGCTCTGACGATGACAAAGTTTGGGATGAGGGCCCTTTTGTGATTCCTTAACCATTTTGCAAAGAGGGGTCTGAGGGACTAGTGTGCAATTACACATAACGGAGGGACCATGACATAGTAAATCAAAGCTCACCTTTAACCTGCTGAAGGTAGAATGCCTTTCACCGCAAGAGACTTCTCTAACTTGCCACCATAGCAAAAGCCGTGGAGCACAAGTGGTACTTAACCTATTACATCATAACAGTTACATTGTCAGGATCATATCCATATTCATAGTCTTATAACAAGATTTCAAACAATAAATAAGATAAACACCAATCTACAAAAGAAAAACAGACCCCATGACCAATAGCACTACACCAACCCATCATAGTCTTGATTAGGTCTATCACCTTTCTGAAGTCTGCCTCTCCCTCTCTAAAAAAGACCTCATTCTTGTGCAACCATAGGGTCCAATCCAGTGTTATTAAAACCGGATCGGCCGGAAACCGGACCGCAGCACATCGGACCGCTTAAGCTGTTGAACCGGTGCTAACATCATTGACCCGCGGTTGAACCGGCTTGACTCGATTGACTCGGTTGGTTGAACCGAAACTCCACTCGGTCGATCCGACACGTGTGCGCACGTAATGACTGAAATGCAGCTGAAATTCCAAAATTTTCATCTTGAGAAGCACTGGAGGATTCAAACATGGATCTGACGGATGCACATGCGCTGGGGCGCCACTGTGCCAGCGACGCTTTTGGGAATAAGTCTCTAAAATATATATATAAATATATATGTTTTATAATAATTTTAATATGTACCGATTCATCCGGTTCAACCAGTGACTCACTGGTTCGACCAGTGACCCGTTAACCCAGTGATTTGACCGAGTCGATGACCGATCCGGTTTTAATAACATTAGTCCAAACAATTGAAAACCAAAACAACCTCCATTTTTGTTTTTTTTTTTGGAATTTTTCCATTTAGTAATCTCGAGTGGTGAAGAAAGTGCTATTTCAGATTTAAATGTAACACCACATCCACTCCTAACCAATTATACATATACATCCAAACGCTATATATGTGAGAAGTTGCATGATAAAAACAAATGAGAATATTAAAACATTTTTTTTATAAGCAAAAATGTATATTGATGAAGAGCACCAAGATTGCTCAAACCTGTATACAAAGCCAAAGAAAGGGAGGCCAATTGTAAAAGGAAAACTAGGCCTAAGCATTAAAACATTTAATGTTGAAACATAATTCAATTTGTTCCAATAAGGGCGGATCCAGAAAATTTAAAGGAGGGGGTCAAAATCTAATCTACATAACATGATGAAATAACAATAAAAAATTAACTAATATATAAAAACAAATTATATAATACAAATTTGATATATGATTAACAACTTATTGTCAAAAAATAATTTGTCAATAAAAAAAAACAATATAATATAAATTACTCAAATAGATTTATAATCAACTTTGATACATATCTAAAATGATCACTTCTTCAATTGTGCACGGTGACCCGGGTTCCAACCTTACTTAATTATTAAGGGTGGTTACGTGGTATGGTTTAATCTTCAGCATCAATAGTTTCCATGCTCTTGAACGTATGATAGAACTCCCCAAAGAAAAATCTTATATAATGATTTAAATCCCCATGTTTTTTAGGATATTTGTCAAAAGAAAGTCAATCAATATGTGTAATTATCAAGAGTTTGGTTGATATATGCATTGTCAGTGTAAATTTTTTTTATACTGTCAACTAATCACAAACATGGTATGCATGACTTTTAAGTTGATTTAAATAAGAATTAAAGAATTTCAATGACGTGACGATATATTATTGATTGATAATATAAAAAACTTTTACACTGACAGTTTATACCAGTTAAACTCAATAATTAACACAACAATTTTTTATGTGTATAAATAAGTATTATCAATATTAAAAAGAATTGGTATAGTAGGATAAATCGATGAATATGAGAATGTATATATGTTTAGGGTGTATATCATTCGACCAGCCTGGCCAATGATTCAACTTAATTATTGATAGAGTCATCAATATCTTCATGGATGAATTTTTGCCTTTTAGTTAAAATGTGGACCAAGCCATAATGAATAAGCTCGTCGATCTCCTAAGCCCCAGGGCCTCACTTGTTTCATATATATAATTGCAGATAATGGGGGCTACCATGATTTGATCGTTCTACTACTTCAAAAAGTTTCTTTTCATGACAGATATTTGCACACTCTATTTTCATGAAAGAAATTAGGTGATGATGATAGGTACAACTGATTATTCATGAAATTCATAAGGTCCATACATTTAAATTAATAATCTGTTCAAAATAAATAAATATCAACAATTAATTAATGGACCAGAAAATTTTGGATGAAACCGTGTGAAAATTAGACAGCCCTTCAAAGTATACAAATTCGGTGATCCGATCTCTCAATCGTATTGAAATATATGTGTCAGCAATTCGTGGTCTTTTTCATAAATTTTGGTTATAAAATAAAAATATTTTCTGAGAGGTTAGAGATCTCTACGTCCCAAATTTTAGAAAAATTGCATTTTTTTTTCTGATTTTTTTCAAACTCACTTATTCAAAAAATAAATTTTTTTTTTTTCCTTTTCTATGGTAAGCAATATTATAATTTCGTTTTCTATATAATTTGTTGTTCTGTTTGTCTTATTTTTACTGAAAATTCGACGTTTATTAATTAACCTGTTATGTGGCTGGCCTTTTCAAGTGTTAATATATTTCTTGACTGGCTCTTTTGTCTTCATACTTAATAATTTATTCTTAAGTGTTCATGAAAATTCAAACTTTAGATAAAAAGATAATTAAATAAATCTATTGCCGTTTGGACTAACATATGTTGGATCTATATCTATATATATATAAAAAGCTAAAAATTATAAAATAATTAAAAACTGTTTTGCTATTCTTCTGGCACACTTGTGCTTTAAGAATATATTCTTTTTTTTTCAAAGTTTTATTTGCTGATAAAAATTATAAATAAAAAAAGGAAAAAAAATTAGAAAATAGAAAATGTAAAAAAAAATATACAATTGCATATCATATTCTAAAACTTGCAATGGACTAAAGCTATACATGAATATGATCATTAATCTACCTAAGACAATGACGTTATTCTTCAAGTCACGTCTAAGTCTAACCAATAGTACATTTTTTACCTTTGTTCTTTTCTTTTTCATTCTCGAGGCAAAGAGAATAGATTAGCCAATTTAGGTAAGTGAGTTCAATTGTTGGCATCTAGTGTTGTGGCTTATTAATTAGGTGTACAGTAGAGGACGAAGCTTCGTGGCACTGAGGTTTCCGGCACCGACCATAGCAGCTTAAAACCTTAATGATCAACCGTTCTAATAAACTATAGTGGTGGTTAAAGGAATGCACGAGGCATGCCATTTACCAAGATTCCAAGTGTACCATTAAATCTAACAGAAAAACAGAACCTTTGAATTGAGGTACTAATCCATTATTGAACAACGTGAGCCAAGGTGGAAACCCCGTTAATTTATCAAGGGTCTTGTTAACCAGTATTCTGACGGTATTGATTAAGAAATAAAAAAAGTATAAACTTTGCATTGAGAAATATAACTTTAAACTTTGAAAATTTTGAATACACCACTTTCCAATACAAAATTTATATATTTGTTTAACTAATGTCTTGTCATTAATCAATATATCTGACTTTCTATTTTTATCTTTCTTAGACCAGTTAAAGTTAGTATTGTACACTAACAAATTGTATTAAGTGACTAGCATTATGGATAAGATTCTTTTAAAGTGAGGTTAAGTATAAAGTGAATCCACCACTGATTAATTAAAATCTATTTAGATTTTAAGTCACTAAATGATCTAAAGCTCAATTCGTTCTTACTTTTACACTTCAATTAGAGGAGCCTTTTCCTGCATTAATATGCATAAATGATTAATGGATTAGACCCCTCTAAAGTGAGTAAAAACGTAAAATGAGAAAGTAAGAATATATCCATCATTGATTAGCTAAAATGAGTTGAGAGATCATCTCAATACACATTTACTAATCAAGGTGGATATACCTTATTTTTCACTTTCCATTTATATTTTTATTCACTTTATATGAACTTTATTAATGATGACCATATATCAACATTTAATCGATTATTATAAGATCTCTAAATTAATGTTACTGTTATTTATATATACTCCAAATCTTCTTGTCCTCTAAATATATAAACAGCACACCAATCATCTCCTCGAGGATCGTTTTGCTATCAGTGAAGTGCATGTTCTTTTACTTCAGATTTTAGCATCCCAAGAAACTATACATCATCTCTAGGTACAGGATTGAGATGCAGAATCTCCACCTTCAACTCTTCATCTTGAGCCATATGTGCATAAATGCCAATTAGCTGGCAATGCTGGGCTTGGGGGATTTCCCACCTTTTGCCTGCCGAACAAAATGTGAATGTTGGGCTTGATGAAATGTGATTCAATGTATTAAGCAGGGTTTTTAAATCGTGGTTATGAGCTGTGGTACTGGTTACAATGTCATTATTGTAGATTGATTTGGGCCAAATGTGGTGAATGCGATTTTAAAAACAAGGCCTGATATAGTTATAAAAGCATTATATAACGCTAAGATGTTATACATTATAATTTAAAATTTAAAATTTTAGTATTCAGTTTGATGCATGGTGTGTGTCAATAACATAACATTACATTATATTTGTGTGAGATGATAAAATTAAAATATAAGCATATAAAAATTAGATATGTTTAATTATAAGTAAATAATAAAAATTGTGTAAATAAATAACGTATATCAAAGTAGGTTCGGATAATCAGGGGCGGAGCTTTTAAGGGACATAGGGGAGCCTTGGTTCCCCCTAAATTTTTTTTTTCTTTCATTTCTTATACATAAAAAATGCCCAACTAAAGCCCAGCATTTAATTACCCTTAAATCCTTCGTGGCCAATCCACCTCTTTGGCGCTAATTCCCTACGGACCTTGGATGAACTCTTTTGTATCCTTTTATTGTGCATCAGCGTGATGTCCTTTCCACCATTGGGCATCTCTATCAGTTACCTATTAGATTATTGGCATTTCATATTTTTGTTTGTTAAATCATTGATTTTATTTTTTGGTTTGTTCTTGGATTAGATGTCCAGCATTCTCTTTTTGCTGCTGCTTAGGTCAAAAGTTGCTATTTTGTTTTAGTTCATGATTTCTCTTATTTTCCCTCGATCAGTAAGCCTCCTAGTCTTGTTTATTTCATGCAAGGTGCTTTTGAATATTTTTGTTTCTTTCTAAGATGGAACTCATCTAATGAGCAGGTTACATTGAATTTTATTTTACATTAGAACTTACATTGGTTCCCCTGAACATTAGGTTCAAGCTCCACCACTGCAGATAATACTATTAATTAAATTTGATATAAACCTTGGGGAATGCGTGTAAGCTAACATATGGAAAAGATTCGCCTATAAAAAATAAAAAAAAAGAATGCGCCAATAAATAAACAAATACTTGAGAAAGAGCTTTGCTGCCCTTGAATTTGTCGTGTACGTAACTGCGAAGACTAATCTCTCGCAGTGACGCGCTGAGGATACTTGAGGAACAAAAAAAAAAAAAATAATAACAAACCCAAATTAACGATTTAAAGTCAGTTCAGTACACGACAAAGTTAGGATTTGTACTATAGTACTATTACCCGTAATTCTGCTTGGCTTAGGACTTGGGATTATATTATATTGTAGTGATGTTATGTTAATATTTTAAAAGATCATCCAATCCTCTCTCCAATATTTTTTCTCCTTGGTTACGCTACATATAATAATGCTCATATTGCCAACTATATGTATATGTACGTTTGTACAAGAGGGGTTCATATCAATTTAATGGCTAAAGAATTAGAAGAGAAAATTGAATCAAACTAAATTTTATAAGTAGTTTTCTTTTTAAAGATAAAATTGGCATACAAAGCATCACAGATTAACTAAAATCTCAATTAGGTTAACACCTTAACTATCATCAATCATCTGCAGCACACAAAAAATATTATTAAAAATAATAATAAAATACATAAAAAGAATGGAGGACATACCAAAACACATGCAAAAGAGTTATTTAAACCTATGATAAGGAGGGCCTATCATATTGTGATAGAACTCCTCACTAATAAATTTAGGAATAGAGTCCCACCAATAAAAACCTTGGGTGGGAATCCCAAGTGAAGCAAGTTTGTCTGCACAGATGTTACCTTCCCTATAAATGTGAGAACAGTTAAAATTCATCCTACTAACTAACTACAAGCAATATCTCCATCTATTTCTCAATTGCCAAGGAACCACGGGCAAAGATTAAAAGGCGTGAATAACCAATTGAGAGTCACATTCAAGCCATAAATTGTGCCATCCTTTTTTGTAGGCAATCTCCATAGTAAGCATAGCATTGATCAACTCAGCATGAAGAGCAAAACCAACACCAAGATTGACCTCAAAACAACCTAAAGCTGCAGCATTACTATCTCTGAAAATACCAACACACCCTATTGGACCAGGAGAACCTTTTGTTGCACCATATGTATTATATTTAGTCCAATAGCAAGCTGGAGGATACCAAGTAACATGTTTTATAATAGGGGCCTGACAAGGCTTAGCATCCACAGAAAAGTCTTTAAGATAATGAAATCCTAAAAAGACGAGGACATAGTTCCTGTACTGAAGCTGCCCGAAAGAGACACATTAGCAATAATCATATTCGTTACAGATTGTATAGGTACAAGCTTGCTATTAAAACAAAGCTTGTTCCTACACATCCAAATGGCCCAGATGACATTTGCAATTGCTGCCAGCAAGAGATCTTTTACTTGAGAAGCATGAATTTTGTCACAAATGGAGATGATGCTTAGAATAGAAGAATGATCAATTGACTGGTTTAAGAGAGAACCAAGCCAATTCCAAAGCAAAGATGCAAACGAACATTCACAAAAAAGATGGACAGTGGACTCTGCAACATTACAACATATGTTGCACATTAAAACTAAGGTGCGGCTGATGGAAATCCGGCAAGTGTATCAGTTCATTGCAAGTAATAAAAACACGGTAAGAAATACCGAGGTCGAACACAAGGATTTGAAGACCAATTTAACCAAAATTTTAAAAGGAAATTCAGATCGTTTGACCAAGCCAATAACAATTGTTGAGAAGAGAGAGAAAGATCAAGTAACAAGATTTTATCTAAACAATTATCTAAAATCACTAACAGTAACAACGAGATACAAATTGATGATTAAAGCTTCTAAGGTCACGAATTCGCCTACCCAATCATGCAAGCTACCCAAGTGATGATCTTTTGTTTCCTATGTTCAATTTCATTGTCAATCGGGACTCCCAAATTCTCCTAAAGACACTACCAATGCTCTAAAGGACGTATCTAAACTGTAAATTAATTACCTACCAAGTCTCATAACCTACAGTTAGATTATATTAAGTTCTTGTTCCCTATGTGGTTGTACCAATCTCCTACCCACTACCAATGCAATATTCAACTGGTGTTCCTAATTCAAGTCCTAAGCGTGAATTACCTACCAAGTCTCATCACACTGACAAATTAACCAAGGGCCCTTTTGATTAACACAAGAAATGCAGAATTAAGAAACAAGAATTGGGTTAAGGAAAAGAATCCATCACATTGAAATTCACTATGCCATCAAGAGTGCCTTCATCTTTCCCCTAGCATAGGGATTAGTTCCTCATAGCAATCGAAATCAAATCAAAGGAGAAGAAAGAATTCATAAAAACTGTAACAACCCTAATAAAACTAGCAGCTACACAGCTCCAAGAGAAACAAGGAAAATAGGTCAAAATTCGGATGCCTAATCTGTTCCAAAACAAGCTATTTATAATTTTCTGAGTCTGCGCATGCTCGCAGGGGGAGCAGAGGTTCGCGACACGAATCTTAAGTTTGGCGCCAATTCAAATTTGGATGCTCGCGAGGCGAGCCTGAGTGGCCTTCAATTCTACTGCTTCTGGCTCGCGAGGCAAGCACTTCCTTCGCGTCGCGAGGCTGAATGATGCTTGTTCCTTCTTAATTCCGGTCTTCTGGCTCGCGGGGCGAGCACCTGTTCGCGAGGTGATTCAACATTTTTGCATTTTTGCTTTTTTTTTTTAATTTCCTAGCTTCCTCGAGCTTCACTTTTAACCTGAAATGTAAAAATAGCATTTTAATGCTTTATTGACTCAAAATAACCCAAAATTTCCTAAAAACTATCTACGAGACTCAAAGCATTGCATAGAGACAAAAGAAGCCAAATTTGGGTGATTAGCTAGGTTAAATCGCTCAGTTAGCATAAAAACCTTAGTCTTTCTAGCCATAATACCAGATAAGCTAGAGGCTTATCAGCAGCCCCTTGATCACAATTTCTCATCAGTAGGCGAATATTCTATTTTGGAGAGTTCTCCAAATAAAAAATGACTTATGAGGAGGAATACATCTATGCCAAATCAACTTACCCCATGGAAGAACTTGTCCAACGGGCTTCTGAAATATAAATGCTTCTTTAAGAGATAAACATCCAATACATGTGGAAGACCACATTCTATGATTCTGTACAGAGAAATTTGGAATCACAACATTTTGCAGCTCAGTTTGCAAAGCTGGATAGGCCTGCGGAAGACAACATGGCACACACCAGCTACCTTCCTTTAAAAAATCCTGGACTTTAGCTCCTAAAAGATCATCCAAGTCTGCTAAAGACTGAGAAAGTCATTTCTCAGTCCAAAATTTTATAGCAGAACCATTGCCAAGCTGCCAAGAAGAGTTATGCATCACAGTAGAAAGAAAAGGCTTCAAGCAAGGCCAAATAGAAAAAGACAATATGATGGATAATAGGTTTGCCATTTCTAGAAGCCTGAGCTCTCACTAAACATGCCCATTGTTTATCATATACAACCATTTAGCAACATAATTTGAGCATGGCAGCATTCTTAATATGCCTTAGTGAACGAATTCCCAAACCCCCTTCCTCAATAGGCCTACAAACCTTATGCCATGCCACAATGATTATTTTCTGGTATTTACACCACTTGACCATATGAAATTTCTCACCCACCTGTCCACTGTTTTGATCAAATTGATAGGCAAAACATAGATCATGAAACTGTAATTGAGCATACTGTGAATAAATGATTTGACCAATTGAATCCTACCAGTGATAGAAAGCATAGAAGCTTTCCAAGCTGCAAGCTTGTTTATGATCCTATCAGCAATAGGCATGAGATGTTGTCTTCTAGGTTTCCCCTTGAAGATAGGAATACCAAGATAGATGAAGGAAGGCGGCCAGAACCAAAACCCAAGATATCATGAAAAATACCATGTCTTCTAGTTAAAACAACACTTGCATAATAAGTGGACTTGCTGGAGTTTACTCTTTGACAGAAAACTTCACCATATCTATCAAATAGAGCCATAAGATTCCTTAAAGTTCTTTGAGTGCCTCTACAAAAAATCATCACATCATCTGCATAGAGAATATGATAAGGAAATTGCATACCTCTAGCCCTAACCATCAAATGCAACTTGCCTTCTCGAGCAAGCTTAGTCAAGCCTCTATTGAGAACTTCCTTTGCTAAACAAAATAGAAGAGGAGATGGGGGATCTCCCTGTATAACTCCCCTCCTACAAGTGAAAAAACCACAGGCCTTGCCAATAACATAACTAGACAATTTTGCAGAATGAAGGATGACCCCAATCCACTTGCAAAACTTAGCATCAAAACCAAAAGCCTTGATAGTTTTAAGAAGGAAAGGCTGGTCAACAGTATCAAAAGCCTTTTTAATATCTATTTTATGAGCAAGGTTCCCCCAAAGGATGTTTTATTGAGGAGGTTAATAGCCTCTGAAGCCAACCAGATACAATCTCCGATCTGCCTGCCTTGTATAAAACCCCCCTATGATGATTAGAATAATAGATGGATCAATTTTAGCCAGTGTATCTGCTAGTACTTCCGTGATATTTTGAATTTGAAATTAGCTAGAGCAATTGGCCTAAATTGCTCAATTCTGTCAGCAAAAGGAACTTTTGGAATGAGAACTACAAGGTTGGAATCATGGTTTGGAAGGATCCAACCTTGAGTAAAGAATTGTAGCACAACATCATTAGCCACAATGTTCCAATATTTTTGAAAAAAGAAAGCTCCAAAACCATCTGGTCCTGGAGCACCCCCAAAATTCATGGAGAAAACTGTAGCTCTAATTTCTTCCACAGATGGCAAATTTGTTAGCATAAGATTGTCTTCATTAGAAACTGATGGAGAAATAACTTCCATAATTAGGCCATTATCCAGACAGCCATTGTCACCATTAAATAAATTATCATAGAACTCAACAATGTGCTTTTCCAAATCAGAAGCATTGGACAAAACAACATCACCATTCTTCAACATACTAATTTGCTTAGAAACATTTCTAATTCTAGACATCTTATGGAAGAAATTTGTATTCCTATCCTCCCCCCCGCCCCGCCCCCCCCCCCCCCCCCCCCCCAAAAAAAAATTTCATTCTAGACTTTGCATGCCAAAACTCCTCCTCAAAGTGCAGGGCTTTCTCCAAATCAATTTGTGCATCTTTTTCTTGATCCATCAATGAATCAGAAAAGCCATTCAGATCAATAAGTTCCTGAATATTATCCACCTTCTTCATTGCAGCTAACACATTATTATTAATATTACCAAAATCTATTTTATTCCAGTCTTTGAGATTGACTTTAACAACTTTTACAATAGATATTAGACATTCAGATCACTCTTGTACATTATATACGTTCCATGCATACAGGCTCGAGTACCCTTTGTACTCTCATATATATATCTTTTGCTTATAAAAAAATGACTTTGTTTACTATTGCTACAAAGTTGGTAAACCAGGAGAAGAAGAATAGATGCAGAAGATAATTCTCGACCCAAGAGAGCTAAGAAAGGAAGAAGATGAAACACGTGCTCTGCCACTGTTTTCTTCCTTTTTTTTTTTAAACTTTAAAAATTAAAATTTACAAATAAAATTAAAAATAATCAACAATTATATTTAAGGAAAAAATGGACGGTTAGATTCGATCATAGTTAGTGATTTAACAAAGGATTAACAAAAGGATCAATTTCACTAATTCATAGAATTAGTAGTTGAATGTATCTATTTGCAAATGGGGTAAAGTTTAGGGGAAGCAGGGCTGGCCCAAGGGGAAAGCTGGTAAAGCTAGGGATTTAGGCCTCAAAAAAAAAAAAAATTTACTACCTATAATAATAATATATTTAAAAAAAATGTTAAGAGTTAGTTGTATAAAGGTTGAGTGAGCAGTTGCACGAAAGACTCTTCATTTTCCTCATCCATAACTCATCTCATGTATTTCTATCTCTCACATAATGGCTCATCAATAAAATAACATTAATATTTTTTAGTACTTTGCTATAAAAAATGAAAAATAATGCTATTAACTCATGACTCATCTCTATCCTTATGTCTCACTCATCTCTCCTACTTTGGCCTTTCAGATTGATAATGTATCAACAAAGATTAAGTGGACTAGCTTTATTATCGATTGAAAAAGAATTGTTAAATCAAATCGATTACAATAATTCAATAAATGATTTTGCAT
The DNA here is from genome assembly GCA_035048595.1 of Echinosophora koreensis. NCBI lineage: Eukaryota > Viridiplantae > Streptophyta > Magnoliopsida > Fabales > Fabaceae > Echinosophora > Echinosophora koreensis. Next base: position 508,545 of record JAPCYP010000123.1, on the reverse strand, counting down.
CCCAAAAAACACGAAAAATAAACTTTAAATAAAAATATAATAATTTTAATAAAAAATTATTATTTGTTTTAAAAGGCCTCATTTTAGAATTCGCTTTAGGTTTTCAAAAGTGTTGGACCAGCCCTGAGGGGAAGTGCATGCTTTTTTTCCCCGAAAATTAACACTATCCAAATTATTTGGGAGAGATCGAGCAAAAAATGAATCTGATGAAATGTCCATCTCTTGGTATGTAAAGCAAGTAAGGCTTGATTTCCGGCACTGTCTAAATCTTGACATGGTTGGTGGTAAGGTTGAAGATCGATGAATGGACCCCTTCATGAGTCCTAGCTAGTGGCTACTGTTTCTCATGGACCCATGATTATATTTGTTTTTGTAAATGGCTTTTGCGTGATATTCCAAAAGTTATATAGATTTTGTAGTTCGCTTTATGTTTGTGGTAAATATAAGCTACTTTGCTAAGATCATGTTGGCATCTCGCAATAATAGTCCAAACAGAGTGGCCTAGCATGGAGACAAGGGGGTGAGCAAAACCCGGCCCGATCCTAAAACCCGTCCTAACTCATAGTGTTTGGGCCGGGTCAAACCCTAACCCACAGGAGAGAGGGATGAACCCACGTCCCATTTAGTGACCTGACCTATCCCAATATAATAAAAATATTCTTTTACCTTTATCCCTCCTACCTTGTGTTTAACGCACAGTCACTAAGAAAGAACTAAAGAAGTCTAAACCCCTCTTTTACTTTTACTCTTTCGTCTCAGTGTATGATAAACTTAAGGGGAAATGGGAAGATTATTTTGTTTTTCACCGTTCACTTACCCGTTGTTTCACTACACGGTAACCCCTTTAATGTTCCAATGTTATTTATTTTTGGTTTCTCTGCTACAGTTGTTTAGTTTCGCTGTTTCTCTTTCCTTTTTTTTTATGCTATATCTTATAGATTGCTTTATTGTGAACTATGAATATAATTGAATAAGGTACACATGAGATTGGAAGATAGACCATTGAAAATAAAATATATTTGGAGAATAAATTGTATTATTGTGAACTGTGAATTGTGAAGTGTGATAATATTTTTTCTCACTCACAAAAAATTAGTTACAAAGGATCTATTTAATTTCGGGTCAACCCGGTCCCGTCCTATTTCGGCCTGGTCTTAAACCAACCCGCATATGATCGGGTTGCTTTGGGTCTAGGGACGGGTTCTGGTTCAGAGAGTTGACTTCATCAAAGTTTAGGGCCGGGTAAAGGACAATCAAATTGGTCCTTCATCACAACAAATTAACTTTTTTTATGATTAAGTTGACATCCATAATTAATCTTTAAGAGCTCGTTTGATTTTAAGTATTCAACTTTAAGGACTAATTTGAAATATTTGACAAAATAATGTCTAGACTAAAATAACTGACAATTTACAATTTCATGGACTTTTTTTGAACTTCTCTTACTCTAGGGACTGATCTAACAGCGGCTCACACTTTCACGGACAAAAATGATGGTTTACTATAATGATTACAGGATGGACATAAGATCAACTTTTTTTAGGTATGTGGTGTGATTTGCCTTTGACCGGGGTATTTCATAAATATAGCTATAAGATTAACTTTTGAGTTGAAAACGGTAGTTAATTAAAGCTCTCCCCAAAACTGATTACATTACATTGGCCTTGAAAAACCTAATAATTAATATGTAAATATTAATATAAAGTGTAATAAGGACATGGTTAAGAAATAAAAATAATTTTTTTTATTAAAAATAATATGTTTAATATATTAAAAAGTGATATATATAGTTTTCCAACTTGCTTTTTGGGCATTGACTAATAAGACTCTAATTTATAATTTATACTTATTTGTTTTGTATGTTAGAGTATCGAAGAATGTACAGAAATGGAATATTTACCTCATTTTCTACCCACTTACATTCTAATTTTTTATCTTAAAAAATTGTAACGTGATATTTCTTAGTACAATTGTGCACCAAGTATTATGCTATAATAAAGAATCTTTTTAGTAGAGCAGAAAGATCCCCTGCGAACAATTATTGAATTGAAAAAGAATTTTTTTCAAAAGAGGCCATTTTCTTTTCTTCTCTTCTCTGCAATGCATCTCCAACTATTGATCACGTCGTTTATTTTGAGGGGAATATATGCGAAGTAGGTGAGATTTTACACTGTCTTCTCTTCCATATATTATTATATACATGACAAGTGGCTATCCATGTTAAGCAAATGCTTTAACCCAAGTTCCTCAACTATGCGAATGTAGCTATACCAAATCTAAATATATTTTTGTAAGTAATGCTTCATGTTTCGAAACAATGAATGAGATCTTGGAGAGTGGAGAGATCAATTTTAAGCATCAATGCTAACTGGCAAGACCTATAAATTTGTTTATGATATATATCCACGAGTGGGTTAGCATCCAATCAAATCTAATATTAAAACAAGCTCTTGTTCCTAATTGGCTAATAGCCTTCCATATGGAAACCAAGGTACATGCACCTGCAGTTCAAGTGACTGGAATCAAATTGAATGAAGATATGTGATCAGATTGGTATTAATTAATTTCTTTCATTAGTTTTGCAAATGTTGAAACTCGGAAGCATCTTCTATCATCTAATCTAACAAGAAAAATGTGACCTAAAAGATGAGGTAGGAGAATTCATAGTTCAGACTTGCTCCTATATCGGTCAAAGTAGGAATTGGGGCCTCGAAAAAGTAAGTCCAGACTCCAAAAGAAAAATGCATAATTAGTGTTTATTTTTCTTTCTTTTCTTTTTTGTGGAAAGGCAAATGTTAACCAGTATCTTAAGGATATTGTTAAAGTTTTAATGATAGAAATTTCGTATTGAAAATTGTGTATTCAATGTCTTAAAAGTTGTTATTTCCATACAATGTTTCCATTTTTTTGCTTTCTTAACCAATGTCCTTAGAGCACTGGTTAGCATCTTTTGTAAAAGATAAAATATTATTAAAAGAGTATTATTGGAACTCAACCCAAAGTACAAAGAGTCTTTAATACTTGTTTTGAAGTACATAATGCTGCACTTTTACACCAGAATCGTCTAAAACTTGTTAATTAAAGGGTCTATTTGTTTTAGATTTTGATAGAATTGATTTTGAAATAATCAAGGTTAAAAAAATTGATTTGTGTTAAGTAATAATATTTTAAAGTGGGTTTAGAAAAAATAATTTTGTTTGGATAACAAAGTAAAATTACTTTTAAGGTGTAAACATGTAGAATTTTGTGGGTCATACATCTAGAATCATTTATTCTCAACGAAAAAGTTAGAATTTCTTGTTTCCACTAAAATTAATTCTACCCACTAGGAATCAATTATTTTAAATTGAATTTTACAACCAAACCACTGTACCAACTGGGGTTTGGGTGCCAAACTCTCGTTGCAAACGCAAACCAAACAGGCACTAAATCAGTGTAGATCAAGCTCATCACAACAGATGTTTTGTGACCAAGGCAGCACCAAAGTTGACTATGCAAGAACACCAGATATGATGGTAAAAAATGCCATATGATTACACCAGCAGATGTTGTTATTCAATTTCAAATTAAAACCAGAAGCATAGACTGATCTCTTCTTGTTTATGACAGGGACAGGACCAATTTATAGAGCTTGTCAAAACAAAACAAGGAACATCAGAAACCAGGAACAACCACAATTACTCGCCCACCTCCACCCTAGCAAAACATACTAATTTAGTGTACAAAGTCCTAGTTCAATACACTAGCATAAGTTGCCATTTGGATTGATAAGTTGCTATTGATTGACAAATTAGCACTAGTAGCACAAGCTCTTTACAACTGTTTTATGACCAAGGCAGCACCAATTAATAAAGCTTGACAAAGAGAGGAACTCCAGAATCAAGGGACAATATCCATTCTTGGGAAAAGCAATCAACACCAGGAAATTTGATACTCAATGACAACTTAAGAGATTGCTAGATCAACATCTGTTTTGGTGCATGGCTGTCCAGCCAAAGAGATTACAGTTTCTAAAGGTATAAGGCAAGGGGATCCCTTAGCTCATTTCCTTTTTTTGATCGCAGCGGAGGGTTTATGTAGTTTGATCCGGAGAGGGCAAAAGAAACGATTCTTTTTGTTGGGCTTCAAAGTAGAAGGTAAACAAGCTCTAGTCTCTCATATTCAGTTCGCAGACGACACTCTAGTCGTTGGTGAGGCCAATTTTGAGAACTTATGGTCAATAAAAGTGATTTTCCATTGTTTTGAGTTGATCTCCGGTTTGAAAGTTAACTTCCACAGAAGTAAGCTTTTCGGATTAAATGTTCATGAAGACTTCATCCTAGCTGTGGTTGAGTTTCTTAATTGCAAAGTGGGAAGTTTTCCTTTTGTCTAATTGGGTTTACCTATTGGTGTGTGTAACACCCCATTTTTCGTAAGTGTTTTTATAAAGTTGGTTTTATTAAGTTAAAAGAGTTGGTTAAAGACTAAGTGGGATTTTGGCTTAAAAGTCCCTTTCTGGTATATGAGCACGCCCGTGCTCATTAGCCAGCACGTTCGTGCTTAAAGTCAGAAGCGTGTTTCTGATTTTAAGTTGAGCACGCACGTGCTCAATGTGCTGACCGCGTCTCGATGACGCTAAGTTGAGCACGACCGTGCTCAGGTCCGAGCTATATAGGTTTGGCACAGAGCCCGAGGGTTAACGTGAAACCCTATTTTGTGTTGGCAGCCATCACCAGTTTCGGCCAGAGTGATCTCTTTCCTTACTTCCACTAAACTTAACCCATTTCTGGAGTTTTGGAAGCCTTTGGGAGCCCCCTGTGAGTCCTGTTAGTTTAGAGGTAATGGTCATTTCCCCTATCTTCAATTTCTTTCTTGTTTTTGTTAGAGAAACTGACCAAGTGTATTTTTGGTTAACCAAGGCTTAGCTTCGGAGTGAGCCGCTTGAGGATTCGGGACCGATTAGCCATTTGGGACAGTTGCTAGAGCGACCTTCAATCCAGGTATGGGGAGAAGGGTATTGTAATCATTAGGCAGTGGGGGTAGTGTAAGGTAAAGAGGTTCCTCATGACCCCAGAGTCGTGGTATGATTTAATATGATAAATGATTGACTGTTGTGATAAAATGTTGTTGATGTTTTATATGTATATGTTCGTAACGTGTCTTTATGTCTACGTTGTTGTGGTTAATATGAACATGATGTTATGATGATAATGTTGGATGTTTGGTTGAGATGATGGTTGTTATTTTGAGTTTATAAGTTAAGATGTTAACTGGTAAAATTAGGTTCGAAAACGTGATAAGTTTAATGGATTAAAAGATCCTAAAATTGGCTATGAATCTGACTTGAGTTTTGCCCAAAACAGCACTGTCGCGCAATGAGCACGACCGTGCTCCCAGTTGAATTCTGGAAAATGACCGCGCTGTTTAGCACGACCGTGCAAGACAAAGAGCATGACCGTGCTGCTGAGCACGACCATGCTCAATAGGAAGCACGACCGTGCTTCACTTATGGGGCAGCACACCCTTCACGTGTTCAAGCACGACCGTGCTGACCCCTCCTGGACAGAAACAGAATTAAAGGACATAAGGGGTTTCAAACCCCATTCCCCAATGATGATAAGTTGAAATAGCTAATCAAAGATGAAGATTAGACAACTTGGTTAATAATTATCTAAGATGATTAAGATAATAAGATGTTAAGTCGGTATCCGTTGGGTTACCGCACGTTGATAAGTTGAAGCCTTGGGTGCTTATTTGACCCAAGCATGTTGAGTTGAACCTTGATGCTTATTGGCCAAGGGAGCCTTGACCCCGCGGTTTGGGTCTAAGGTTACGTTGAGATTGATGTTGAAGTCTTGGGAGCTTCCCGGCCCAAGCAAGGAGGTGGTTGAGATTGTTTGTTGTTGTGCCATTTGCATATAGAATTGGAGTTGTTGATGGGGGAGGTTCGACATAGGGGAGATCGCCAGAGAGTATGGTGATCTGGTCATCCACGATAGGTGTAACACCCCGGTTTTTACGGTTTTTCAATATCGGTGAAATATATTTGTTTATATTATTTTGATGGAATAATAATTATTTGGATGTTTATTTTTGTTTATTTATGACGCTTAATCCTGAGTAATTTTATTTACTCTTTTAAATTTATTTTATTGGGTGCGTTAATACTGCCTTATTCCAGTATAAGTACATTTACTAAACAATAATGTTATGTTAATGTCAATATTAGTATTTGTTTAGAAAAATATTATAAATGATATGATTGAAAGAAAATTATTTTCATATTTGACTCTATTTATTTTAGATTTGAAAATAAATTGGTTTGACATTAATCGGAGATTAAATGTTGGACCGTGGATTTTCTTAGTTGATCAATTCAACTATCAATCTTTACTCTAATTAAAATTTTGAAATCATATATTTGTCACCTAACCCTCGACACACACACATCAGGGATTCAAATGTGTTATCTGGGACTCTAACCCACAACACATTGAACATGGATTCAACTGTGCCAACTGGGACTCTAACCCATGACATGCACAACAGAGTTTTAAATATGTCAACTGGGACTTTAACCCACGACACATACAACATGAATTCAACTACGCCGACTGGGACTTTAACCCGCGACATATGAGACAAATAGTCCACGTACTTACTCATAGGAACACTAGCCCGACGTTTTCAGTTATCTAGGTCCTCAAAACTTCCACTTATATAACTCAAAACTTCCAATTTTCCTCTCAAGTTTTTAAAGCATTATTCTTACTATCATTGAGCTCTGACCATTGCCAGGCTTTCAGTCAAACCTAAAATCAACAGTTCAATCCAGACATACAAATATATTTAAACCACATAAACAGTTATTATCTCATCGAATTTAAAACACACAGCATACATAACTACAACGACCTTACACACAACAACCAAATGGCACATAGTTACCAAAACCCTTCAGGTAAACTCCCTTTACCTTTGAAGACCAGAAAAAGATCCTTCGTTCCAGTTTCCTCTAACACCTTACGACAGGTGTGGACAGCTCCTATCAGCTTCCAAAAACACAAATCTGCTCATCCAAGCAAACGCAACCACGACGACATTCCGGAGAGAAAATCCAAGCATTTTCAACAACCAGATAAATGAAACAATCAACTACTCATTATCAAAACATACAATCTAATAATCTGAAACCCTTAATTTAACAAAACATAACTTCTTTCCAAAGAAATCCATTTGGGCAAAAGAGGTTTCATTAGAAAATTGGGAAACTTTGATTTGATGAGAGAAACATGCAATTGAACTTAGAAATCACAAATTAAAGGTCCTAATTGTAAATAAAACATATTTAATTTCACAAAAATAGAACAAATTTTCAAATAAAATTAGATTGGGGTTTTAGGGTTCATAATTCAATTTGGGAAAATCTCATTCTAACTAAAGAATAATGAAATTGGTTTACTAGAACACTAATTCACAGTCTCAATAGCATAAAACAATGTTCAATTTCAAGATTAAACTCTGAATTCAAAACCTAGAGTTTAGGGTTTCAAAACTAAATTTGGGGCTTTTTGAAACTAGAAGAAATTAGGGGTAACGTGCCAACTGGGACTCTAACTCATGACACACAATATAGCGATTCAACAGTGCGACCTGGGACTCTAACCCACGACACACACAATAGAGATTCAACTATGTGACTTGGGACTCTAACCCACGACACAACAGATATTCAACTGTGTGACTAGGGACTCTAACCCTCGACACACACACATCAGGGATTTAACTGTGTGACTTGGGACTCTAACCCACGACACAACAGATATTCAACTGTGTGACTAGGGACTCTAACCTACGTTTGCTTGGATGAGCAGATTTTGTGTTTTTGGGAGCTGATAGGAGCTGTCCACACCTGTCGTAAGGTGTTAGAGGAAACCGGAATGAAGGATCTTTTTCTGGTCTTCAAAGGTAAAGGGAGTTTACCTGAAGGGTTTTGGTAACTATGTGCCATTTGGTTGTTGTGTGTAAGGTCGTTGTAGTTATGTATGCTGTGTGTTTTAAATTCGATGAGATAATAACTGTTTATGTGGTTTAAATATATTTGTATGTCTGGATTGAACTGTTGATTTTAGGTTTAACTGAAAGCCTGACAATGGTCAGAGCTCAATGATAGTAAGAATAATGCTTTAAAAACTTGAGAGGAAAATTGGAAGTTTTGAGTTATATAAGTGGAAGTTTTGAGGACCTAGATAACCGAAAACGTCGGGCTAGTGTTCCTATGAGTAAGTACGTGGACTATTTGTCTCATATGTCGCGGGTTAAAGTCCTAGTCGACATAGTTGAATTCATGTTGTATGTGTCGTGGGTTAAAGTCCTAGTTGACATATTTAAAACTCTGTTGTGCATGTCATGGGTTAGAGTCCCAGTTGGCACAGTTGAATCCATGTTAAATGTGTTGTGGGTTAGAGTCCCAGATAACACATTTGAATCCCTGATGTGTGTGTCGAGGGTTAGAGTCCCTAGTCACACAGTTGAATATCTGTTGTGTCGTGGGTTAGGTTCTCTGCCCCACTTGGAGGGATTGGTCCCGACTTTTGAAGAATGTTGATTTACTGGAATACCCATGAGGTCTTTTCCAGTAAGAGTCTCATAGTACGACCAGCTTAGTTTATCAAGTCAAGTTTAGTTTTGGAGAAATTTCATATTTATTTGCATTATGACTTGGAGAGTTTTTTTATTCGATTACTGTTATGTTTATAAATGTCTTTTAGGACGACCAGCTTAGATTTTTGAGATATTATTGATTTATGATAGTATATATTCATGGCTCGGAGAGCCTTTATTTTAAATGGATTGTTTATGGCTCGGAGAGCTTTTATTTTGGATGGAAATCTAAGATTTTCTTGTAGTCATGTATAACTTGATGTAAATATTTTCAGAATATTACTATCTTGATGTATTTTATATAACTGGAAATTTCTGGGTTGAAAATATAAATATTTCAGCAGGTGTTTTTATTATGGGATATTGAAATTATTATAAAATAGGTTTTAAGTTTTACCACAACCGCAGGAATAAATTTTATACTCGCTTTCATGACCTATAGAAAGTTACACGGGATATTTTCCGAAAGCAACCAGTAAATATTAATTTATTTTAATAGATTATTACGAAATTGAGTTAGTCATGTAATGCCCAATGGGGTGTTACAATAGGTCACCGATGGTTTGGTGACCGCGGCCCCCCGTGATGAGGTATCCACGGTTTGATGCGTTGGCTATCCATGGGGTTCACCTAAGGTTTGGTGAACTGCCGGTGTTGGTACTTCTATGGCCAATACGGATATGTAACTCCAAAGTCGTTCACCCTGAGTTTGTGACACCCTTCTACCCCGCATGTTATAAAGCACTTAATATAAAGTCAATTAAATGAAAACATGCAGACTACTAAAGAATTTAAAACTAATTGTCCATGGGTAGAAAAGTCCCATATGAACCAGTTACAATGCGGAAAATGAAATAAGTTTTAAAAACAGTAAAAACATAATAAACCAATAAATATATCCCAACCTCGATGTCACCTACAGAGCTGGTATAACCGTTCCGGATTAAACATCCACGGAATTACAACTGAAAACTAACAAAACATAAACATAAGCCCTAACTATAAGTGGCGGCTCCTCAGAGTCACTCCTCTCCGGGCTGCTCGTCATCCTCTGCAAGGTGCCAATCAGGCCAAACACAAACAAACATGGGGAGTAAGAATCATGTAACATAATAGCAAGGAGATAGGTAATAAAGTAAACAGCAAGCATAGCAACATCACATCAAACAACAACATAATCATTATGCTATGCAGTGCAATGCAGTCCTACTCCGCTAAATCAACAATGCATGTGGATCCATAAAACTCGCGATGGACGACTTCGGAGTTAAATATCCACATTGAGAATCTACTCAACGCCGAAGAATCTACTCCTTGGATAGCCAACGCATCAAACCAACAAATGCCTCATCACGGGGGCGCTAGGAGAATCTACTCCATCCGTGGATGGCCAGATCGCCGTACTCTAGGACGACCTCCCCTATATCGAACATCCCTAAACAACAACTCCGATGCAATGCGTAAGTAACACAACAACAACGGCAACACCACCTCCATAACTCCAACGGAATCGACCGAAGATAACAGCGGAATCAACCGCACCAACTTGCCTCGTGGAATCTACCTGAGGACTTAACGGAATCAACCGCAACACTTGGGGCAAACTCTCGGCCACCACGGTACAACAACACCTTAGACCCAAACCGCGGGGTCAAGGCTTCCTTGGCCAAAAAGCACCAAGGCACAGCTCATCAGCTTGCGGCACCCAAAAGGGCATCGACTTATCAACTTAACACCTCACCATCTCATCGTTTTAATTATCTTTAGTAGACATTAGCCAAGTTGTCTAATTGTTTATCATCGTTGGGAAGTGGGGTTTGAAACCCCTTGAAGTCCTTTAATTTTGTTCTTTCCAAGAAGGTTGAACACGGTCGTGCTCGTAACCCAGCACGGTCGTGCTTAAACACGTGAGGGGCGTGCTCCCATTTAAGTGAAGCACGGGCATGCTTCTTATTGAGCATGGTCGTGCCAAACAGCGCGGCCATCTTCCCAGAATTCAACTGGGAGCACGGTCGTGCTCCCTGTTCAGCAAGGTCGTGCTCATCGCGCGACAGTGCTGTTCTGGGCAGGAACAGAGACTGAAACTTAACTAATCTTTTTATGGTTTAATCCATTTAATCCTAAATCCATTAACAAGATTTTTAAGGGTCAAAACCCATCAACCAACATTCATAGCATCAACTATGCAACCAACATGTCATCAATCAACCAACATCGTAATAACAACGACAATTATCATTTCATCATGTTCATATCAAGGCAACCAACATAAACATTAACAACATATCATGAACATGAACAATATACCAATAACATACTAAAACAGCCAAGAGCATACTATCACTAAATAATCAGTTCAGCATGTTATTCATACATATACATAAACACATCGGGGTTAGGGAACCCCTTTACTTTACACTAACCCCCAAGCCTATGAATACACTACCCTTCTCCCCATACCTGGATTGAAGGTAGCTCTATCGGTGTCCTAAAGAACGAACCGGTTCCTCCCCTTAAAGCGGCTCACACCCGAAACGAACCTTGGATCAGAAAAACATCAATGATTAGTTCCCTCACAACAATGAAAAGGAAACTTAGACAGGGAAAAGAACGTTACCTATACCACTGACACAGATAAGCTAACAGTCTCCCAAGGCCTCCAACGCTCACGAAACTGCTCAAGAAGGAGGGAAAAGGGATGAAACTTGCTCTGGCTGCACAAGGTGGCTGCTGCACTTACAAAATGGGGTTAAACGTTAAACCCTCGAGTTTTGTTCACGTATATAACATTCGGACCTGAGCACGGCCGTGCTCGCCCTTGAGCACGGTCGTGCTCCACTTAACGTCATGAGACGCGGTCAACACATTAAGCACGGGCGTGCTCACTATTGAGCACGGTCATGCTCATCTTAAAATCAGAAACACGCTCCTGACTTTAAGTACGGGCGTGCTGGCTAATGAGCACGGGCGTGCTCATGTACCAGAAAGGGACTTTTAGCCAAAAATCTCACTAAGCCCTCGAACGATAAATCCAACTTAATAGACTCAGCTTATTAAAATTAATTACGAAAAACAGGGTGTTACAGGGTTAGTTTGGATCCACATGCATAGATGGAGTAGCGGAGTAGTTGATGCATTGCACAGCATAGCATACTTGGTTGATATGATATTGTTGGATGTTGATGTATGCTTATGTTGTATATTTACCTTGCTTCCTATTCACATGTATATGTTTACATGAATCTTACTCCCCGTTATTTGTTTGTGTTTGGCCTGATCGGCATTTTGCAGAGGATGACGAGCAGCCCAGAGAGGAGTGACTCTGAGGAGCCACCGCTCATATTTAGGGCCTTTTCTTTCAGTTGTTAGTTTATTTGTTCATCCGATCTGCACGGAATGGTTATACCAGCTCTGAATTGTGACATCGGGGGTTGGGCCGTTATTTTTATGTTTTCATTGTTTAAACTTGGTTTCTTTTCCTCGCTATAACTAGTTCATGTGAGACTTTTCTACCCATGGGCAATTGTTTTATTTTATTATTTAAAAATGCATGTTTATTATTAATTTGTTTTTATATTAAATGGTTTATATCATGCGGGGTAGAAGGGTGTCACAGTGCGAATCTAAGAAGATTGGAGACATGGAGACCAGTCATAGATAAGGTCAAGAAGAGACTTTCTTCATGGAAGGGGATGTTGGTTGTGGCTTCTCACTCAAGGAGGTGATTGAATTGAGTGTGTAATGTTTTAAAACTTTTTTCCCTTTATGCAAAAAATGATTATTTTCATTTTTTAAAGATTTTGTCAACCGACAAACCAAAATGTGTTTTTGCAAGATTTCAATTTCACAAGACTTAGAATTCTGATTGCAAAGACTAACAAAACTTATATTTCATATATGAACAAATATCAAAACAAATCAAATCATGCAAACTTTCCTATCATATTTCTAATTCACCCGTTTAACAATGAGCATATAAAAGAGTTTAGGGAAAGAGAAAATGCAAACCAATTTTATCCTGGTTCAGCTACCTCCTCTGGTAACCCACATCCAGTCCCCACACCACTGTGAGTTGCGTCCACTAATCAAAATCAATTTTACAAGCTTCTTTTACAAAAGTTTCACTTCTAGGTTCCTTCTACCCATAAGACAGCTTTCCAAGCAATCTCGAAAATCCACAAGAGTTCCTTCTACTCTTGCATAGTACCAAGAATCCCTTCTACTCTTGAATCAACCCACGAGAGAACCTTCTATCTAATCACAACTTTTAAAAATAGAAAATTGAATACCGATTCTAAAAAGTCAGATTTACAATTTAAAGTCCTATTGAAAATTCTCATATTTTCTCAATGCTAAGCTCTCTCAATTTTTCAGTGAATGATCTCGTATTATGAGTTCTATATTGTTGAAAAAGTATTTGTTTATGTCCTTATATAGTTATAAATCAAAATAGATCCGTTGGAGACACTTTACAAATCAGTTGAGATCAAAACAGAATTGATTTAAAAACCCTGTAAACAGTCAATCGATTAGTACACAAATGTATCAAACAAAAATTTCACTTTCAGAACATTTGTACATTGATTGTTGTTCCTGTGTACATAGTAATTTCTCCTATGTTCAATCGATTATGTTCTTGAATATTCTTGATCCAAAAGACTACACACATTAGTACATCGATGTATATCTTGAAAACACTTGTATTTGCAACCCAGAACCACATACATCGATTATCTAATCGATTATGTATCTGTCTCAAAAACTTCTTGGTTCTGTTCTTGCTTATACACAGATGTACTAATCAATGTACATTATCAAAAATGATTTCTGATCAAGCAACTCAAGTGTCAATCGATGTATAACACTTATACAGAGATGTACACACAGGTTTTCATTAAAAGTTAGTTAATTAACTAAAAGTACACAGATGTATACATAGATGTACTAATCCATTAATTAAACTTTTTCATTCTAAGTTCATTTTGAAAAACTTGTTTACTTTTGAAAATCATTTTCCTTATTCTTTTGAGAGCTTAACTAATAGTTAATTTAAGAAAATTCATTACATAAGCATCTAAGAATCTTCTTCCATTTGCTTTGCTGATGATGCTTCTTCTTCAAGTTAATCTTCATGATCTTTTCCTTTTGTCTTCATGGTCTTCACTATAAGTCCCATGACATCCACTTTACTTGCTCTGTAATACTCACTTAATAACTCAAGCTTTGCAAGTAGTTAGTGAACCATATAAACATCAAATCATTCTAAGTTTAGTCATTAATCAAAACACTTAAGAGACATTTATCCACAAGGGAAACACTTATCTATTGGAGGGAGGATTGTCTTGTTAAATTCGGCCTTAGGAAATCTGCCAACTTATTTTCTGTCCATCATGAGAGCACCTAAGAATGTTTTGAAGCTTTTAACCCAATTGCAAAGGTCTTTGACTATGGGGTGGCTGCAAGGACAAGAGGAAAGTTGCTTGGGTGGCTTGGGCGTTGGTGTGCAATCGGAAGGAAAAGGGTGGTCTAGGTTTGAGAAATTTATAATCTTTCAACCTTAATTTGCTTGGCAAATGGAAATGAAGATTGCTTGTGGAGAAGGATGTGTTTTGGAGCCAAGTTTTGTTCGCTAGATATGGAGACTCTTCAGATGATTGGACTCAAAGATCAATACAAAATGCAAAAGCTTTGTCATGGTGGAAGGATCTTTTCAACCTCTAAAATAGTTGTTAGGGATCGGATTGGTTTAATGTCAGCTTGAAAAAAGGATAGGAGATGGTGAAAACACAAGTTTTTGGAATGATCCTTGGGTTGGGAACTATAATCTTGCACTTCAATTCCAAAGACTTTGCGGCATTGCTGAGAACAAAATTGCCACTATCGGTGATTCGGGGGAATGGTGTGACGGCTCTTAGTGTTGGAAACTACAGTGGAGGAGAACTATGTTTGTATGGGAGGAAGCTCTTCTTGGGGAAATGATGACCAAAGTTAACTGCGTTACTGTTTTTATCGATAAAGGGGATTCTTGGTGTTGGCTTCACGAAGTTTTTGGTTCCTACACTTCAAAATCACCTTATGGTTGCTGGAAAATACAAGATCAGACCCTTTGGACATCTTGAGCTCTTCAAATCAGTCTTTTTTAAAAAAAAAAATCTAGTTTAAGTCCATTCCTGCTAAAGTTATGGTCTTTTCTTGGCAAATGATGCTAGACAGGGTCCCTACAAAATGTATCTTAGTAACAAGAAACGTTGTTCACACTTCTCAAGTCAGTTGCTCTTTTTGCCTTCATGAACATGAATTCTCTTTGAATTTGTTTTTTAATTGCAGGTATGCATTCCGAACTCGGGGAAGGTTTACTCATGGCAGGTTTTCCAAGTTACTCTCCCCTTTGATGCTAAAGCACATTTCCTTAACCAACATGGTTTAGTGAGAGGAAAGAAACTAAAAAGGTTTGGATGGTAGTATGGTTCACAACTGTACGGACTATTTGGTTGCATAGGAATAATGTGATTTTTAAACAAGAGAAACTGGATGTTCTTACAATGTTTGACTTGATAAAAATTGGCACTGAGTGAAACTTAAGCTAGGTGGGGCCTTTTCTTTTTCATATTGGTACAACTGTCCGTTGGAGTGTATGAAACTTTCTTACAGGGCTGGTTTTATTATTTTAGCCATTGTTCTGCTGTTTGCATATTTTGTTAAAAGAGTTATGGTCTTAAAGACCGCTCATTTTGGTGCCCATGTTTGCTATCATAGTGATGCAGTTCTTTTAGGCTATTATAGCTATAACATCCCAGACTGCTTTTTGGATTGACGACTATCCCTACAAACCAACACAGTCTTTTTAGCGTGCTTTGTCCTCACCCATACGCTTCCTGGGAAAATTTCTGAAAATAAGATACATCTTGTTGATATAGGTAGTACCAATCAATATAAGTCATCCTCAACTATATAGTCCCATACCTACACATTCTCAGGATCCTTCTCATTCTGGTATGTAATCGGTTCATTCATGTGTCCCTCCTCCTAGAAGTCTTCCAGGAGCCGCCCTTGTCCGTGCATTCTAGCACCGACGACCACTCACCGGCCTCGTCGACCCAAGGTGTCACACATATAGTCCAAGAACTTACTCATAGGAACTCTAGCCCGACGTCTCGGCCGCTAGGTCCTCATAACTTTTTTGTTTTCAACACATTTTTCGTTATGTGAAAACAAATAATAAAACAATTTTTAACAGAATTTATGCCACAATGGCATTTTTCAAAGATTTTTCATTTGAATCAAACTGTTCGTAAAACAAAAGACATTTTATTTCAAATATGGTTTTTCCTTGGTAACATTAAAATATTTTAGAGACTTCTCTTTTTATTTTCGAAATATTTAGGGAAAATAAAGATAACGCGATTTTTCACTGCTTGTCCTAACAAACACTCATTCTTTAAAAATTATTCCAAAATCGCCTGTGAATTTTCTCTGAATTCTTAACCTGTATAACGACAGGGTCCTTAACTTGTTTTTTTTCATAACCTCTTCCTCTTGAGAAAACTGAAAATCTTATTTATTTTTTTATTAAAGTTTTCAATAAATTAATTTATCATTATCAAGTTATGACTAGTGTCATGCTCTCAGTCAAACCAGTCATACATAACATAATTTCATATGAGCATATAGACAAACAGATATAAACATTTATTTACTGACAGTTAAGTAAAACAACGTATTGTCATCAAACATCATAAAAATAAACATACTCAAAAACAAAAACTTTAAGCATGTAACTATCAAAATTATGAAGTAAGCTCTCCTTACCTTAGATGCAGTACACAAATCCTTAAGTCAAGCCACAAAATGACCTATATTAATTATTATTTTTGCAATCTTTCCATAAGTGGGTTTTTCTTGATTATAGTTAAGTCCAAAAGTCTTCTTTAGGGACTTGATTCTCATGGTCCACATGGTCACAAATTTTTGAAGTCCAATAGTCAATTCCATGGGTATTGAATTCGGCCAAGCATAGGGGAAATTAGAGGTTTTTTGTCCATCAAGTCACTTGGTTAACATGAAGAAAAGGATTATTGAAGCTTAAATATGACTTTTTAAGTCTTGAATCATAGTTTACAAGGAGTTATGATTTTATACTCATTTTTAAGTTCATTCTTTTTCAGAAAAATTTTAAGAGTAAGATATGAAATTTATCAACTTAATATCAATTTTAATGAAACAAGATTGGAGGAAAAATTACCTCTAAGTGATGATCTTTGAGTTGGGACACAAGACACCTTCAGAAACTAAGAGAAGAGAGAGAAAAAAAAGTGTGGGATAAAAATGAAAAATGATGAGTACAAAATGAGAAGAAGTTGGCACAAAAACAGTGGGAAGATGGAAGGAAGAAATTACCTTGTGAGAAACTTAGGTTGATGATCAAGGATGATGAAGTGAAAATTTTGTAAGTGGAGATGGTGATGATGGGTGGCTTCTAGGGTGAACCATTAGAGCATATGGTCCATGGTGAATCACCTATCAAAACCCATTTTTACCATTAACATCAACAACTCTACTACAGTCACAACTGCCACTGCCACTGCCGCCCCATCACCAGAAATTAGAACTACCACCCCTCACAGTTTCTGGAATTTGGCCACTTCACTTTCCCTAATCTGTCAACTCCTCCTTCTCCTCATTTTCCCTCCCACTTCCAGTTCCCTAATCTCATAACAAATCTCTGCCACACTCTCCCTAATCTGTTGCCATGTTCTGCGAGAATGGAGATGAGAGGTGAAAGGGGTGGTGGTGGTGGTGGTGGGTCGAGGGTGAAGAGGCTATAGGTGGTGCGACCGTACCACCACCGCTGCAAACGCAGATCTGCGACGCCAGCAACCGTAGCAGAACCGAGCCCTTCCTCTCCTGCATCTCGACCGCCACCACGAACCCGTCTCTGCATCCTCTGTGCGCCGCCGTGGCGGTTCTGTTTTTCAAAAGTTTTGAATCAGTATTTTTTTTTATCAAACAAGTTTCAGATTCGCTGATTCTTACCAAATCATTATATTCAACAAACCAGATTATAATCAACAAAAAGAATCATCTTTTGATTTTTCTATCAGATTTTATGGACATAATCTTTTCTGCACATATTTATTTAATTGGAATAGTCAAATTAAGGTATTATGATGGGCTTCTTTCATTTGATTGCGGTGAATTGTTGTAGTGATGAGAAAGAAGGGATACGGGGTGCGGTAGGGTGGGGTGGAGGTGCAGAAAACTGGTTGTTTGGGCGTGGTCATGGGGTGTTTTTTGGTAGGGGTAAGATTGTAACTTTAATTTTTTTCCAAGTTAAATCTCCACCGTTGATTAAAATATTAATAAATCCAATGGCTATTTCAAATGCTTCATCAATGGACCATATGATAACCTGGTTCATGCTAGACGTTACTGTGATGATGAAGTTAACGCAGATCCAATGAAGAAGATGAATAAGTCATTTTGCTCTTGAGATATATAATATACTTTGGTTTTGAACAAGAGTAGAGGAGTTCTGTATGTGTATGAAAAATTGATGTTGAGTGAATAGGCGGTGTGGGTCACGCAATACTCATGAAGAGAAGGAAGAAAATTCTTTTTACTTGAGAGTAGAATGAATTTCTTTACTTTTCAAATGTTTAATGAAGTGAACAAAAGTGGTTTGACGATGGGTCATAAAACTGGCGCATAACAAGGGAAGAAAGCAAGTAAAAGAAAGTTCTCAACTTTTAGCTCTTTAGTGCTCCAGTGAATGGAAAAAAAGAAGAAGAAGAAGAGAGTGGTCATTTTGTTATAATTGGCGCACAGTCGGTGAAGGAGGTAAATTTCTTTCGTTTTTGTAGAGCAATAAAAATTTAAGCCTTCGAGGGATTGAAGTGAGAGTGAAAAGGGCAAATACAATGTTCTGGTGGTTTTAGAGAAGATGGGCGTGAATGCACAAAGGAGAGAGAGAGAGAGAGGAAATTAACTTCTACAAGAAGTTTTTCGTTAACTCCTTGGATTTTTTTTTTGAATAGTCATTTTTTTAAAAATATTTTTCAGATTACCCCCTTTTCTAATTATGTACCAAAATGTCCCCACTTTTTGTTACAAGTGGGAAGTCGCTCATTCATTCAACGACTTCTCACCATTTTTTTAATAATTGAGAAATCGATTTTTGGAATAGCAACTTTTCAACTTGCTTTTTTTTTCGTTTATTAATTTTTAATCGTAAAAAAATTTAATTTACTTTTTTAGTTTAATTAATTAGGTTAGTTTAGTTAATTATTGTGTTAATTAGGATATTAAGAAGTTAATTTTATTACTAAAGAATATTATTATGAATAAAAAACATAATTTAAAAAATTAAACATTAATTAGTTAGTTAGTTTTGATTTTTTTAATTAGTTAGTTGTATTTAGTTAATTAATTTGGTTAGTGTAGTTAATTAGTGTGTTAATTATTAGGTTTAGAAATAAAATATATAATTAATAACATAATACTAAAAACTAAACACATTAATCATTATTATTAAAAACATAAAGCTTAAATTAAAAACATTATTCAAAACCATAAGCTAACCCTAATGCCATAAATACAAAAAACTACTCCACAAGGTGGTGTCCAGTTCCACAACGTGGTCGGCGTCTAATATGTGGTGGAAGTTGTCTGCGTTGCGGGACATCTTCTTGATCATCGTCACCGGCGGTTGGCTCGTCTTGCTGCACAGGGTCATTTTGATTTAAGTTTGATGCTGGTAGCAACGAGTTATAAAATTGTTCGTCGGTATACGGCATTGAAGAACTTCCAAACCCACTCATGTGGGGGAATGCTGACTCGCCAAAGGAGTACATGTTGTCTATGTATCTTTGTCCCGACGCTGGTGTACTGAGGTCTGCATCGAATAAATTACTGACAAATTCATCGTCACTAGAGGCATAGGAGAGTAGACGATTGCCGGTCCTTTGGGGAGGAGGCTCTTAGTTTGGGATAGTGTTAGCAAAAGCTTCAGTTGGAGGTTGCTAGGCTTCAAACTGCACTGTGCTGGCATCTGGGGGGCTTGGTTGTCGTGGTGTTGTATGCTTTGCATGCCATTGTGAAGGCCGTTGGTGGATGAGACACCCCGTTGTGCCCCGTTGTGCCATTAGTTATTTATTTAAACTTACTCGCGTTCTAAACGTTAAATGTATATTCCGAAATACGTGAAAATTTAAAACTTAAATATAAACAGACAGCGTATTAAATTTAAAACATCATACTATATATATATAACATACATACACACCATATGTTTATTCATCAGAGTATTTAAACACTATCTAGGGTATCCCATCAGTAGGATCCCTTGGAAGTGCATATTTATACAAAATATTATTAGAGAAAACATAAAACGTATAACAACACACTGGCCATAACACTTAAACTCTACCACTAGAAACCACGGCTCGTCCTCCCGCATAAGGTTCATACGGAGTTCCGTCCAACTCCTCAGCAACTGGTTCCCCCACAGGGGCTTCTCGTACGATCACATAATAATAAAATACAATATACAGAAAATATAGGGGATAAGAAGCAATTCTATCATCAAAAAGCGGAAAAGAGTCATAGCATATCATACAATAAATGTCACAGACAATCAACATACATAACTAACACATCATCCTCAAATTAATGTATTATCCTCTACCCCAATTCCTATCACGTTAGTCAGTAGTCCAGAACGGTCCAGTACCAATAACTTTCGAACGCATCAAAGACCAAACAAGTATTATTCTAAAATGGTCCATTGCCAAGAATATACGAACGCGTCAAGGAGTATCAGTTCAGAAAGGTCCAATGCCAAGAACATTCGAACGCGTCAAGAACTAAAAGAGTATTAAGGTAGTCTACCTCGGCATCCATATCTGTAGGGTACTCACCCGCAATATCCGATATCCCAAAATAGAATATCCTGACCTCGTGTGTTCTACTCACACGACTGTGAATAACAATACAAACACATGAACCTCACCAACCCACATTGATAACAACATAGTGCCTTAACCTTCCATCAAAGCCTTAACACATATTCTATGTCACCCTTCCTCTTTAAAATAACTCATTTAGGTTAGGCAACTCTAAGTCACAATTATCCTCACACCCAAACCAACAATTATCTCTCGAACAACATATATCTTTGTTTAAAATCCACTATGCACAATATTAAAAACCAGGCAGATCATGCATAACACAATATCAGAAATACTCAAATACCACAAAATATCACATAAGCAATTCAATAATAATAATAAATTCAATCAACCTCAGATAAGATAAAATCATCCTAACGTCGATAAACCTACAATCCCCGAATCACCATTGGTTTTACAGAAAAAGTTTCCAATGTGATTTTGGTCTTGTCGATTACTCGACTACTAGTAGGGTTTAATCAAACAAACCCAACTATACCCACTTTATGCTAGATTCGGCCATTCAATTCAAATTAGGGCTAGGATCATTTTCTCATTCTAATCTTTTGGATGCTAGTTCCTAAGGTAATTAGCTAACACATATAAATTCCTATAAGTTGAAGATATGGAATCAAAATCATCCAACCACTTAGGGTAGGGTTTCGGCCTCAAATATAAAAATAGGTTAGAAAACTTCTTGTAATTCAAGTTCTTGGATTTAGAACCTACATACTTTAGATAGTTGATATAAATCATGAGTTAATTAAAAATTGAACAAAACTTCCTTTATCCAAAAATACCTAGTTTCGGCCTCAACAAGAAAATAGGGAAGGAAAATGTTTTTGATTACATACTGTTGGATAATAAAAGTAGGGATCATAACTAGATCATAGAAATTGATTTCACATTTTTATGATTTTTCTACAATTTTCTAGAATTATTTAAAGTTCTAGATCTAGAAATGGAAAACTCATGAAATAGGAAGAAAATGAATTCAAGAAGAGAGGAGATGATCATGGATTGACCATGTTACCTCAAGTGTGTGAAGGAAATGAAGAAATGATGATGATCTTGGCAAGTTCTTCAATGGAAACACTTAAAGCTCTTGAAGAAGAAAATTGAGTTTATGTGAAGAAAAGTAAAGAAGAAGAATGAAAAAGATGAAGAAAATGAAAGAGATGAAGTGAGAAATGTGGGGAGGGGACTGCGGCCTTGGGGAGTATATATAGGGGAAGTCTTAGGCTTTGTTTGGTTCCTTAGAGTCCAATTAATGGGTTTTTGAATATTAAATAATATAATAGTTAACTATGGTTAATAATTAACTTAACTAGGGTTACTTTGCTAACTATGGTTAAGATCATGTGGTCAAGAATTCATGGGAGGTGTGGCTGATTTTAGATCACAAGAACTAACCTTGGTTCCTTAATCATGGTTAAAATTTTACTCAACGTCGGTTAGGTTAAGCTTAGGGGTATTTTGGTCATTTCCCTTGAAAATTGCCGATTACTAAAATTTAAGGCCGGATTCCTTGTTCTCTCTACTACATTAATCTCTCATAATACCTTAGCTCCATAATCGACTCCGTTGTTTACCCGACTTATCCCCAGACTTAGGTTTGACGCGTTTTCTTAACGATTACGCCCGACTAAAATAATATTAATTTCATCCCTAATGAATTTTTTTGAAACTTGGAAAATACTCCGGGACAAAATATAAAACCTAATGGTTTCGTTCACGACTCGAAATTAGGGTTTCTGCTCAGTAAAAGCTTATTGTCAGTGAAAACGCGGGTCCGGTTCCGTCTGAATTTTCAACCCAAATTTTTACCGTAACCTTCTACCATAAGATAGACTATGAATATGTTTTATTTTATTTAAAATCACTTTGTAACTCTCAGCTTAAAAATATAATTAATTATATTTTAACCGATTAAACAGCATAATTAAAATCAGGCTGTTACAGTGGATTGCAGCTGAAGTTTCACCAACGTCAAGGGTGACATCCACCCCATCCACCTCACCATGGGTCTCGTAGTTGTTGGTGAGTTGACAGGTAAGGCTTGGAATTTTGCCTAAACCACGTCATATACTTTGTTGTATGCGTCAGTGGACCCTGAATAGGTTACCCTCGCACCACATGCTCTCTACGATCCCTCCAGTGTGGCAGATACCCTTCGTGCCTTTCTTACGAATTTGTGTAATGTTGTCCCCTCATATCAAGGTTGTGTTCGTTATCCAAATCTACAGGGGGTCCAGGTATGTCATGTTGTATACCAAACTGGAGATTTACCCTATCTGTTTGGTGTCATTCAATCATAGAGAAACAAATCAACACCGTACAAGCACTCCATGATCCTCTGTCTCGAAATGCTCTGGCTGGCAGGACGTTCTCATAACTTGCATACGGCCTCCTCAAAAACTGAAAGATTAAACATGATCAGCAAAAAGCAAGATGGCAACAAGTACAAGTGAATATTTTTAACAGTGACATTTTCAACCTTATCAGGTCCCATGTGATCAATAGCTGTTCTGTAATCGGAAACTGAGCTGTGAAGATGTAATAATGAAAGGTGATGCTTAATTTGGAAGAGTTGCAAAGGTTTCTTGCAACCATTTAACATTTACGGTAGACCCATTCATTTGATCTTTTGGAAGCACCACACCCAACAGTTCAGCACAGAGTTCTTCCCAGTCAAAGTAATTGGGGCCAATAACAGGTAAGCCCCTCATACTCAAGCCCAGTTGATGCGCAACATCCTCCATGGTTATTGTGCATTCATCCACAGGAAGATGAAACGTGTGTGTTTCAGGCCTCCACCTTTCTACCATTGCAGTTATCAAGGCATGTTCAATCCTGCAGTGACCAACTTTCGCAGCCATCAATAACCCAGCTTCCTGCAACAACGATTCAATTTGCCGGTTCGAAGGGGACATGGTATGGAGGTGGGATCGGATAAGGACATCATTGATGGTGCCCGGTCGGTGAACGTGTTGTAGCCTGAGCAACGGTTGAGGCTCCATTGAGATGACTTCGGGTTATGAGGAGGACGAAGAAGTTTGGAGTAGCTACTGAAGATGGATTTCTCTTAGGCGAATGGTTTGACTCTGGACTCTAAGGCCTCGCGGATTTATAGAGGAGACGGGAGCAATCTGGGTCGTTCATTTCGGTGGTTCAATCTCGACCGTCCGTTTCTGTCGGCAGAAACGACAAAACATCACTGTCACCGCTACGCATGACACGAGGTGGGCCCCACATGTCATCGTCAAGTCATCGTCATCGTCATCGACGGCCCAGATCCTGCCGACAGTTTCAACGGTCGAGATCCTGCCGCCAGATCGACGGTCCAAATCTTGCCGACAGTTTTTTAACGGCCCAGATCATGCCGGCAGTTTCAATGGTCGAGATCCTGCCGCCAGATCGACGATCCAGATCTTGCCCACAATTTTTTACGGCCCAATTATTGTCGACAGCGGGCCCCACATGTCATCGTCGAGTCATTGTCAACACTACGTGCCAGCACGCGTAACACGAGGTGGGCCCCACATGTCATCGTCTAGTCATTGTCATCGCTAAGAGCCAGCACGTGTAATCCGAGAGCATGCCCCACGTGTCATTGACGAGTCAACGTCACCACTACGCAACAACAAGCGTAATCCGAGAGCGGGCCCTACATGTCACCGTTAAGTCAGTGTCACGGCTATTTATCTCCCTTAAGTCATTGTGCATTTTGCTGTAATACTCTGTTGACAAATCAGAGACATACGTCCATGATATTAACTTATTTTGATTAAGTGCTTTAAGTTTGTTTAAAAAAACTGCAACGCACACCAACAAAAATGTTTTATTGATTATAGAGCAGCTGAAGTTACAAAACTGAAACACACACCAACAAAAGACTAAATAACTCCGATAGGAACAAAGTGTTTGTTGAGTCATTCAGGCCCACCATATCCTGACCCCTAAACAAGGCCAGTATCTCGTTAGTCGACTGGTCCAACCTAGCGTACAACTCAATAGGGCCCCGCCTTCCTGCGTTCATTAAACACTGCAAACATGCGGCGTATGTCAGCATCCCTTGCTAGTGCCATTTGACTGAAGTGGAAATCGCCCTCCAGTGTTTTCTCAGGGTAGCGGTACTAAAGATCAGAAATAATTTTGCTACCAGCTTGGAGCTTGGCATGCACCATCTGTTTCAAATCCTGCAGAGGTATGTCCCCGTTGATATGGATGCGCCTTGGGTAATCGTAGTGGAACTTGACGCCCTCGGGACCGTTTGTAATTCGGTCATTAAGTAAACAAAAGCTAGCTTGCTATCAAGAATCGGCTCAATTTCCGCATGTTGTGTAGGATTGAGTGGCTCAAGATCAAGCTCCATTATTGAAAGTCGAAGTGTTACTTGGGTTGAGAGTTGGATGAGAACGAAGAAGAAAGAGTTTCAGAATGTGTTGAAATGAGGAGGGGCGTATTCATATTTATAGACGAGCATTGGTAAGATAGACGACCTAGATCTTGCCGACAGTTACAACGGCCCAAATCCTGCCGCCAGATCGATGATCCAGATCTTACCAGGAGTTTTCGACGGCCCAGATCTTGCCGACAGTTTCAACCGCCCAGATCCTGGCGCCAGATTGACGGTCCAGGCCGACAGTTTCAATGGCCCAGATCCTGCCGCTAGACTGACGGTCCAGATCTTGCCGACAGTTTTCGACGGCCCAGATTTTGCGGAAGCGGCCCCACATGTCATCGTCGAGTCAACATCACCAATACGCATAATCCGATAATGGGTCCCACGTGTAATTGATGAGTCAATGTCACCACTAAGCTCCAGCATGAGTAATCCGAGAGCGGGTCCCACATGTCTTCGTCGAGTCAGCGTCACCACTACGCGTAAACCGACGGCAAGCCCCATAAGTCTGCATCATCAAAACCCTGACGCCTACAAATAGAACCCCCCTTAATCACTTAACCTCACAAGTCCTCAACGCCTACCACCATCTCTTAACTTCTCTCTGCGATAAAATTCTTCTCGTTCTTTATTCACCTAGCTTCCTACAAAGTTCATAACATGAGTTCCTTAGCTATCTTTCTTTATATCTATTACAATGGACAAATTGTAATGAACTTCCAAGAAGGAGTCATGTTTCAGTGTGACCATCCAAAGTTGATGAAGGTGAGGACCAACATCAAATTGAATCAGTTGAAATCTGTTATCCAGAGCAAGATTTCACTAGACAATAGCAAAGGGGTTGTCGATCTTGTGTACCGTTATCCCACAACCATTGCATCTGGATGTGTCAGATATCACCTGCTCTATCTTGCCTCTGATGATAAATTAGCAATGATGTTCGACATGTTTCTTGAAAATCGTTGAAACCTCGGCGTAACTACGATTGAGGTATACACTAACATGGAGGATGCTTACAATGTTGACCCCGAAGTTTGTTCGTCCAATATTTAAGCCATTGATCTTAACGCCCCCCACACAAGACTTCTACACAAACTTTTCCGAACCAGAACCCTACCATCCTACACAAACTTTCTGCCTCACACTATGACTGTAACACCCCGTTTTTCGTATAAGTGCTTTTGTGTGTGCCTTGTTTGTTTGGTTAAGCCTTAGGGCCTAGTTTAGAGTTGTTGTTGAGGGCTAAGTGGGATTTCCAGGCTTAAAACCCCTTTCTGGTACATGAGCACGGCCAAGCTCGTGTCCAGCACGCCCATGCTTTGAAGGCGCGTCTTATGACTGTCAGAGTCACAATCAGGGCTTAATAGGGAGCACGACCGTGCTCAGCGCATGACCGCATCTCGTTGACGCTAAGTTGAGCACGCCTGTGCTCAACAAGGAGCACGACCGTGCTCAAGCGTGAACGCCTCTCGGTGACGCTAATGTAAGCACAATCGTGCTTAAGGGGGAGCACGGTTGTGCTCGGGGCAGAGTTTATAAATAGAAGGCAATAGCACGAGGGTTACCGTGTTAAACCCTATTTTGACACATTGGGCAATCCTAGTGTGGCAGAAACTTCTTCTGTCTTCCTTCCCTTGAACCCCTTGAAGTTCTCGGTGTTCTTACTCTAGTTTTGAGAGAGGAACGTGCACGTTAGTGTCTTGTAAGGTAGCCGGTTATCCCTCTTCTGTTTCCTTTTCCTTTTTTTGAATTAGGAACTAATTGGTTAACCTTTTTGTTGGCCAAGGCTTGATTCGTTTGTCGAGCTGCTTGAGGGAACGCGACCAGTTTGCTATCCGGAGTCTGATCTTCATACCAGGTATGGGGAGAACAAATAGTATGAGTATATAGGCTTGGGGGTAGCGTAAGACGAAGGGTTACCCATGACCTTTTCCCTCGTTAACATGTTTATATGTTTATATGATTAGTTGCTATTTGATGATTATTTGTTGTGATGATAATATTAGTATGAATGTTCTTATTATTTGATATTGTCTGTTATGAATATGTTAATATTTATGATGCCATGATTATGATGAGTATGAGGTTATTTACTGTTGTTGATATTGTGCTCTTAATGAATGTAGATTGTTGAGGATGTTAATACCAACCTAATATTAAGACGTTAAAATGCATTAATGATAATAATGATAATTAAGGGATGTTTCTCCCAATTGTTCATAAGACATTAATATAGTGTGAGAGGTAAGGTTATGTTCATAGGGCTTAGTTAAATACCTTAGGATTGATTAGTGAGTGTTCTAGGAACATTAATAATGAAGCTATGATTAAAGGATTAATTCCCCATGATGATAAGACATGAACAATAATGAAGAACAGATAAGATTAATGAAGCTGGTGATTAATGGATTAGTAATAGCCATTAGGATTGAATCTGGCTTGTTCCCAATGATAGGCAAAGGATCTGTGACCTTTCTGCCCAGACTAGCGGGGCATACACTTGAGCACGCCCGTGCTCCCATTCAAATCCCAGATTAGGGCGCGCTACTTGAGCACGCCCGTTGTAACATCCTAAAATTTAAATATTTGTTTTTTTTAATAAAAAGATTAAGTTATTATAAGGTTTAGTGTTGAAAATTATCGGTATAGAAATTTAGTAGAATTATTAAATGATTATAAAAGATATATTATTGTTCTTTTAAA
This sequence comes from Echinosophora koreensis, assembly GCA_035048595.1. NCBI lineage: Eukaryota > Viridiplantae > Streptophyta > Magnoliopsida > Fabales > Fabaceae > Echinosophora > Echinosophora koreensis. The sequence continues at coordinate 480,849 of JAPCYP010000123.1, read as the reverse complement.
AAAAAATATACATATATATATATATATATAATAACTAAGTAGCCTACGTACTGTGCTATTCACATGACTATGTTGGCTTTAATGTTAAGAATTGGTTTTAGCCAAATTCATGGCACAGGGCAGCGTCCAGAATTCAATCATGAATTCTTAGAAAAGAAAACTTGGGGCCCCACGAAAATATATATTAGCCATTAGCCAATTTGAAACAACTCACTCACATGAAGGCTTTTCTAGTAATGGGCAAGGTTCATGGGCCAAGTTTAGAATTGATAGGGGAATGAGTTTCTTTTATTTGTATCAGAGGGGAATTTCATAACCTAACATAGCGCAGCTGACAGCAAAAGGACGTTAAGGAGTGCACACCGCATCGTGAACTGCTCTCTCCATTTATCCAAGGACAATAGTGTAGAGAAGGAGCGTCGGGAGAGAACAAGAATTCTTGGTGAAACACTAGGATTTATTTTAAATAACTTTTAGAGTTTTTGAGAGTCTACGAGAGGTAAGTAAACATCTTTTCATAAACTTTCATGGTATAGATTTTAAAGAGTTTGAATATGAAATTAATCGGTAATTATTTGGGGGTTTTATCCTTAAAATGAAATTGATATTTGATTGGTGATTAATTACAATTAGACTGATTATTTACATGATGAGTGGTATGATTATTATGATTTGATATGTCTTTTGTGATATGTGATGCCTTAATGTTGTTTGGATATGAACTTGATGAATGTTAATGTGGGTGATTGATTATCTCCCTTGGGAAGAGATAATCGTTTGAGATACCTCCTTCGAGGAGATGGCAAAGGGCCTAACTCGTAGCGATGGCAGATTGGCCTAATGCGAGGTAATGGCAAAGGGCCTCCCTCAAGGAGAACGCAATAATGATTATTGCAAGGGTACGGGTACCTCCTTCGTAGAGATGGCAAAGGGCCTAACTCGTAGCAATGCGGCATATTGGCCTAATGCGAGGCAATGGCAAAGGGCCTCCTACATGGAGAAGGCAATGTTGGACATTGCAAGGTTGTGGATACTTCCTTCGTAGAGATGGCAAAGGGCCTAACTCGTAGCGATGGCAGATTGGCCTAATGCGAGGCAATGTGAAAGGGACTCCTACGAAGAGAAGGCAATGAGATGTCATTGTACTCATATGTTTGTGCTGTTGATATTATTATATGTTTTGTGGTTTATTTACGTTATTATTTGAGATACTTTGAAAATTAAATTATTTTGGAAATGGCGGATTACCATGGTTGTTTTTCCGGTTATCGCACCGGCTGAAAGCAACATCTTTTTGAAAACTTTTTAGAACTATGTTTACTTACTGGGATTATAAATCTCATTAGTGGTGTTGCCTTTCAGAGTTTACAGGTGATGGGTAGATGGTGCAGCAACTTGAGAAAGTCTTGAAGATATTAGTTATAGTTTATTTTTATTTTTATTTATATTTCTTTTGGGTTTACTAGACGCCCGGGTTTTGAGGCAAAAACAACTGTAAATGTTTTATGTGGTTTTTTTTAATAATTAATATTTATGAGGATTTATTTTATTTGAATATAATGATTTGTTTAGCACCATTATTTAATTTAAATGTTTTGAAGATTTTTATCGATAGTTAATTTGGATTACTAATGTAACGAAGGGCGTTACATTTATGGTATCAGAGCAGTTCGATTCTAAATCGGACTGTGGTAGTGGGGCTTTTTTCAAAAACAAAACATGGGCGCATAGGATGCTTGTTAGTGCTATAATTCTGCATTCTATTCTTTTCGATATTGGACCTGATCAACCCAGTGTTTGATTGGTGGTATGCAGATTATGGTAGCTAGCAGGCGGAGGACAAATGATGTACTTGCGGCAACTTTGGCTCAAATGACCAGAGTTATGCAAGAGCAGACGGAGATGCTCCGTCAGATGAGGGACAATGGGAACGTGCCCGATGTTGGACCAGTCGCAGCTCCAGATCCACAGTACAGGGGTCTGTCGGAGTTCAGGAACAATAATCCACCGACTTTTCGAGGGACCACCGATCCTATTGAGGCAGAGGAATGGTTGCTGAAATTAGAGAAGATCTTTCGGGTCATGAGGTGCGCTGATGCTCAGAAGGAGGATTTTGCCACTTATATGCTGGAGTTGGATGCAGAGCACTGGTGGAATTGTGCTAGGGGCGGGTTGCTTGCTTCGGGTACCCCTATCACATGGGGCAGATTCACTGAGGTATTTTTGGAGAAGTATTTTCCTTACACCGTCCGGATACAAAAGGAGGCGGAGTTTCTACAGCTTCGTCAGGGAAGTATGTCAGTGGCAGAATATGTGGCCAAGTTTGAGAGCCTGGCAAGGTTCTCTACATATGAGAGGGATAATCCTGATGGTCATTGGAAAGCAATTAAGTTCGAACAGGGCTTGAGGCCAGAGTTGCAGAGCCTTATTGGCATCCTAGAAATTCGAGACTATCCCACATTGGTGAATAAGTGCAGAGTGGCGGAGCAAAACTTGCAGACTTTGAATAAGGAAAAACATGCTAACAGAGAAGGAAAATTCCAAGGGAACCTCGGACTTGTACCCAGCATCGGTAAAGGGAAACAGGCGCAAGGACCTCTTGTTGGAAAAGGCTTTGCGTGTCGCAGGTGCGGAAAGTCACATGAGGATAATCATTGTCTTTCAAACCGGAACGTATGTTTCAAAAGTGGAATGCACGGTCACTATGCAAAGATGTGCAGGAACGAAACGTCTTGACTTAGGTATGTAAATCAATTCTATTTCTAGTTGCTTGCTTATTTATTATTATTATTATTATTATTATTATTATTATTATTATTATTATTATTATTATTTTCTATTTTCTATAAGTGTTTAAATGTTGAAATTTCGGGGACGAAATTCTTTAAGGAGGGGAGAAAATGTAACATCCTAAAATTTAAATATTTGTTTTTTTAATAAAAAGATTAAGTTATTATAAGGTTTAGTGTTGAAAATTATCGGTATAGAAATTTAGTAGAATTATTAAATGATTATAAAAGATATATTATTGTTCTTTTAAAAAAAAATATACATATATATATATATAAAAAATAACTAAGTAGCCTACGTACTGTGCTATTCACATGACTATGTTGGCTTTAATGTTAAGAATTGGTTTTAGCCAAATTCATGGCACAGGGGCAGCGTCCAGAATTCAATCATGAATTCTTAGAAAAGAAAACTTGGGGCCCCACGAAAATATATATTAGCCATTAGCCAATTTGAAACAACTCACTCACATGAAGGCTTTTCTAGTAATGGGCAAGGTTCATGGGCCAAGTTTAGAATTGATAGGGGAATGAGTTTCTTTTATTTGTATCAGACGGGAATTTCATAACCTAACATAGCGCAGCTGACAGCAAAAGGACGTTAAGGAGTGCACACCGCATCGTGAACTGCTCTCTCCATTTATCCAAGGACAATAATGTAGAGAAGGAGCGTCGGGAGAGAACAAGAATTCTTGGTGAAACACTAGGATTTATTTTAAATAACTTTTAGAGTTTTTGAGAGTCTACGAGAGGTAAGTAAACATCTTTTCATAAACTTTCATGGTATAGATTTTAAAGAGTTTGAATATGAAATTAATCGGTAATTATTTGGGGGTTTTATCCTTAAAATGAAATTGATATTTGATTGGTGATTAATTATAATTAGACTGATTATTTACATGATGAGTGGTATGATTATTATGATTTGATATGTCTTTTGTGATATGTGATGCCTTAATGTTGTTTGGATATGAACTTGATGAATGTTAATGCGGGTGATTGATTATCTCCCTTGGGAAGAGATAATCGTTTGAGATACCTCCTTCGAGGAGATGGCAAAGGGCCTAACTCGTAGCGATGGCAGATTGGCCTAATGCGAGGTAATGGCAAAGGGCCTCCCTCAAGGAGAACGCAATAATGATTATTGCAAGGGTACGGGTACCTCCTTCGTAGAGATGGCAAAGGGCCTAACTCGTAGCAATGGCATATTGGCCTAATGCGAGGCAATGGCAAAGGGCCTCCTACATGGAGAAGGCAATGTTGGACATTGCAAGGTTGTGGATACTTCCTTCGTAAAGATGGCAAAGGGCCTAACTCGTAGCGATGGCAGATTGGCCTAATGCGAGGCAATGGCAAAGGGACTCCTAGGAAGAGAAGGCAATGAGATGTCATTGTACTCATATGTTTGTGCTGTTGATATTATTATATGTTTTGTTGTTTATTTACGTTATTATTTGAGATACTTTGAAAATTAAATTATTTTGGAAATGGCGGATTACCATGGTTGTTTTTCCGGTTATCGCACCGGCTGAAAGCAACATCTTTTTGAAAACTTTTTAGAACTATGTTTACTTACTGGGATTATAAATCTCATTAGTGGTGTTGCCTTTCAGAGTTTACAGGTGATGGGATAGATGGTGCAGCAACTTGAGAAAGTCTTGAAGATATTAGTTATAGTTTATTTTTATTTTTATTTATATTTCTTTTGGGTTTACTAGACGCCCGGGTTTTGAGGCAAAAACAACTGTAAATGTTTTATGTGGTTTTTTTTAATAATTAATATTTATGAGGATTTATTTTATTTGAATATAATGATTTGTTTAGCACCATTATTTAATTTAAATGTTTTGAAGATTTTTATCGATAGTTAATTTGGATTACTAATGTAACGAAGGGCGTTACACCCGTGCTCAACAGTCAGCACGACCGTGCTTGACTGTGAGCTCAGCACGATCGTGTTAAGGGGTGAGCACGCCCGTGCTCACCTATACAGCACATAACGCAGAACAGTGCAGAAGCAGGTGTTTCACCCCAAATGCTCTAAAAGACTTAATAAAATACCAACGAAACATGAAAACCAAAGACAAGTGAAAAGATGATGTTGAGCCTTGATGCTTAATAGTCAAGGTGTTGATGATGTTGTACCTTGGCAGCCTAGTGTTCGCTCCAAGGAGGCCTTGATGCTTGATGGTCAAGGTGGTAATCTCTAGTGAAGAACGACTAGAGTGTTTAATGATGAATACGAAACGATAACGATAATCCTCGATAGTCGAGTGGTCGAAGTGTTAATGGTGATAAACTTGGGTAGCCTAGTGGCCCAAGCGGAGGTGGTGGATATTGTTGTGTGTTTGTGCTGAGCGTACATTCATGCATCGGAGATGTTAGTGGAGGTTGTGCAACATAGGGGAGGTCGTCCGCGTGTAAGATGATCTGGCCATCCGCGGTGATTCATCCGAGACTGAGGGGATCAAGTACCCTCGTGGTGGCGCACCCGTGAATAAGGTGTGTGGGCTATCCTAGGGGTCCACCCATGGTTGGTGGTCTGGCCCGGCGTTGGTGCTTTTTGGCCAATGTGGAGACGTAACTCTGAAGTTGGCTTCCTGAGATAGTTTGGATCCATATGCATAACGGAGTAGTGGAGTAGAGTTGCATTGCATAGCATACATGTTTTATGATGATAATTGTATACGTTATATTGTTGTCTGCTATAACATGATTGTTTGATGTATGCTCGTCTTGCTAACTGTTTCCTTGCCGTTATATTCATATATATGTTTATTACTCCCTATCTCTATATTTCTTGTTTTGTGGCATATGTCGTTTATGCAGAGGTCGATGTGCAGCCAATTGAGGATTGACTCTGAGGAGCCGCGGCTCGAAGATAGGATTTCCGTTTCAGTAGTTGTTAGTTTGTTTCCAGTTGTATCAGAGTTGTTTTATCGGATTGGTTATACCAGCTCTGTAGGGTGACATCGGGGTTGGGTTCGTTTATGTTTTTAGTTATGTTATGTTTTCTTTATAAGCATCTTTTGGTTATTTCCGCGTTACGTTACAATGCGGCTGTCTCTGCTTGGTTTTTAATATTATATGTATTTGCATGTGTTCTATCTCTTTTTTATATGTGTCATCGCTTTTGAATGCATGCGGGGTAGAGGGTGTCACAACAACTTGGGGGCAACAGCATCTTATAGTCACCCCCCAGTGTTTGACCCCACACAAACATACCTTTCATTTGTCCCCCCACAAACATACCATCCATTTGACCAAGCAACACCGTCTTAAAGATCACTTCCACTCCAACCAACACCGGCACCCCCAGTAAGTCATGTAGCCGGACTTCACAACAAAGAAGTCGGTCCTTTTAGCAACAAAGAGGACGATGACCTTCTTCAATCAGACGACGACAATGCCCTCAACGCCGAACCTGAGGCGGTCCCCTTATCCACTTATCATGACCCGAATTTTGTAGCCATGACCGGCCGAAAGAGAAAACCTTAGCGTTCCCTTTCGCAGCCTCACAAGCATACACAAATTCATATCCATTCAAAGTCAAGAGAATTATACTCTCTAATACATCATATTACTAAATAAGTTCACCAACAGTCAAGCAAACTAGACAATAGGTTTACGTAGTCCTGAATTCTTATTAACAAAAGTTTGTCACCCTTAACAAATCAGGTGCAAACCCAAAAATAACAAGATAGAAAAGCCTCCACATGACATGCATGGCTCCTAAAGCAGCTCCTATGCGTGAGGAGGTCCAGACTGATCAATACCTGGACCTACAACATTTTAAAAGCATGGGGTGAGTATTAAACTCAGTGAGGGTGTCCCACACACACACACACACACACACACACACACACACACATAAACATATCACATATATATGATTATCAAGATTAGACAGAAATAACGATCATGCTCCAACATGAGATAGTACTTGTGGAATGGCTTGTAGCTACACAAATAAAAGAATTCAAGTTCCTCTCACGAGGGATATATCCAAAATATCTTATATAAAACAACTGAGTCTTTGGGTCCTATTTGGGGTTGTTCTCTCAAGGTCCCCCACCCCGATGATTTTAATTTCGTACCCCGGAGATACCGCACCCTCCGGCCAACAACAACAACAATATCCCTCCTCAACGCCCGCGGTATCTAACGAGGTCCCCTCATCCCCGACGGTGCTATTTATATCCCGGAGCCTCCCGCTCCCAGGTCGGTACCCAAAGATTCATAGCATAAAAATAAATCAACCCATTCCACTAAGTACTCTCTTCAATAATCACACACAACCACCCATGGGTAAGAACAAAATAAACTAATTCACCACATTACATTATTGTCATAAACCTACACATTAACATCAACATGGACTATACTTATCTCTTTTGCATAATCCTAAGTCATATCAACTAATCACATCACCATACTTTAACACCTTGGTTTCTCTGTTTTTTTTTTTTTTTTTTTATAAATGCTATATATATATATATATATATATCATATTTTATAGCCAAATGCAAGCTAAAAAAATGTAATCATATTTTCATATACACTGTTTTCTGCTACTCTGATACAACTATTTTCACGCTATTTATCTTAATCACTACTTGAGATGATCCGCAGTGGCATTCTGGTATCAGAGCCTTAGGGTTCTGGTACTTGTTTAAGTTCCAGGTGTTCTTTCCATCCAGCGTTGGTCAGCCGTGAGGGTGTTCCCGGTAGTAAAGCCCGAGGTAGGGTCGTAAATCCGTTGGTAAGCCAGGTGGTCCCGTTGTCGTGGTAAGAATTTCTTGAGTCTTACAAGTACTAGAGCAATAAGGTTCAGTAATCATGTCTAGCCTTCTAAAGATGGTCTCTAGGAAGGGAAAAGAAAAAATAGACGATTTAGGTGAATCAAGTAACAATGAAAGTTTAGGTGAAAATCTTAATTCATCTTTGATAAATGAACAACAAATAATGTTACCTGAAATTGAACAAAAGCTAAATAATTGGAATATCCCTTCCATGGATATTTCAAGTATTTACAAGACAAAGCTCTTAGATTTGTTTAAATCTGATTACATCATTAAAACTGCTGAATATACAATAAAAGTTGATAAAACTCAAGAGAGTTTAAATTTATTGAGTCCTTCAATGTTAAAAGAACACAAGCAAAAATATAGATTTTTGCATATTGGTTTAATACAAGTTGCAATAAAACCTTTGCATAGATTAGGCATCGATACACCTGTATGTGTATGCCTAAGAGATACTCGACCTGCAAAGTTCGAGGATCAGATTCTTTCAATAATTGAGACCAACCTTCACAGTGGTCCAACCTTTTTCAATAATTATCCAAACTATACTATGTCTTTAGATAGTCTTGGAAAACATAAGCATAATATCAAATTAGATATAAAAATAAAAGAAGGGATTTGGAACCCAGAATCCTATCCCATGGCTGTTATTTATAAAATATATTATAAAGCCATGAAAACAAATATTTCTCCAAAAGCATTAAATATATCTTCAAAAGAAGAAACTTTGCTTTTACAAGTCAACCTTGAAAAAGCAAATGCTGTTACCCCAAAGAGACTTAACCATGATCAAGTCTCTAGAAATTTGGATTGGCAACTAGAGGAAGTTCTGCCCCCAGAGGAGCTAGAACCTTCTCAGGTAACCATTCCCATAGAATATAAATCTGGTAATGTTTCAATAAGTTTTGCACCTCTTAGTAGGAGCAATTCAACTAGATCCTACAGGACCCCTGAAGGATCGAGACAATCAATTGGTTCCAGACGATCAGTTGATATTAACCCAATTCACTCATTAAGATTAGCAGGAATTAGGGATCATCCTGTTACTCCTCAACCGGAGTATAGGGTTGAAACCCCTCGAACAGTACAACAGAGAGAGTCTCCGACTCAATCTGAGATAAATCAAAGTTTTGAAGTAAATCAATGTTTTGTTATTACAAAATTTTACATTGATAAACAGAAACTTCAAAAAGAATTTATGAATCCCATATATGATTTACACAGAAAATGGTTTTTTGATACATTTTCTCAAGATCAAATAAAGCATTATAGGTCTTCCTATTATGCTTATTTGGAGGAGGTAGAGGACGATAACATCCCTTACTTCCAATGGTTTAAAGAATTTTGTTTTCCAAAATTAGAAATTAAAACATTAAAATCTGCAAAGAAAATATGGAAAACAGCTAAGGGTAAAGAAGTCATTTCAGAAATCCCTCCCTTAGAAGAAATCACTTTTCCTCATAATAAAATGGAAATAACTGCATCACCATTTAAAATAATGGATGAAGAGCCAATAAAATTAAAAATACAAAATTCAACCAAATATGATATAAATAATGTTTACAAACAATTAAACTACACCAATCAACTTCTTCATCAGGTCGCTAGTTTATCTGACGAAGTTGAACCTCCAAAGGTTGAAAAAGCCTCCACTTCACAGAAGCTGGAAAAATCAATAATAACCCCTTATAAACTTTCAGACTCTGAAATTAAAGAAATAAAAATAGGAAGGGAACCTACAAGTGATCTTTTAGAAGAAATTAATAAAAGATTAACTAATCTAAAGATATCCCAACCTTCTGTTAATGTGATAAAAAATGATGATATAGAAGAATTAGAAAAACAATTTAATAATACACACATTGAAAATGATACTGCAAATAAAATAAAAAATACTTCAAGAAATTATCCAACCTCTAGAAATTATTATCCTAAACCTACAATGCCAGACATTCAATTTGAAGAAAACTATTTAGATTTAGCATCACAATATAATGGTGAAGGTATCTGTGAATGGAACATTGATGGTTTCACAGAATACCAAATAATGAGAAAATTAGAAGAAATGACAATGGCGGCAACTGCGTATAGGGCGAAACGCAATAGTGCTGCTAGTACAGTAAAAATCCTTGTTCAAGGCTTTACAGGAAGCCTGAAAGGATGGTGGGAAAATAATTTAAATGAAACGGAAAGACAAAGTGTGTTAAATTGCACAAGAACTGAAATAAATACAAATGAAAGAGGAGAAATAAATACTAATGTAATTGAACAACAAGTTGAAGCATTAATCTTTGCAATCTCAAAAGCGTTTATTGGAGACGCTAATGTTTTTGCTGATAGATCTTTAGAAATATTAAATAATCTGTATTGTCCAACACTTGGGGAATTCAGATGGTACAAAGATAATTTTATAACAAAAATTTATACTAGGTCAGACTGTAGACACGCCTACTGGAAAGATAGGTTTTATCTCTGGTCTCCCTAAAAACTTTGCTCAAAAAGTAAGAGATAATATTAAACTAAACTATGATGGAATACCAATGGAAGATATTTCCTATGGAAGTTTAATCTCATTAATTAATAAAACAGGTTTACAATTTTGCACAGATATTAAAATGCATAGACAAGCAAAATTTGAAAGTAAAACCAATCACAAAGAATTAGGTAATTTTTGCGAACAATTTGGTTATGAAAAATTAACCCCTCCTTCTAAACAAAGGAAACCAAAACAACAAACATTTAAAAGGTATAAACCAAAATATTATAAAAATAAAAGAGAAGACAAACCTATAAAACCTTATAGAAAACCCTATAAACTTATAAAAAACCTTTTACAAGTTTTGATAAAAATATAGTTTGCTACAAATGTGGTCGCACTGGTCACATAGCCAAACAATGCAAAGTTAAACAAAAAATAAAAGAATTAAAAATGGATGAAGAAATAAAAGAACAAATAACAAAAATACTTTTATATGAAACAAATTCATCCAGTAACTCCTCTACTGAGGATGAACAAGAAATAATATATCAGAATCAAGAAACATCTTCTGATTCTGATGTAGGATGTATCAGTTGTGGCTGTTTAGGTGATAACTGTGAATGTAAATTCACTATTAATGTTCTCACCAAAGAAGCACGTGTCTTACTAGATTTAATAAGTAATATTGAAGACCCTCAAATAAAACTAACGATGTTAGAAAAATATAAAGAAATAGAGAATCAGGAAATAACTACCCAAGAATTTAAAGGATATAATTTACAAAATATATTAAATCCTCAATCGACTTTTTTAGAAGAACCCCTAACTTTACCTTCTTTATATAAAGAGGTCAAGAATTTAAAGTCTGAAATTACTCAATTAAAACAACAATATCAAATTTTATCACAAAATTTTCAAAGGAAATTGCTTCTTCCTCCACTTCTCTTTATGATACTGATGAAAATGAATTTAATAACCTTTATAAGGAACATACAGAAACTGTTAAAGACACAGATTTCTTTTTGCAAATAAAAACCATGCAACAAAAATGGCATGTTAAGGTAAATCTAAAAATCAAAAACTCTTTTCACAAACCATTTATTGCATTAATTGATTCAGGAGCAGATTTAAATTGTATTCAAGAAGGATTAATTCCTACACAATATTATCAGAAAACACTCCAAAGATTATACACAGCTAATAATCAAAAATTACAAGTAAAATATAAATTAGAAAATGCAAAGATTTGCAATAATGGGATTTGCTTCAAAAGCTCCTTCCTTTTAGTAAAAGATACATCAGAACAGATAATCTTAGGAACTCCATTCCTAACCCAACTATACCCAATAAATATTACTGAAGATGGTATAACAACAATAAAAGAAAATCAAGAAGTACTCTTTGAATTTATCCACCCAATTAAAAGTAAAGAACTAAATACTTTAAATGATAAAATTGATGAAAAGAATTTCTTATCAATAATTAAAAGAAAAGAAAATCAGATAGGATTTTTGCAGAAAGAAATTTTATATGCAAAGATTGAAAAGCAACTTCAAAATCCTTTGATAAAAGAAAAGGTATTACAAATACAAAAAGAATTCGAACAAGAAGTTTGTTCAGAAGTCCCTAATGCTTTTTGGGAACGGAAAACTCATATGGTTTCTTTACCATATGAAGAAGGTTTTCATGAAAGTAAAATACCCACTAAGGCAAGACCTATTCAAATGAATAATGAAACCCTTGAATATTGCAAGAAAGATATTAAAGGTTTTCTTGATAAAAAATTAATAAGGTCAAGTAAATCTCCTTGGAGCTGCACAGCTTTTTATGTTAATCATAATGCTGAGCTTGAGAGAGGAGAACCACGCATGGTCATAAATTATAAACCACTCAATAAAGTTTTAAAATGGATTCGCTATCCAATTCCGAATAAAAGAGATTTATTGAAAAGATTATATGACTCTGTCATATTCTCTAAGTTTGATATGAAGTCGGGATTTTATCAAATAAAATTGACAGAAGAAGATAAATACAAAACTGCTTTTACAGTTCCTTTTGGTCATTACGAATGGAATGTAATGCCCATGGGACTTAAAAATGCACCTTCAGAATTTCAACATATCATGAATGATATTCTGAATCCTCATTCTGAATTTACTATTATTTACATAGATGATGTTTTGATTTATTCAAAATCAATAGATCAACACTTCAAGCATTTACAAACATTCAAAGAAACAATTAAAAGAAATGGCATGGTCATTTCTGCAAAAAAGATAAAATTGTTTCAGACAAAGATGAGATTTTTAGGTCATGAAATCTATCAAGGAACAATAACTCCAATAAGCAGAAGTATTGCTTTTGCTGAAAAATTTCCAAATGAACTCAAAGATAAAAAGCAATTACAAAGATTCTTAGGATGTTTAAATTATGTCTCTGAGTTTATTCCCAATATTAGGATAAAGTGTAAACCTCTTTATTCTAGGCTTAGAAAGACCTCTAATCCTAAGCCCTGGTCAGAAGAGTTATCCAAATTAGTTATAGAAATAAAGAAGGATGTCAAGTCTCTCCCGTGTCTTGGTATCCCTCATCCAAATGCTAGTCTTATTGTTCAGACAGATGCATCTGATTTAGGATATGGTGGTATTCTACTCCAGATCCTTCCAGAGTCAAAAGTTGAGCAAATAGTCCGTTATCATTCAGGTCTTTGGATCTCATCTCAATTAAAATATAGTACTATTAAAAAAGAGATTTTATCTATAGTATTATGCATTACAAAGTTTCAAGATGATTTAGTCAATAAAAGATTTTTACTTCGAATTGATTGTAAAGCTGCCAAAGATGTTTTACAAAAAGATGTTCAAAATTTAGTTTCAAAACACATCTTTGCCAGATGGCAAAGTTTATTAAGTTGTTTTGATTTTGACATTGAATATTTGAAAGGAGAAAATAATATTATCCCTGATTTCTTAACCAGGGAATTTTTACAAGGATCATCTTCCGGATGACAACCAGATCCCGTGGTGGATCCTCCTCTCGAGGAGGTATACCTCCATCTCCTTCCAAATCCAAAGAATTAACCCTTGATGACTTTGCCCCATCAGCGGCCCAAATAACCAAAGCTAACTTCCCAAATTTACCAAAAAGCCCAGCTACAAATAACCCATCAACTTCCAACAGATTTAGCCCATTAACTCCAGAGACTTTAGCCCATCTAAATGCCTCTGTTGAAAAGGCTACCCGTGAGCCTCTGTTGTGCAAAACAAAGTCTCAGTGCTACAAAATAACAGTCACAGAAGTTGAATATGGTAATCTAGATATATCCCCTTGGGACATGCTCCAACAAATAATCCCAAAAGGACATGGATGGGGTCCCTCAAGTTACAAGAAAGACTTACAGTTCTATCAATTCATCCTTATCGAGACACAGTCAATAAAACTCGAAGAAAAAACTAATGATAATAATCCTGGAGTCATTGCATATTCCACATGCAAGATATTTAAAGTCTTGACTCTAACTGATTGGGGTCAAGAACCACAAAAGCACAAAAGGTTCTCTAGGATATATGATCCTCCAGTTTACAATTACTTTGATTATATCGCCGCTTGGGATATGGTTCTCCAACAACCTAATCCTAGGCATTCATGGTACTTTAATTTCCTCAATAACCAAACCAGATTCCCGCATTGGTTTATGGAATGGTTTTGGCACTTTGGCCTGTCAGCCGAAATTTTGCCCAATTCCATTTTTGCAATTTATGAGGAGTACAAAAAATTAACTCCTACAATTCCGGTTTACAGCAAGTTACTTCATTTCTGTGCCCAATTCGGCATAGCCTGGTTACTTAAATTCAGTTTTGAATACCACCAGCATCTCCCCGAACCATTTCCCAAATACATTTGCTCAAATAATATTGTATCTTGGTGGCAACGGTTCAATAATAATGTTGTGGTCACAAAATTCAGTACTTGGAAGAGGACCCGATCAAATAAATCAGTTAGTTCTATTCCTCGATCCCCTACTCAGAAGTTAAAAGAAGTATGCAATCCTTCAGAAGAACCATTAATTGCATCTCCTTTCTCAGTAAACATCAAAGCTGCCTCTCCAACTGAGTACAAAAAGCTACTATTAGAAGCTTTATCCTCAATAGACTCAGATGAAGACGAAGCTGATAAACAATCCTCCCATGGATCGGATTATAATCCTTATCTGGAAAATCATGATCCAGACGAAGGATTCTTTGATTAAAGCATCAATAAGAAGTTTTGTCGTGTAGTGCCGACAGATTTAGCACTGGCCGACAGCGTCATTCAGTCACGCACATTAAAGGAGATTCGACTTTATTAAAGTAGTTTGTTTTGTTGTGCCGACACTGACTTATGGCCGACATGTTCACATGGCTACAGTTAAAGTGAAGTCGAAGTCAAAAGTTCAACAGTCCTTACTTTTGCGGATTCCAAACCCATTCAAGTCCGCTCGAAGGCTTCTCCCTTCTATAAATGAAGTCCCTCGACCAAGTGAAGACTCAGAGCTTTGATACCCACCTTGTACTAATTCACTTGTTTTGTAATCTTGTAGTTTGATTTTCATATTCAAAGAAAGCTGCTACAGCTATTGTCTGTAAGTTCTATAGTTCTACTATAGTGTGTTTATTTATGTACTTGTGCTTGTGATTTATCAGTTTGAAATAAAAAGATTTTCATATACACTGTTTTCTGCTACTCTGATACAACTATTTTCACGCTATTTATCTTAATCACTACTTGAGATGATCCGCAGTGGCATTCATTTTCAAAAATCATTGGGGAAAGGAAAGGAAATTGCTTCTTCTGTCAATTTTATTTGATAAAATCCCGACTTCATATCAAACTTAGAGAATATGACAGAGTCATATAATCTTTTCAATAAATCTCTTTTATTCGGAATTGGATAGCGAATCCATTTTAAAACTTTATTGGGTGGTTTATAATTTATGACCATGCGTGGTTCTCCTCTCTCAAGCTCAGCATTATGATTAACATAAAAAGCTGTGCAGCTCCAAGGAGATTTACTTGACCTTATTAATTTTTTATCAAGAAAACCTTTAATATCTTTCTTGCAATATTCAAGGGTTTCATTATATATTTATATATCATATTTTATAGCCAAATGCAAGCTAAAAAAATGTATATATATATATATATTATAATAAAAATTGCTGCAGGGACATTACGTAAACTTTCAAATAACTAGTATAGTGTATATTATATATATATATATATATATATATATATATATATATATAATAGCACTTGCCTATTACAATAAAATAAATAAATAAATCAAAATAAAGAAAATAACCATTTAATAACTATAATAAAGTTATAGAATCTTCTATACACTCCCTCAAGGCACCGTTCACAAAGTTTTTTTAAAAATATAATACTAAAAAAAATTTGAACTCAGCAACTTTCATGTTTGAAGGGAGATAAAGATAACAACAAACAAAGACAGGGGCGGCAATTTCCCATAACAGTGTCAACCACCGTTCACGCAAATGGCCCCCTCTTATGTTCAAAATTTTCAAGAAGACAGATATTTATTGTTCGTCCAGGGGTGTCTCACGCAAGATTGAAGAAGAGAAAGGAAACTAATGGAGAGCACCACGTGTAAACGACGCCGGATAAACATAACAGGGCAACATATCATGATACAATAAATACCACAAACTATCCACTCCCTAATTACCCACTCATTCCAGTATCACACATGGAAAATTTTCAATAAAATAAAATAAACAATCCCTCTCCTTGGTGGAAAATTACACCACTTAGTTTCTCCTTCAAGCTCTCTCTCAAACCCTAAGCTCTCCTCTATTTATTTTTGTTCCTGGTTTTTTGAATCTATACAGTTATTAAGGCTCAACCCACAATTTGGCTTTATTACTGACGTGTCGGTCTCATATTTTTTTGGATTATTTTATTGAAATTTTTTTATGTCTTTTATTGAGTATTATATTAGTTTAATTATTTTTGGTTACTTCTATTTTTATTTTTTACGTTGGTTTTCTTTCTTTATCAAGCATTTATTGTGACATCACCAGCACAATTACGGAAATTGTATTTTCCGGATGTGATCAAAATTTAACACGAAAATCGGTTTCCATAATTAAAATTAATAAACAATTAAAATTAATATTATATCGTTTTATTAAAATTAATGAAAAATTAATGATATTTATACTATTAATAAACATTAATAAAAATACTTATATTATTAATATAAGTATATTATTAGTAAAAATTAACAACTAATTAAATTATTAATATCATTAATAATTAGTAGAGTAATATATTTAATAATATACTTAATAAAAAAATAAACACACTTACGGAATATTATATTATTAATATAACTAATAGTTAGTACATTTTGGATAATTATATCATTAGGTATTAATAAAAAATAAAAATAAAAAATAAAAAATTAAACAAGCTTACTGAAACAAGATTTTCCGCAAGTTATAAAAATTTAAAACTTGCGGAAAATCAGTTTCCGTAATAAATAATCTGATTAATAAAAAATAATTATATTATTAATAGAAATTAATAAATAATTGTATATAAAAAACTTCATAATATGATAAGTACACTTACGGAATAGCAATTTCTGTAATTAAAATAATAAAAAATTACAATTATATCATTTTATTAAAATCAATAAACAATTAATAATGTTTATATTATTAATAAATAATAAAATTAATTATATTAATAATAAAATTAGTAAATATCCCTTAAAAAATTTAAGAAATAATTATATTATTAATATAATTAATAATTAGTGGGATAATTATATCATTAAGTATTAATAAAAAATAAAGAAAACTTAATTAAAAAATAAAGACACTTACGGAAACAGATTTTCCGCATCACTGGTGAAAAATCAATTTCCGTATTTTTAGCTTGTTATTTAATTTTTTGACATTATTTAATTATTATTTTTTTTAACAAAGGAAATCTTGTAATATTTATTGCTGCATCTTGCTTGCCATGTTTGGGTAAAATTTCTGATTGACATGTACAGTCGAACACTTCTCCATAGCTTCAGTAGGAAGCTACACCAATTTCTTTCTTTTATCTTTTATCTTCTTCTTTCTTCTCAGAACTCATCTCTCTCGTCTCTCCCTCTTCACTTCAGCTCTCTCTTCATTCTCGCTAAGACCAGACAACATTCAGCCGTTGTTCAGTTTTCGTTCGACCATGCTTGAATAGAAGAAGTTGACCCGCGTTTGAGCTCACCGTCCCGCTCACTTTGGTTCGTTTGGTCTTTCGCTAGGTCACTTTCACAGCCGTGGGTAAGGGTTCTGACCACCGCCTATGGTGGTTTCCACCATCTTTCCTTTCGTTTGAACTTCTTCTTCCTCTTCTGCTAGGTAAATCATACCCTTCTTCTTCCTCCTTATGTGTTTGCTTATGCATATTATCTTTTGTTGTCCATCATGTGTTTGCTGAAATGTTTGAACCATGGTTGAATGGATTATTTTGTTAAAATGGTCAGAATGGTGCTACTGATATCTATGGTAATTTAGTTATCTTCTCGGGTCCATGGTTCTCGGGTTCCTCCTCCAGCTATTTCTCTTCCTCTCTCTTCTGTTTCGTTGTCTCTACCCAAAGAAAAGGAGTAAATTATGACTTATGAACTATGAAATTGTTGATGAGTGGTTCAAGGTGCACTGTATGCCATGATATTGTATTTACTATTCATTAAACATTTGAATGTTGAATATCTTTTTTCGGTCTACCTCTTATGGTAATGTGACACTCATTTTTTGCTAGAAAATAAAATATCGCTATTTTAATTGTGCACACATGTATTCTAACATCACTTTGAAATAGCTTTTCCATTTTTCTTCTTCAAAAATTGATGTGTAGTGGTGCACAGCAATGGCAAATAGGTATGTTCTTCAATGACCTTTTCTTAGTATGTATTATGAGAGTTTTCTATGAGTATTCTATTGGATAAGTTTCTTTCATGACATTCTTAAATAAAATCTTCTGATTTAATTTGAACTAGGTGAAAATGCACAACAAGCATTGTAGGACATGTAACCACAATGAAAGGTTTGATCCTCATTGCATGGTCAATGTATTTTGCAGCAACTGTCACTGGCTATTGTAGGCCTTTGTTGAACCCTGATATTGTCAAAGTGATGGAGTTTAAAATTGGTAAATTTTTTGGTTATATGTTTTTGCAGTTATATGAGTTTATTTTTTAATATAGTTTATTTAAAATATTGTATGTTACATAAAATTTTATTATACTTTTATATTGATCGCGACATAGTATATGCTATACTCTTTTGTTTTAAAATGAATCTTCAACTGCACTTCTTTTTCTTCATTTTAACATTGACACGATATATTCTTTAGTTCCTTGTGGAAAAATAGGAAAAGCAACAGCTGAATCTGAATCTAAATCTGAATCTAGGAGAACTCTAGAATATTGAAGAATGTATATGGTAGATGCTTTGGTCCTTTCAATTGTCTGTCTTTTTTTGTTTCTTTCGTTCATTTTTTCTGCTTATAAAATCTAGGAATTATGACAAGTTTAAATACTTTCAAGGAATTTTAGTGTAGATCATCGACTTTCTAATCCACCTAAATTCATGTTCCATTGAGTATGATTTAGATAAATTACAAACCTGATTTCTCTTTGTTTTAATTAGTAGATAGAATTTGTACTTAAGGTTTGAATGGTTGAAAGAGAGACACAGATCTGTTTTGAATTTTAATGAAAGAGAAACTATAACAGGCTTGAAGTAGAAGAGATAAAAGAAATGCAATAGCAACCAATAACTCATAGTTGCTCAACCAGATTACTCATCCTGACATTATTTTGCCATGTTGATTGCTAAAATAGTGTTTTGCATAATAAAAATTTCAACCCATCTGTATTGTTATTGTGAACACCCTATTTTGACCGGGTCTTTAAGTTTTCATTAGAAATTTCAAAAAATAAAAATGCAGAGAAAATAAAAAATAAAAAAATAAACATAATAAAAAAGATTTTAATTTTATGTTAAACACTTGGGTCTATTTTTGTTAGTGGGCCAAACCAGTTAAACCTGTTACTCAAACCCTAGCAGCCATGTTTGTTTCCTCTCCAACATTTTGATTTAGAGATAGAAATCTCTTGATCCATAATTTTTGCAGATAAGATTTGGCATATTTTTAGGATCAGATCATAGTGAATTAGCATTATAAAAGGAACGAATTAGAGAGTAACAAAAAAAACAACGGTGAGAGCAGTGAGGAGAAGAAAATTTTGTTTATGAACAATACTGAGCAGAAGAAAAATCAATAGAGAATAGTGAGAAGAGAAAAGAGTGAAAAATTTCAAATGTCTCTGATACACAAACAACCATAAAATACAGTTTTCTTCTTCCACTTTCTCTTTCTTCTCCAAAAGACCCACATTTTTTTCTTCTTTCCCACCTCAACAGAACTCCATATTGTCCCTCTCCTCCCTCTCTCCAAGCTACATCACATCCAGCCACCCTTCCACAGCCACGCTACCTGCGATCGCCGGCACAGGGAGGAGAAGACACGATCGCGCCGCCGCCTGTGCGCTGTTCCGGTCTCGCAGGAACGCGCCTCCACCACGGAAGGTCGACGCGGCCACCGGAGAAATACACTTCGCCGGCGCTGCCTAGGTCCGATCACGAGCGCCGTCGCTGACCCGAGACGTGTCGCCGCCGCTGCACAGCAAGCTCCTCCACGCCGTTTCAGTCACCACCACTTTTCTTTCTTTCTGTTTTTGAGCAGGTGAAATGGAGTAGGCTTATGTGTAGGTTTTGATATTAGGTTATTCCATCTATTGCTTTTCATTTCAAATATTTGTGTACAATTAATTTTAAACATGTTATTGGGCTAGTGGGTTAGTATATTGGTCCAAGCTAAGTGGGTCTGATGCATAAAAAAAAAAGGGTTTTAAAAAAGGCTTTGAATCTGATTTTCCATTCTTATGACTTGTTTATGTTGAAATAAACAAATAAGATGATGTAAAAAGCAATATTTAAAAATTTTGGGATTGCTTTGTGAAATGTTTCACACTCAATTCCTTAAGTACGAGGTAGCTCTGTGGACGTATTTGCCATGTTCTATCTCGTTTAGGGATTCCTTTTTTTAAAAAAAATGAAATATAAAAAAAAAACCTTCTTTAATAAAATAAAATGAAAACCTTTTCATAAAAAATAAAAGCAACCAACAAACAATTATTTTCTACAAGAACTACGTGGTTTTGAGTTTCCCATTGCAGCAGGGAATACGTAGGAGCGAGATTAATTATCCCGTCAAGCCAAAATTAATTTTTTCCTTTATTTTTGTGTTCTTTTTAATTTGCTAATTTAGATAATTAATTAATAATTATTTAATGTTTATGGGTTGCTCTATGACAAGTGTCATGTTCAATTTTTAGCTTCGAGGTTGCCCTATGGACTTATGTGCCATGTTCAACCTTATTTAAGATTTACCAATAATATTTATTTATTTTAAAAAAAAAAATTGAAGAAACATAAAATATTAAATAAAATATATCAATAAATAATTTCTTCCTTGTAAATATTTTTGGGGTAAAAATAAATAATTTAATTTTGCGCAATTTATTTAAGGTATCATTCTTAGAATGAGCGATGTAGGGTGCTTAACACCTTCCCTACTCGTAACCGACTTCCGAACTCATTTTTGGTTCCAAAGACCGTTTTTTAGGGTTTTTCCAATTTTTTATCCTAAATAAATAAAATTGGTGGCGACTCTACTTTTTCTTAATAAATCTTTTTAGGATTGTCCTCGTCGCGATTTTTTTCGGTTGCGACAGATGGCGACTCCGCTGGGGACATTTCGAGAGTCAAGCCTAAGTAATGAGTTGCGTATTTTGGTATTTATTGTTTACCCCTTTTATTTGTTTTCTTTTATTTTTTTGTATATATTTGATCCTTTTTCTTTTAATAATTATTTTACATTAGGATAGAAGACAATGCTATTTGTTGTGTGCTTGTCTTGCAGGTTCAAGTAGTTTTTTTTAGGATTTGTACAGGTTTGTATGCCTCCAGCACATACAACACTGACACTCATTTTCACACACTTTCAGCTCTATACCCGAGCTTGTGGGAGCTTAAGGATTAGGCGGTGCCTCAGCATTGTCATTGAAGGCCTAGTGCCTATCTGATATTTGTTGATTCACCACTCAGATTGTTACTAGTGTCATGGACTAGTCATCCTGGAGGGTTTATCCCTACTTGTGACTAAGTTCATGAACTAGGTCCTTGACAAGGGCAATCTGGGGACCATGACCTCTAGAAGTCTAGACCCGTCCTAAAGTTTGCACTCTTAGATTGACTTAGTGGCCGCTCGACTTAGAAGTTGCCATCTTAGGTACCTTTGATTAGGTCCTACCTCTTAAGACAATTGGAGGCATACCATATCTCCCTTGTGTTTTTCTATCTATTTACTTATTTGATTTTATTATTTTTAATTTTTCTCTTCTTTTCCTTTTGTGTTTAACAAACGAATAATAATAAATAAAATAAAAAGAGGGGGCAATGCTTTTATGCGTCCCATGACCTTTGGGTTTATGACCCTACAAGGACATCTCTTTTTACTTTTTTTTTTTTTTTTTTGTAAATAATATCATTTTTTTTGTATTAGGTAATTCTCTTTTGTGGAGGAAAGACACTATCTGTGTAGCAAGGAATGGAAATGTTTACCTCTAGCAATGCAATTGGCCTTAAGAAGAATATCAAAATTGATGTGAAAATCAATGATGTGAAGCCTTTAATAGAAATCAGCCATTTGATGCCAAAAGAAGTACGTTCTGAGTTTGCAAGCAAGTATGGAAAGATTTTGGACTTGTTACACATACCTGTAGATGCTTTGGGCTTGAGTGCTTTGGCCCAATATTGGAACTTGAATTTGAGATGTTTCGAGTTGCCGAATTTGGATACGACACCGACTGTAGAAGAATATGCTTACATGCTAAGGATACCTCTTCCAAGGGAGTTTCGTGTTTATTTCTATTATGGCCAACATGTTAGTGATGGGAAGATAGCAGAGTTGTTGGGAGTTCTACCAAAGCCATCAGATAAAATGGAAAAGGGAGATGTCAGAGGTCTGAGGCGAAGATTCCTTGAAGTTTATCTCCAGGATTTGGCGCGACAAAAGAATTGGGTTATCTTTAAGCGAGTGTTAGCTTTAACCATTTATGGGTTGGTGCTTTTCCCCTTTATACCAGACATGGTGGATTACGCAGCCATGGATGTCTACCACAAGGTCGAGGAATATAATGTGAATCCTATTCCCGCAATTCTGGCAGAAACTTTCCTCTCATTGCAAGTGTGCCATGAAAATCAACAGGGCAAATTACGATGTTGTGCACAAATGCTGTATGTTTGGATCGTGACTCACATGTATGCTCGAAAATATATTAGTGAGATTGATGACCCCTTGAGGAGATTCCATCACATTCCGATAAAGCCATGTAAATCCAATGAATGGAGGAAAGAATTTGATGAGGTTGATTCAAAAGCTTTTTGCTGGATGTGTCCTTGGTATAAAGGAAATACAGTAATCTTCAGTTGTGGGAATTTCTCCAATATTCCTTTGATGGGACCAAGGGGTTGCGTGTCATATTCTCCGGCACTTGTGATTCGACAATTGAAATGGACTCAACAGGAACCACTCGAAAAGGTGTTGGGTGGAATTTCTTTCTTATATCAAGAGTGCGAGGTTGTCAAAAATACAACAATAGCTATTAGATCCGCTTGGAGCAACATCCGAGTACTGGGATCAAATGAGTTGGGAAGACAAATTATTTCTCATACTAGAAACTATGAGGCATGGAGGAAAGCAAGGAAAGGCAACCCCGTTGTTTCGAAACCAATCCCGTATAAAGATGAAAATCCGCAAACGAAAGCAGAAATGTTAAAGAAGATCGAGATTATGATGGCTCAGATGGGAGTGCTAGAGGAAAAGAACGAAACAGACCAGATCACCATCATCACGCTTCAGCACCAAGTCCAGAAGTTAAACATGAGGATAGAACATTTGAAAGATGAATGTGCCAATGCATATGAAGCCGCAAGTCCAGTAAAGAAAGCAAAGAAGTGGAATATGAGAGAATCAGAAGTTCGAGGACTACTAGCAAGAATAGAAGATCAAGAAAAAATGCTGGCACAAATCTTCAAAGAAAAAGAAGACTTGGTGGCGAAAGTCGAAGTGCACGTCCAGACAATCAGGATATTGGAGGAAAGCATAGGATCTCTGAAAGAAGCCTTAACTCATACTGAGCGCTACTCTGATGAAGGTTGGAATGCAGCTGCAACTATGCGTGAGTCATTGAAAAAAACACAAGAAAAAGAGCAACAATTGTGGATGAGGGTATGAATGTTCGAAAGGGAGAAAAAACAGTATGAGGATGAGATCAGACAACAGGAAGAATGGCTAGAGAATTGGGAATCTGTGGCAAAAGATTTGAAGGCTGACAGAGATGCTTGGAAGAAAAGATATGAACACCTCTCAGGAAGTTTGCAATACCATACCTATCAGTTCGTGGGTCATCTCGAGGAAGCATTAGTCCAAACTCGCATGAGTGACGGATCTACAATCCCTCCAAAAATAGCTCGCTTCATGAAGTATTGTAGGGGTCTTGCTAGAGGATTCAAAAGGAAGACTTTAAAACTTTTGATGTAATTCTGTTAGATGGGAGACATTGTATTTTCGTTTCAAAGAAATAAAAGCCTTTTTACGTCCATCAATGAATTCCGCTCTATCTTAATGGTGTGTTACAAGTAGGCCTGTATGATTGCATTGCTAGTAAATGATGCTGTCTATTGAGGGACACATGTTCCCATGGATTTGTCATCAACCACACATTAACCTAAGGGGGATGTGCCCCTAGAGTTATGTGTTGGGGTGAAGTTGCTTGCTACAAAAGTGGTCTTTCCTTTGCAAAAGAAAGAATTCATGGGTTTTTATTTTCGAAGCATACTTTTATCTTTCTTTTATTTATTAAAAAATAAAAATAAAAATAAAAATAATAATAATAATAAAATATATATAAAAAAAGGTTACTGACGATTCCTTTTACTCAGAGCTGAAAACGCGAATCTGAGGATTTGAGAACCATTGCGCGATCTAAGAAAGACAACACCAATCAAACCCAAGTTTACAACACTAGATCTCGGACCAGAATGGCTGCCAACAGTCCTGAAACAGGAAGGAACTTGAGTTTAGAAGTAGATGAAGTGAGGGGAAGGGTGACAGAAATCTCTGAAACTCAAGCAAGGTTAGAGGCTATACTACAGGATATGAGGGAATCGCTTAACAGGCTAGGTGCAAATAGAGTTGGAAATGAAGATGGCCCACACGTAAGCATACAACCGGCCCTCTCCATGGTAACGACACCAATGTTTTCAAGCATAAACAATAGTCTCACTCAGGGAATGTCAAGTTACACAGAGCCCATAGTAATCCCCATCGGGGAAGGATATCGCCCTCTCGAGAATATGTATCCTGAGCCTGCTGGTTATGCAGGGCTCACATGGGAAAAAACCCCATGTATCCATTCCCGAACAATCTAGGGGAGTCCAGTTTGGGCCTGATAAGATGAAGGAAGAGTGGATGGAGAAGGTAGAAGAACAAATAAAAGAGATCAAGGGCTCAAGTGCTTATGGCCTTCTCAAGATTGAAGAACTTTGTCCTGCCACAAACGTTGTGATTCCAAAGGATTTCAAAATTCCTGATTTTTCCAAGTATGACGGAAGTGGGAACCCACGATTCCATTTGATTAGCTATGCCACCAAAATGGCCATCTGGTCTAAGGATGACAAGTTCCTCATTGGTTTTTTCCATGAAAGTTTGACCGGAATCGCACTAGAGTGGTACCTTCAGTTAGATCATTCTAAGATCTCACGGTGGACAGAATTAGCCGACTTGTTCATGGATCAATACAAATTTAATTTGGACGTAGCTCCAACCCGTGAACAGTTGGCTACAATGCAGAAGAAGAGTGATGAATCCTTCAAACAGTATGCACAAAGGTGGAGGAGTTTGGCTGCTCAGGTACAACCACCGCTGATGTTGTCCGAAATGTGCTCATACTTTTTGGGAACCCTCGGATCCCCCTTTATCGGAGCAATGGCAGGAGCAGCTTATAGGGATTTCTCTGATTTGATTGCTGCAGGGGAAAGAATTGAAATCCTAGCCAGAGCCGGGAAGTTACCAATTGACATGGAAGGCAGTGCATCTAAAAAGGGGTTCCAGCCTAAGAAGAAGGAAGCAGAAGCAAATTATGTGCAACACCAACAAAACTTTGGACCTCGCCATGTCCCTTCATACCCAAGGTACCAAGTACCATATCAGACCCAAACACCCTTTTACCCACCTCAACAGGCCTCGCCAACTATCACCCAACCACAAAACCAAATAAATAATATCCCTACCCCTCAGCCATACAACCCCACTCGCCCAACATATACTCATTATCCACCTGCACCTCAACAAAACCATCCAAGCTACCCTCGACCTCGCCCAAATTTTCAAAATCAAGGACGTTTCCAATCTCAAAATCTGCCACCTTTCCCAAGACTGTCTATCTCCAATGCAGATTTGTTCAAACAACTATTCGATCGTCACTTAATCGCTGGAAACCCTGTACGACCTATGGAACCACCTTTCCCTGCCTGGTACAATCCAAACTTGACTTGCAAGTATCACATGGATGCCCTGGGGCATTCCATTGAAGAATGTGAGGCCTTCAAGACAGCAGTAAGAAAGTTGATTGCTTGTGGAAGATTGGGTTTCGAAGAAGATTCGGGGCCTAACATTGTTAATAACCCAATCCCGAACCATAATGTTGAAAATAGGGTAAATAACTTGGAATTGAAGGGGTCTCAAGTCAAGAAGGTCCTGGAATTGCGAGCACCGATGCAAGAAGTCTTTGAGGGGCTCAGGAAAGCAGGATATGATATTGTCGCACCGGGGAAGCCAATAAAAAAAGAAATGAAGTGTGATGGTGATTTAAGTTGTGACTATCATCATGGGCAGGTAGGGCATGATATCGAAACCTGTTGGGACTTTAAGGTCCGAGTCCAAGGATTGCTTACCTTGGGGGTGATCCAGGCCAGACGAGGTACGACTGAAGAAATTAATGTGGTTGAAAAGGTGGTGCTCCGGATACCATCCATGAATGATGCCCCGACGCCAGAAAAAGTGATTGTAAGGGTGAAAAAGCCAACCCCTTTTGCTTATAATGATACACATGCTGTACCGTGGAATTATGAACAGAAGGTTGAGCTAGTAGGAGGGGCAGAAGAAACTTCAAGGGCTCAAGTTACTAATGTTGTGAGGACTGGAGGCATCACAAGGAGTGGGCGATACTATGACCCCGTAGAAGAAGAAGCAAAGAAAAATGCCAAAGATAAGGAGATCGTGGGTGAAGGAAAGGACAATGAAGAAGAAGAAGAGTTTCTGAAGATCATGAAACAAAGTGAATATGATGTGACGGAGCAGTTAAAGAAAACACCGGCAAAAATATCGCTTTTGTCACTTTTCCTCACATCAGAGATGCATCGTAAGGCATTATTGAAGGTGTTGAATGAAGCCTATGTTAATCCTGATGTCACACCAGAAAATGTAGTAAACATGGTGGATCCGGTGAGTCGGGTCAACATGATCAATTTCTCAGAAGATGAGGTGTTTTTGAAGTTTAAAGGTAGTCCTAAGGCACTCCATATTACCCTAAGGTGCAATGGATTTGTGCTTGCGAAGGTGCCTATAGATGGTGGCTCGGCATTGAATGTGGTTCCGTTGTCCACTTTAGAGCAGATAAACATAGGCTTGACTGATTTGACACCCCAGGAGATGATTGTGCGAGCCTTTGATGGGACAGCAAGAGGGATCTTAGGGGAAATAACTCTGCCCCTCGAAGTAGGGCCTAGTTGTTTTCATATTCTCTTTCAAGTCATGGAGATCCAGCCAGCTTATACTATGCTTCTAGGAAGGCCTTGGATTCATGAAGCTGGTGTTGTTCCATCAACGTTGCATCAATGTTTGAAGTACATTCAAAATGGTGCTGTGATTACTATCCGTGGTGAAGAAGAAATCATGCTTTCAAAGCCTGTTTCGGTACCTTACGTAGAAAGTGCAGAGCAAGTCGAGGATGATTCCCTGCACAGTTTTGAGATCCTGAAGCCAGAGAGCAAGAGGAGGGAGCTGCCAATGCAGAATGTGAATGAAGTGGCAGTCCGTATAATAGAAAGGAATGGGTATCAGAAAGGAAGAGGCCTAGGGGCAAACCTCCAAGGGATCCCTCAACCAATTGCAGCCACTGCAATGGATGGAAGACATGGACTAGGGTACGATCCTTCTCTAACAGAAAAAATGAAGTACCTAACTCTCGGAGGCAAGAGAGGAGAAGGGAAGGGATTTAGTTATGTCCCCCGCTTAACGGATACTTTCTCGGCATCAACTGAAGCGATCTCGCCAGAGAAGTTGACTTCCCCTCATTTTACTATCAGTGCACTTGAAGAGGAGCAAGAAAGAAACCCTGTTATTTATCTCTCTGCTGACAATGAGGTCCTTGGCAATTGGCGGTCTGAACCGTTTGTTGATGTTATTTCCATAAAGTAATTATCTTTTTGTATCTCGAATAAACTGATGTTTACTTTAGTTGAGACATGAATAAAATGAATTAGTATGATTTTCAGCATTTTTGGTGTCTTCCTTTCTCTACCCCTTATCTTATATCAATTGCGCTTTATAATATCCTTGCCTAGATTTCTATTGTTGCAAACATTTTCTTTCAGGAACCTCACCCCTGTCGAAGATTTGTCTCACGAAAGGAACTTTGAAACCTCATGTACTGATTCCCTTGCGGCTGTTGACGAAGATGATTCTGAGATTAGTGAGGAAGAAGAAGCTATTGAGGAATTTACAAAGTTGATGGAGCGCTCAGAAGATGGTTTCACTTCAAATGATGAAGTTATAGAAGTGATTAATATGGGGACCGAGGAAGACAAGAAGGAGTTGAAAATAGTGGATAATCCAGAGCGTGCAAAAATGGTCACGCTGTTTAAGGAGTATCTAGATGTGTTTGCATGGTCATACAAAGATATGCCAGGATTGGATCCAGAAATAGCGTCACATAAAATCCCATTGTACCCGGACATGGTGGCAAAGAAACAAAGGTTGAGGAGGATGCATCCAGAGATGTCATTAAAGATCAAAGAAGAGGTAACTAAGCAGTTAGAAGCTGGGTTTGTGGAAGTGTCGAGACATCCAGAGTGGGTAGCTAATATTGTACCAGTACCGAAAAAGGATGGGAAAGTAAGAATGTGTGTGGATTACAGAGATCTGAATAAAGCCAGTCCAAAGGATGACTTCCCTTTGCCTCATATTGATGTCCTTGTAGACAGCACAGCAAGGAACCACAGGTTCTCTTTCATGGATGGGTATTCGGGATACAATCAGATCCTCATGGACATCGATGACAAAGAAAAGACGACTTTCATTACCCCTTGGGGAACTTTCTGTTACAAAGTAATGCCTTTTGGATTGAAGAATGCCGGAGCTACTTACCAGCGTGCTATGGTAGCATTGTTCCATGATATGATGCATAAAGAGATAGAGGTATATGTGGATGACATAGTGGCTAAGTCTAAGGAGGGGGAAAGCCATGTAGCAGTTTTGCAGAAGTTATTTGAGAGATTGAGGAAATACAATTTGAGGCTCAATCCCACAAAATGTGTATTTGGAGCATCAACTGGGAAATTGCTTGGTTTTGTGGTCAATAGAGAAGGAATACAGGTGCAGCCAGAAAAGGCAAAGGCGATCAGAGACATGCCGACTCCCAAGAATGAACGAGAAGTAAGAGGTTTTCTAGGGAGATTGAATTACATTGCTCGATTCATTGCTAACTTAACTAGCACATGTGAGCCAATTTTCAGACTATTAAAAAAGAATAATCCAGGAAATTGGAATGAGGAATGTCAGGAAGCCTTTGACAAAATAAAGGCATACCTATCAAGCCCACCAGTTTTGGTGCCGCCCACTCGAGGTCGTCCCTTGATACTGTATCTCACTATCTTACCAACCTCAATGGGAGCAATGTTGGGGCAACATGATGAGTCTGGCAAGAAAGAACAGGCAATTTACTATTTGAGCAAGAAGTTTAATGACTGCGAAGCCCGATACATGGCAATTGAGAAGACTTGTTGTGCGTTGGTGTGGACTTCCAAGAGACTCAGGCAATACATGTTATATCACACCACTTGGTTAATCTCTCGAATGGACCCTTTGAAATATATCTTTGAGAGTCCCCACATATCCTTAAGGGTTTCAAAGTGGCAAGTGATTTTATCAGAGTTCGATATTAAGTATATGACTCGGAAATCCGTCAAGGGAAGTGCAATTCCTGATCATTTAGCTGAAAATCCTCTAAAGGGTGGACAGCCGATTACATCTGAATTCCCTGATGGGGAGATACTATCATTGGAGGGAGACGAAGTAGAAAAGGAGAATGTATGGAAGATGTATTTCGATGGTGCAGTGAATATGCACGGTTCTGGCATAGGAGCAGTGGTGATTTCTCCGGATGGCAAACAATACCCAGTGGCCATTAAACTTGAATTTGAATGCACCAATAATATTGCCGAGTATGAAGCATGTGCGAGTGGATTACAAGCAGCGATTGATCTTGGAATAAAGCAGTTAAAGGTCTTTGGAGATGCAGCCCTAATCATTTATCAGGTCAACGGCGAATGGCAAACTAAAGATCCCAAACTTATCCCATATCAGAAATACTTGACTCAGTTAGTTGCGAAGTTTGATGAGATTACTTTCTCGCACTTGACTCGAGACAAGAATCAATCTGCGGATGCTTTAGCCACATTAGCCGCTATGACCAAGCTGGGTCTCCATACCACCGTCCAGCCTATTCAAGTGAAGGTACAAGATGAGCCAACATACTGTGCGCATGTGGAAGAAGAAGAGCACGATGGCAATCCTTGGTATCACGACATCAAGCAATATATACAAAGAAGAACGTACCCAGAAGGAGCAAATGAAGTGAATAAGAGGACGATTCGTAGATTATCAATGTCCTTTTACTTAGATGGTGAAGTTTTGTATAAGAGGAACCATGACGGGGTTCTAATAAGGTGTGTTGATGCGCGTGAAGCCCGGACTATCATGATAGAAGTGCACGAAGGGATATGTGGAACACATGCTAATGGTCATATGATGGCACGCAAGATCTTACGAGATGGTTACTATTGGTCAACCATGGAAGCTGATTGTTTGGAGCATGTCCGAAGATGCCATAAATGCCAAATATATGCAGATCAGATCAAAGCTCCACCATTCCAATTGCACAATCTGGTGTCCCCTTGGCCCTTTTCGATGTGGGGAATAGACGTCATTGGACCTATCAATCCCAAGGCTTCAAACGGACATCGTTTCATTCTGGTTGCAATAGATTACTTCACTAAGTGGGTGGAAGCAGCATCATATGCCAATATAACTCAAAAAGTGTTTACCAAGTTCCTGAAAAGGGATATTATCTGCCGTTATGGAATACCAGAAAGAATCATTACAGATAATGCTGCCAATCTTAATGGGGCGGAGGTAAAAAAGTTATCTGAGACCTTCAAAATCAAGCATCATAATTCTGCCCCATATAGACCTCAAATGAACGGTGCGGTAGAAGCAGCCAACAAGAATGTCAAGAAAATTGTTGCTAAAATGGTAGTAAATTATAAAGATTGGCATGAAATGTTGCCATATGCTTTGCATGCGTATCGTACCAACATACGATCAAGTACTGGGGCAACGCCTTTCTCATTGGTTTATGGAATGGAAGCTGTTTCTCCCATAGAAGTTGAAATCCCTTCGTTAAGAGTGTTGATGGAAGCCAAATTGGAAGAATCTGAATGGGCGAAAGCTCAATATGATCAGTTAAACATGATTGAGGAAAAAAGACTGATAGCTCTCTGTCATGGACAACTATATCAGAAAAGGATGGCAAAAGCTTTCAATAAGAAAGTCCATCCGAGGGAGTTTCAACCAGG
The DNA here is from genome assembly GCA_035048595.1 of Echinosophora koreensis. Lineage (NCBI taxonomy): Eukaryota > Viridiplantae > Streptophyta > Magnoliopsida > Fabales > Fabaceae > Echinosophora > Echinosophora koreensis. The sequence goes on along the minus strand of JAPCYP010000123.1, from coordinate 449,672 downwards.
TGATTTGGTGTTAAAGAAGATACTTCCCAATCAAGAAGATGCCCGAGGAAAATGGGCACCCAATTATGAAGGACCATACATAGTAAAGCAGGCATACTCAGGCGGAGCCTTGGTCCTAACAGATGAAAACGGACGAGAGCTACCGAGACCTATAAACTCCGATGCTGTGAAAAAGTTCTATGCCTGATAAAAATAAAAAAAATAAAAAATAAAAAAAAAAAGAGGAGAGCCCGTTAGGTTGAAAACCCGCAAAGGCAACCTAAGCAAAAGTTAGGGCATTAAAAAAAGAAAAAAAAAAGAAAAAAGAGAGAGTCCGTTAGGTTGAAAACCCGAAAGGGCGGCCTAAGCAAAAATTAGGACAAAGAAACTGAATCTTAGGCTGAAAACCTGCAAAGGCAGCTTAAGCGATACCTTAATGTATATTACACCGGGGCAATTTTGCTTATGACTTGCTATACTGGGGCAATTTTGTTCGTGACTTGCTACATTGGGGCAATTTTGTTTGTGATTGGCTACAATGGGGCAAAGAAAATCATTGAAATGTTAATGAAGGGATGTATGTGGAAGCTGAGACCAGGATTTGTGACGTCAAACAGTTGTTGGGAATCAGATAAGAGGATCAAGGAACCAATACTGGGGCAAATTTTTAGGCGGTTTTTTTCTGTTCCATTATCCCTTTTCATATAATTCCCATACACCCTTGTATTTCCCCCTTTCTTTCCAATTTCTTTGTGTGCAATGTAAATTCTCATATTAAGGCAAGGATTTTATTCATCCATTTTTCCTATTGTGCTTAAATCATGTTTATGCATTGAAATCATGTCTCAATTTAAGTAAATTTAAGTTTAATAGTATGATTTGATAATTCTAATGGTTACTTCAATGAATGGTTTGAACCAAAGAAAGCCCAGCATTTCAAAGTCAATAAGGGAGATAACAGTGTACAATGAGGGGAAAAGAAAAGCAATAATGAAAGTCTTCACGAGTCCTAGTCTTGAAGGAAGCAATCACTCTACATGCCTCCACCGTTTTTAAAAATAAAAATAAAAAATAAAAAAATAAAAAAAAGCCCCTCCTATCAAAAGGAACTGACAAGGCCCTAACTCAGAGCTATTGGTAAACAAGGGTTTGATTGGTCGAAGTTTTTCATGGAGCGTATGGTTTATCTTTTGAAGCAAAGGTAAAGAAAAGAAAATAATAATAAGAAAACGATAGAAAAGAGAAAGCAAGTTACCATCATTTTATTTCTGGAGCTTTGAGGCTCACTGTGCTTTTATTTCTGGGATCTGAGTCCCACTGCAAATTTATTTTCGAGCTCTGAGGCTCACTGTTAATTTTATTTCTGGGATCTGAGGTCCATTGCATTTTATTTTTGGAGCTCTGAGGCTCACTGTGCTTTTACTTCTGGGATCTGAGTCCCACTGCAAATTTATTTTCGAGCTCTGAGGCTCACTGTTAATTTTATTTTGGGATCTGAGGCCCATTGCATTTTATTTTTGGAGCTCTGAGGCTCACTGTGCTTTTACTTCTGGGATCTGAGTCCCACTGCAAATTTATTTTCGAGCTCTGAGGCTCACTGTTAATGTTACTTCTAGGATCTGAGGCCCGCTGCAATTTTATTTTTCGAGCTCTGAGGCTCACTTTTATTTTTATATTTGGGATCTGAGGCCCACTGCAATTTATTTTCGAGCTCTGAGGCTCACTGCTAATTTTATATTTGGGATCCGAGACCCGCTACAAATTTATTCTTCGAGATCTGAGGCTCACCGCTAATTTCATTTTAGGGATCTGAGGCCCGCTGTCATTTCTATTTTCCAAGCTCTAAAGCTTAATTCTGAATTTTTCTCCAGCCTGTTTCCCATCCCGGCCAAAATGCGAGTTCATTTTCTTTACTAGTTCCTTACTTCTATTACATGAAAAATCATTCTTTTTTTCATGTATTCTAGTAATGAACAAGTAAAGAGGGGCAACTGTGAACACCCTATTTTGACCGGGTCTTTTAGTTTTCATTAGAAATTTCAAAAAATAAAAATGCAGAGAAAATAAAAAATAAAAAAATAAACATAATAAAAAAGATTTTAATTTTATGTTAAACACTTGGGTCTATTTTTGTTAGTGGGCCAAACCAGTTAAACCTGTTACTCAAACCCTAGCAGCCATGTTTGTTTCCTCTCCAACATTTTGATTTAGAGATAGAAATCTCTTGATCCATAATTTTTGCAGATAAGATTTGGCATATTTTTAGGATCAGATCATAGTGAATTAGCATTATAAAAGGAACGAATTAGAGAGTAACAAAAAAAACAACGGTGAGAGCAGTGAGGAGAAGAAAATTTTGTTTATGAACAATACTGAGCAGAAGAAAAATCAATAGAGAATAGTGAGAAGAGAAAAGAGTGAAAAATTTCAAATGTCTCTGATACACAAACAACCATAAAATACAGTTTTCTTCTTCCACTTTCTCTTTTCTTCTCCAACAGACCCACATTTTTTTCTTCTTTCCCACCTCAACAGAACTCCATATTGTCCCTCTCCTCCCTCTCTCTAAGCTACATTACATCCAGCCACCCTTCCACAGCCACGCTACCTGCGATCGCCGGCACAGGGAGGAGAAGACACGATCGCGCCGCCGCCTGTGCGCTGTTCCAGTCTCGCAGGAACGCGCCTCCACCACCGAAGGTCGACGCGGCCACGCGGCCACCGGAGAAATACACTTCGCCGGCGCTGCCTAGGTCCGATCACGAGCGTCGTCGCTGACCCGAGACGTGTCGCCGCCGCTGCACAACAAGCTCCTCCACGCCGTTTCAGTCACCACCACTTTTCTTTCTTTCTGTTTTTGAGCAGGTGAAATGGAGTAGGCTTATGTGTAGGTTTTGATATTAGGTTATTCCATCTATTGCTTTTCATTTCAAATATTTGTGTACAATTAATTTTAAACATGTTATTGGGTTAGTATATTGGTCCAAGCTAAGTGGGTCTGATGCATAAAAAAAAAGGGATTTTAAAAAAAGGCTTTGAATCTGATTTTCCATTCTTATGACTTGTTTATGTTGAAATAAACAAATAAGATGATGTAAAAAGCAATATTTAAAAATTTTGGGATTGCTTTGTGAAATGTTTCACACTCAATTCCTTAAGTACGAGGTAGCTCTGTGGACGTATCTGTCATGTTCTATCTCGTTTAGGGATTCCTTTTTTTTTTTAAAAAAAATGAAATATAAAAAAAAACCTTCTTTAATAAAATAAAATGAAAACCTTTTCATAAAAAATAAAAGCAACCAACAAACAATTATTTTCTACAAGAACTACGTGGTTTTGAGTTTCCCATTGCAGCAGGGAATACGTAGGAGCGGGATTAATTATCCCGTCAAGCCAAAATTAATTTTTTCCTTTATTTTTGTGTTCTTTTTAATTTGCTAATTTAGATAATTAATTAATAATTATTTAATGTTTATGGGTTGCTCTATGACAAGTGTCATGTTCAATTTTTAGCTTCGAGGTTGCCCTATGGACTTATGTGCCATGTTCAACCTTATTTAAGATTTACCAATAATATTTATTTATTTTTAAAAAAAAATTGAAGAAACATAAAATATTAAATAAAATATATCAATAAATAATTTCTTCCTTGTAAATATTTTTGGGGTAAAAATAAATAATTTAATTTTGCGCAATTTATTTAAGGTATCATTCTTAGAATGAGCGATGTAGGGTGCTTAACACCTTCCCTACTCGTAACCGACTTCTGAACTCATTTTTGGTTCCAAAGACCGTTTTTTAGGGTTTTTCCAATTTTTTATCCTAAATAAATAAAATTGGTGGCGACTCTACTTTTTCTTAATAAATCTTTTTAGGATTGTCCTCGTCGCGATTTGTTTCGGTTGCGACAGTTATTGATGCAAGTATGCAACTAAATCTGATTTCAGCAAGATGGTCTGTTACTAAGTTACTTCAGCTAAGTTGCATCAGTTGGACCATACCTATGCCAATATTTGTGTTTCTAAGATACTTCAGCTAAGTATGAAGATGGTTTGTTTCTATACTATAGTTCTCTTCCTGGTGCTTCTCAAAGTTTTATCACTTACTTTCTTCTGCAAATGACTGTCACCGATTTTGAATGATGATTTTTTTAAGATTTTGGAGTTCAGTTGCCTTGCTTATTTTTGTAAGATTGTTAGAGTTGGTAATTTTTCCTTTTCCGTATCATTAGACTTTTTTTTTTTAAGCCATTACATTTATATCGTAGAGTTTATTTAGTTCTTGACATCTTGCTGAACCAACAATATAAACTTCTCGACTTTATTTATATCCTGTATTTTGCTTATTAGTAATAAACAATACAATTTGTACATAAAAACTCTTCTGTATTTTTCTGATTAACAATATACATTTTATAAGCCAAATAGTTTTCAAGAGTCAAAAGATAGAACTGGTCATGTTTCTGGTGTGCCTTTGATAAGACAGTTCTGAAAGGTAATTCCCTCTTTCAACTCTTAATTGTGACATTTTATTTAGATTTTATTTTGTTTCATTAGGTGTATGTGACTTCATATTTTAAAGTCATGCAGAAACTATCATCATGTAACCGTCATTGTGGTCTAATTTAACAAATTTTTTAGTTAGGAATTGGGAATTACTCTGCAGAATGATGAAAAGAAGTGAAACCGATTTATCTATTGAGGAGAATAGAAGTTCCCAAACCTATTTATTTTCTTATGCTGGATGGGGAAACTGTTGTTTATAGCAACCATAAACCTGTTTCATCATCTTACTTTAATTTTTGAGTCATATAAGATGGTGACTACTGTTCAGTTCAATATGAATGGTTCAAGTAGACAATTGAAAGCCCCTTTTAAACATGCTGGATGAAGCAAATACTAATTTATTAGATAATCTTCCATTGCAATATATCTTCATTTCCCTATTTTAGGTGTGATGTCTCATATTACATTTTCTTATTGTTTTGAGCTTGGATCCACCGTTTCGCTTTCTAAGTTTGATGTGTTATATATTGACTAACTAATTATTTTATTCAATTGTCTTCCAACATTTTTCAATATTTGTGTTGATACGTTTTTCAATGAAATATCCAACCATACAATTGCTGCCATTTTGATTAACTTACAAAATTTTCATCTCTCTCATGTTAACTTATCTGACGACAGTGTGACTCCCTAATCTCGGGTCATCACATGGTTACCCGTTTGCGGAAAATAAAATCATAAATTCGCTGGTTGCTTTCGAAAAATAAAGTTTTCTCGACGTTTGTCTTAAACAAAATGTGGTGATAAATTTTTCTTTTCTTTTCAACATCGTCGCAACAACGTTCACATAATCACACTTAGATATATCAAAATATATATGTAAGTCATACAACCATATTGCATTATATGTTTCACACTTAAACATTTATAATGAAACGAATATTCCCAAAATATAACTTAACGTAAACCTAAGCTGGTCAAACCCTACGACAAAAAGAATGCAGCATCAGCATGCCCCGTACTAAACATTCTTCTTCTTGTAGACGCCATAGTCCTTAAGAGGTTCATCTGAATTCCACCACATAGAACCCAGAAAAGAAACCACAAATAAAACATGCAAGAGTGAGAAACCGACATATGGACATAACGCGATAGCCACATGCACGACACAACAAAAAAACACATATACGTACCCATTTCATAAACATTAACATCAAAGCATAATGGGTTTCACACCCCAAACAACATCTTTTGAAAATATGCATGAACACTTCATATACATCATCTAACGTTTTCACCTAATCTCATGAGATATCCCGACCTCGTGTTTGAGTTGATCAGACTCCCGGCACGTAGCCACAGACATATAGTCACAGGCCCACGTCCGAAACCCATCGCACACTGTCCAACATCGTGGCACAGTGATAACATCATGAATGGGGTTCCATTGTCCGTCCGGCACAATGAAAACTTCGTGGCATGAAATACCTGACGCCGCAAGGTAATCATATATCGTATTGTGGCACGTCTGCCAAATGCATGCTCGAAAACATATTTCTTTCAACACTGCTCTTTGTGTTATATCTTTCCTTGGCAAAGCTCAACAGCTTTAGACCAAATATCGTTTTAACATCTTTAAAATCATTCATTAACAACACAGGACCTCAAAGTCCGAGTGCTCAATCACGAAACCCTAGACCGATGCATCCGACTTAGGTTCGTGGTAATAGAAAACATCTCAAAATGTTTTATCTCTTTTAGGTAGCTATCCAGTCTACCAGGTAGCTATCCAGTCTACCATACACCGAACCTTAATATCCCGACGTCTCGGTTATTAAGTTCAAATCTTTTAATATATCATCCAAGTCAAAACTTGATTTCGGAAAACACATTAAGTGGGAAGATTTCTATCATAAAAACACCGGTTACCGAAAAATGTCATTTTCAGAAAAGAGGGTCACAGAGGTTTTAAATTCATCATAATTATGAGCTGCCATTTCTAAAATACTTGCCGTCGTCGGTTTTCCAAATTGCCGTTGTTAAATCATTTTAAAGTATTTTAAGGAAAAACTTAGCTGTTTCCGCTTAAACAATTTTCTAAATTCACGGTTGAGTTATTTTCGCATATTAATTTCACAAAATATCTTTTTATAATATTGCGGAATATCTTATGTAAAAATTAGCAGTAGTAAAATATTTTCACGGTTGCGCCCTCTCTACGACCCATAAATCACTTTTTTATAAATAAATCATTAAAATAATAAGATTTCTCAAATACTTATTATTTCTCCAAATAATATTTTCCACAAACATTATATCCCAATATTTCCCATAAAACATTGAATATAATATACACAGCTTATTAAGGCTTTTATCTCATTAATCGGTTGTGCACTGACCACTGTCAGGCCTCACAAACAACATTCAACATCATCATCATAATTATATTACTAGCAAATCATGCATCACAGCAATATAATATATAACTGTAGATAATTAAATCAATTAAAAGCAGATAAACAACCGAAACACAGATAAACCACTTACAGCTATAAACACATAGCTCAGTAAAATAAATCAGAAAAACACCACAGCCACATAGATAAACATATATGGACCACAAACAAAGTACACATGGCCATCCGAATGATCCCTCAAGTAACCCCTCTTACCTCTCGGAGATTCACAGCAAGTTGAATTTAATTCGTCGGAAGCCGGAAACTCACGTACACCGCTTTATACTTAACCTTCAACAATACAACCAAACGACCACATAAATAAACAATCACAAACATCAAAATCCTCCTATGTTGGTCACGGCCTCATAGGGTTGAAGGACTAAACAAACTCCAAAATTGTTTAAGTCATGGATTAATAATTCTAATATACTTAAGGAAATGGATTAGGGCTAAACAACAAAGTTAAGAATCAAAACCATCCTAACCCTCTAAATGGTAGATTCGGCCAAGATGGGTTTCAAGGGAAGAAAATTTTTGATCATCACATGCTCTTAGATTTAGACAATATACATGATTATAAGAACATAGGAAGTGGTTTCAACATCATAGGATTTTTCTAGAATTAGTTATGGATTTTCAAAGTTCTAGGTCTAGAAATGGGAAAATATGATTCATGGCATAAACATGAGAAACAATTGAATATGAAAGCTTAGATGATCAAGGAGTTGAGCTTTTACCTCTTGAAGATTAAAGAAATGAAGAAAATGATCAACCAACACTTAAAAAAAATCTGGACAGTTGGTTTTTTTGAGTATATCTCATGATCTACTCATCCAAAAATTATAAACTTTGGCTTATTGGAAATATAAGAAGAAAAGGAACAACTTTGATGTTTAAGGTTTCATTTGGTTCGGATCATAACATGGGTAAAAATAGGCTTCTTTCTGCTGTCTCGCATGGATCTGAGGATTCTGGGCAGTTTCTGTATTTTGGTCATAACTCTCAATATACTCATCCGTTTTTTATGATCTTTAGCTCGTTGGAAAGAAGAGAGAAAGAGAAACAACTTTCCTGTTGAGAGTTTTCCGAGTTTCAGAAAGGAAGATGGTCATAAATTCGGTGCAAGTTCGGTCAGTTTAGGACATCCATAATCATTTTCATGAAAAATGAACAAAAGTTCATCCCCCCACATGAACATAGGAAGGAAGATTTTGTTTTCAACAATCTCTTGGATTATGATAGCAATAATGATTATAAGCACATAGAAATTGGTTTCACTATTTTAGGATTTTTCTATGATTTATGGTGATTTTTCAAAGTTCTAGATCTAGAAACTTAAAAGTGATGAACATAGATGAAATAGACTTTGAATCATGAAAATAATTGAAGAACATCACCATGATTGAGTAAGGAGAACAAGGTTTACCTCTTGAAGATCAAAAACAAGTAAGGAATCAAAGACTTGCTTCACAACTTGCTTGTAGGAAAGCTTATGAACTTAGAAGTTTTGGTTTTGAGTCAAGCGTGAAATAAGAGCAAAATGAAGTGTTCCCATGTGTTTTAATGGGTGTGGGCTGCGCAAGTCCAAGGGAGTAAAGGGAAAGGAGGTGGCTTCTTCAAGGACTTAGGTGCAAATAACTCCTAGGGACCATTTTGCAACATTCCAAAAGTATAGGGACTAGTTTGCAAATTTCCTAATAGTTTGTAATTATGACCATGTGCAACACTTAATGTGTTCACATTGTGACTCACCATGTGAGTCATCTTGTGTGAGTCGCCGATATTATCCGTTAGCGGTTCCCGGAAATCCCGTAATCTGCTCCGCCGTTTACCCGATCGAGTATTACGCCCGTAAAACTTAAATTATGTCACTGTACATGAAATAATTCTAAAAACACACCATCATAGGAAATAAAATAAAAACCTTAAGTTTTTCGTTCACGAATTAAAATTAGGTCTTCTGATCAGTATAAATATACTGTCAGTGAAATTCGCGGGCCGGGATTCGCCTGACTTTCAAACCTAAATTTTAATCGTAGCTTCCTACGTTCAAGTAGGATTGAGTGATGAACTCCGTTTATTTAAAATAATTTTCTAACACTCATATAAATATATAAACATAATCGTCCGCATTTCGATTATTTTGAAACAGTGAAAATCGGGGTGTTACATTACTACCCCTCTTAAAAAAATTTCGTCCTCGAAATTTCGTGACTCGAAAACAACCGGATTTCCTATTCCCAACATTTTACTCACAAGAAAAGACACAGAATAAGTTTATCCCACTGAAAAGAATACCTCATGGATAAAGATCCTTTGCTAGGTTCAGGGAAGTAAAAATGTATGATCGGTACACGTTTACAAACATGAATCTAAGAAAGTTTCTTCTCTCACAAGAGTCTTCTTGCCAACAATTTAAAAGAACTATGGTCCGACAAGAATTCAGACTGAATCACTTTCTACTAAAAGTAAAAGTGATTAGAGCAAGTCTCATTGAGAAACTTTGAAGTTTAAAACAATGACATCATGAAAATCAAAGAAACGGATAATTTCAACATATCCACACACAATCCATCGAAACAAGTATGAATTGTACACAAGTTTGAAAATTATAGCTAAGGATTACCGTCGTAGTTTGGAGTCTCAGCTCCGACCATAGTATAAACTCTCCCTGTAGTCTTCGGTTTAACAGCATTGGTGTTATTGACAGCCGATCCACGCCTTGGCGCATTGCAATCTTTCGCCAAATGTCCCACTTGATTACAATTGAAACACTTAGTCCCCTTTTCAGGGCAAGTATTCCTCATGTGACTTGGATCTCCACATCTATAGCACCTTCTAACTTGGCCTTGACTTTGGTTCGTTTGGCCACCACTCCCCGATGCAACAAAATTCGAATGATGTTGTTGACTTTGGTTATTCCCCGGTGGACGAAAATAAGGCTTCTTTTGATTTCGTTCCTCTTTCTGATCCTGGTTCTGGTTCTTGGAACGAACGGGTCCTCCAACAATTCCCTTATTATCTTTTTCCTTCATCATTAGCTCTATCTTCCGACTCATCTTGACCAGAGCTTGAAAAGTTCGGAGCTGCAAAGGTAAGACGGACTCCTTGATCTCAAATCTCAGTCCTGCCTCAAACCTCTCACACTTCCAGCTCTCGTTGGGTTGTGCTTGAAAGAAACGGAAGTATTTGGCAAGCGATTCAAACTTAGCCGCATACTCTCCCACTGATAATCCTTGTTGTCGAAATTCCAGAAATTCCATTTCTTTCTCGATCCTAACACTCTCCGGAAAATACTTGTCCAGGAATGCAGTTCGAAAAATATTCCACGTAATGTCCTGATGATCAGCTTCAAGCAGTTGTCTGACCCCTTTCCACCAATACTCTGCATCCCCTACCAATAGGAAAGCAGCATATGTAACCCTAACATCTGCTGGAGTAGCCACCAGTTCAAAGATTTTCTCCAGCTCCTGAATCCATAGATCAGCCTTTTCATGATCAGCATCCCCACCAAACTGTGAAGGATTTTGACCTCGAAAAGCAGTCAGAGCCTTGCCTTCCGCAGCCTGCAGATTCTGGGCATTCATGGATGCAGTTTGATTGGCAATAGCAGCTGCCACATGTTCCATCGCCTGAGCGGCAAAGTCCACTCCTTCCTCATAGTTTTCATTCACATTGGCACGACCGCCAATAGGACCACCCCTACGACCACGTCCACGACCGCGTCCACGTCCTCGTCCACGTCCACCTTCTGGTGCGAGTTCCATACTGACCTGCCCATACAAATCAGTTAGACCGCAACCAGAAAATGAAACGCGTATTGCCGTATTAAAACACATTACTTCTAAGAAGTAATTCAAACAAAACTTAACTCAGAAAAACACAACGTCAACACAACAGACCTAATTCCCAAAGATCCCGAAAGACTCGACCAGCTCTGATACCACTAATGTGACTCCCTAATCTCGGGTCATCACATGGTTACCCGTTTGCGGAAAATAAAATCATAAATTCGCTGGTTGCTTTCGGAAAATAAAGTTTTCTCGACGTTTGTCTTAAACAAAATGTGGTGATAAATTTTCTTTTCTTTTCAACATCGTCGCAACAACGTTCACATAATCACACTTAGATATATCAAAATATATATGTAAGTCATACAACCATATTGCATTATATGTTTCACACTTAAACATTTATAATGAAACGAATATTCCCAAAATATAACTTAACGTAAACCTAAGCTGGTCAAACCCTACGACAAAAAGAATGCAGCATCAGCATGCCCCGTACTAAACATTCTTCTTCTTGTAGACGCCATAGTCCTTAAGAGGTTCATCTGAATTCCACCACATAGAACCCAGAAAAGAAACCACAAATAAAACATGCAAGAGTGAGAAACCGACATATGGACATAACGCGATAGCCACATGCACGACACAACAAAAAAACACATATACGTACCCATTTCATAAACATTAACATCAAAGCATAATGGGTTTCACACCCCAAACAACATCTTTTGAAAATATGCATGAACACTTCATATACATCATCTAACGTTTTCACCTAATCTCATGAGATATCCCGACCTCGTGTTTGAGTTGATCAGACTCCCGGCACGTAGCCACAGACATATAGTCACAGGCCCACGTCCGAAACCCATCGCACACTGTCCAACATCGTGGCACAGTGATAACATCATGAATGGGGTTCCATTGTCCGTCCGGCACAATGAAAACTTCGTGGCATGAAATACCTGACGCCGCAAGGTAATCATATATCGTATTGTGGCACGTCTGCCAAATGCATGCTCGAAAACATATTTCTTTCAACACTGCTCTTTGTGTTATATCTTTCCTTGGCAAAGCTCAACAGCTTTAGACCAAATATCGTTTTAACATCTTTAAAATCATTCATTAACAACACAGGACCTCAAAGTCCGAGTGCTCAATCACGAAACCCTAGACCGATGCATCCGACTTAGGTTCGTGGTAATAGAAAACATCTCAAAATGTTTTATCTCTTTTAGGTAGCTATCCAGTCTACCAGGTAGCTATCCAGTCTACCATACACCGAACCTTAATATCCCGACGTCTCGGTTATTAAGTTCAAATCTTTTAATATATCATCCAAGTCAAAACTTGATTTCGGAAAACACATTAAGTGGGAAGATTTCTATCATAAAAACACCGGTTACCGAAAAATGTCATTTCAGAAAAGAGGGTCACAGAGGTTTTAAATTCATCATAATTATGAGCTGCCATTTCTAAATACTTGCCGTCGTCGGTTTTCCAAATTGCCGTTGTTAAATCATTTTAAAGTATTTTAAGGAAAAACTTAGCTGTTTCCGCTTAAACAATTTTCTAAATTCACGGTTGAGTTATTTTCGCATATTAATTTCACAAAATATCTTTTTATAATATTGCGGAATATCTTATGTAAAAATTAGCAGTAGTAAAATATTTTCACGGTTGCGCCCTCTCTACGACCCATAAATCACTTTTTTATAAATAAATCATTAAAATAATAAGATTTCTCAAATACTTATTATTTCTCCCAAATAATATTTTCCACAAACATTATATCCCAATATTTCCCATAAAACATTGAATATAATATACACAGCTTATTAAGGCTTTTATCTCATTAATCGGTTGTGCACTGACCACTGTCAGGCCTCACAAACAACATTCAACATCATCATCATAATTATATTACTAGCAAATCATGCATCACAGCAATATAATATATAACTGTAGATAATTAAATCAATTAAAAGCAGATAAACAACCGAAACACAGATAAACCACTTACAGCTATAAACACATAGCTCAGTAAAATAAATCAGAAAAACACCACAGCCACATAGATAAACATATATGGACCACAAACAAAGTACACATGGCCATCCGAATGATCCCTCAAGTAACCCCTCTTACCTCTCGGAGATTCACAGCAAGTTGAATTTAATTCGTCGGAAGCCGGAAACTCACGTACACCGCTTTATACTTAACCTTCAACAATACAACCAAACGACCACATAAATAAACAATCACAAACATCAAAATCCTCCTATGTTGGTCACGGCCTCATAGGGTTGAAGGACTAAACAAACTCCAAAATTGTTTAAGTCATGGATTAATAATTCTAATATACTTAAGGAAATGGATTAGGGCTAAACAACAAAGTTAAGAATCAAAACCATCCTAACCCTCTAAATGGTAGATTCGGCCAAGATGGGTTTCAAGGGAAGAAAATTTTTGATCATCACATGCTCTTAGATTTAGACAATATACATGATTATAAGAACATAGGAAGTGGTTTCAACATCATAGGATTTTTCTAGAATTAGTTATGGATTTTCAAAGTTCTAGGTCTAGAAATGGGAAAATATGATTCATGGCATAAACATGAGAAACAATTGAATATGAAAGCTTAGATGATCAAGGAGTTGAGCTTTTACCTCTTGAAGATTAAAGAAATGAAGAAAATGATCAACCAACACTTAAAAAAAATCTGGACAGTTGGTTTTGAGTATATCTCATGATCTACTCATCCAAAAATTATAAACTTTGGCTTATTGGAAATATAAGAAGAAAAGGAACAACTTTGATGTTTAAGGTTTCATTTGGTTCGGATCATAACATGGGTAAAAATAGGCTTCTTTCTGCTGTCTCGCATGGATCTGAGGATTCTGGGCAGTTTCTGTATTTTGGTCATAACTCTCAATATACTCATCCGTTTTTTATGATCTTTAGCTCGTTGGAAAGAAGAGAGAAAGAGAAACAACTTTCCTGTTGAGAGTTTTCCGAGTTTCAGAAAGGAAGATGGTCATAAAATTCGGTGCAAGTTCGGTCAGTTTAGGACATCCATAATCATTTTCATGAAAAATGAACAAAAGTTCATCCCCCACATGAACATAGGAAGGAAGATTTTGTTTTCAACAATATCTTGGATTATGATAGCAATAATGATTATAAGCACATAGAAATTGGTTTCACTATTTTAGGATTTTTCTATGATTTATGGTGATTTTTCAAAGTTCTAGATCTAGAAACTTAAAAGTGATGAACATAGATGAAATAGACTTTGAATCATGAAAATAATTGAAGAACATCACCATGATTGAGTAAGGAGAACAAGGTTTACCTCTTGAAGATCAAAAACAAGTAAGGAATCAAAGACTTGCTTCACAACTTGCTTGTAGGAAAGCTTATGAACTTAGAAGTTTTGGTTTTGAGTCAAGCGTGAAATAAGAGCAAAATGAAGTGTTCCCATGTGTTTTAATGGGTGTGGGCTGCGCAAGTCCAAGGGAGTAAAGGGAAAGGAGGTGGCTTCTTCAAGGACTTAGGTGCAAATAACTCCTAGGGACCATTTTGCAACATTCCAAAAGTATAGGGACTAGTTTGCAAATTCCTAATAGTTTGTAATTATGACCATGTGCAACACTTAATGTGTTCACATTGTGACTCACCATGTGAGTCATCTTGTGTGAGTCGCCGATATTATCCATTAGCGGTTCCCGGAAATCCCGTAATCTGCTCCGCCGTTTACCCGATCGAGTATTACGCCCGTAAAACTTAAATTATGTCACTGTACATGAAATAATTCTAAAAACACACCATCATAGGAAATAAAATAAAAACCTTAAGTTTTTCGTTCACGAATTAAAATTAGGTCTTCTGATCAGTATAAATATACTGTCAGTGAAATTCGCGGGCCGGGATTCGCCTGACTTTCAAACCTAAATTTTAATCGTAGCTTCCTACGTTCAAGTAGGATTGAGTGATGAACTCCGTTTATTTAAAATAACTATCAAAAGCATTGGATGGTAAAAACAAACTGGAAAAGATTTTAGATATTTGGCATGATGGGAAGTTGTTTTATGCTTTATCCACTTGGGGACTTGCTTTGGTAGGGTAAGTCTCTCTCTCTCTCTCTCTCTCTAAAATTGCTATTTTCCCTTTAAGAAGTAAGGACTAAGGACACACTGCAGTGTCCTGTAATACATGTCTACTAGGTGTATATCTTCCTATCTTTCTCTTATTTCTTATATCTTCCTGAAACTGGAAAGTTTAGAGGGATTTCCATTATTGATTGGGCTATGGCTCTTAATGGAATATTTGTCTCAGAATGCATTGTAGCATTTAATTCTTGAGAAGAGAGTAGATTAGTCGTGTTATGATTTCATAACTGTCTTTTGTGATTGTTTGTTTACTGATTGCTGGAAACATTGACCAAAACTTGAACTGGTTTTTCATTTATATATGGTCCTCTATTCAGATGGCAGTACATTCGATGGAAGAGTGTTTTTTGACAATTTCCATCCAGAGGTCTGTCTAAAGAGACTCATGGAACCTCCTTGCCTATAGTATAAACAATTTCTTTAATAGAAATAGAAATATTGGATACAGTTGGATAATTTTATTTCCTAGGGATACCTTAGAGAGCCACTGATCAATAACACTCAAGTTTTTGCAGTAAATATGAAATTAATCTGATATTTACAATGAACAGCAACTTGATGGGGGGTTTATGCTAAGGTCATGTGTTGTTTGCCAGTAGATACTTTAAAACCTTTACTTTTCTCAAAAGGCATTTCCAGTCTTATATTCAGAGTCAGAAAATGAGCAAGGCAAAGTGGCGACTGAATAGATAAGTAATCTGCATGTTTTTGGTGCTAACTTTCATTCCTTCAAGCTAAATATATATATTTGGGAAATCTATACTCTTGTGAATCATCTCTTTTAATCTTACAAATGACTATACTTATTAACACTCATGGTTGAGTAATGCTAATTAGTAATTACCACAATGCATAAGTGGTTCAATATGAATTAACGAGGAATATGAATTAACGAAGCCCCACTTAATACTTTCATGATAAAACATTAAATGAACTCGATAGTCAACAATAAAAGAGTGAGGTAGCTATAGCTAAACAACATCATATATACAAGAGGT
This sequence comes from Echinosophora koreensis, assembly GCA_035048595.1. Lineage (NCBI taxonomy): Eukaryota > Viridiplantae > Streptophyta > Magnoliopsida > Fabales > Fabaceae > Echinosophora > Echinosophora koreensis. The sequence continues at coordinate 433,765 of JAPCYP010000123.1, read as the reverse complement.
TTAGTTTTCAAAACTGGACATAATAACAATTCGAATTAGAAATACCACTTCTCCTTGCAATATTTGGCAAGGTTTTACTTGTGTTTGTTTAATGAATCCGCAATTGATTTATTACTTAAACATGGAAACTGGATGTTAAAATAGAATTACAATGGCTGTGAGTATGAAGACATTTATCTACTTTATTTATATTTTCTGACGTTTTACAGACAATTGCTCGAACATAAAGCAATGTTGTAAAGAATCAAGCCCTGACCTATGAGGAAATTGGAGCAGAAAGCCGTGAGGTGAGTTAAAGAAATTTAAGGTTCTTCCAAAAGTTAGGGATCCAGATTACATTATTATGATTGGCATATAAAGTTAGGGATCTTCCAAAAGAAATGATTGGCATATTAATTCTAACAATGAGATGTGAAAGATTCTCATTGTAACATGTTTGTCTAAATATCCATTAGATGGACAATGGCTTAGATTTATAATCTCATGGCTATAGGCTTTTTTCCTTCTAATGCTTTAGATTCTCATAGAGCACATTGAACTTATGCAACCCAATGGGATGGATTCATTCTGATTTGCTTTTAACAGATAATGAAGTCTTGAATGATTTTGTGCATTGGCATCTTGATCTTCCTGCAAATAATTCCTCGGTTATCCATCTGTTAACATTGCTTAATCTCTTTTCTGTGAATTACTGCCATGAGTAAGAGTTGGTTTATTTCTTTATGAGATATCTCGATCGAATGATAACTTTGTCGGTTCAGGTGGAAGTGAAATGGCTTTTGGTGAAGACCAAAGGTTTTTTTTTAGATCATTATGAATGTGTTTTTTTTTTTTTAATCATTGGTGACGCTCTGATGAAAGTGAAATTTATCACAAAGGTAAAGTGTCTCCAAGATGTTGACCTCCTTCAGTGCATATTTCAGTATTGTATTCCTAATGCCCATAATGCATCTCCTGGTTCCAGCTCTCCTTATCTTATTACCAGCTTCGAGGTATTGACTCTTCACTCAAGTCATTAATGACATGGTATATTATTAGAAAATGATGTCGGGTTGCAAGCTATGTTGTATTATCTAAAAGTGTCTGACTATTAAAAATTCGCAGACTGCAGTATATAAAGGAATACAATTCACACTTCTCAAACATCCTAGCTATCAAGTACATAAACCAGATATTACTATTGCATTAGAAGTGAAACAAAGGCAAGGTAGTTGACCCAGAATAACAAAAACATCTGAGTGTTATTAGGGCTAACAACAAAACACAGATAGGAGAGATGAAGACTTCTTCATTCATGAAATTTTATCACCTAAATCAAATTTATTAATTTTTGAGATATAGTTGGACAAGGTCTTTTATGCTTCGGTGCAGGTTCTGTTTGTGTTAACCAAGATGTTAATTATTAGAGTTTTATTATGTACTTTTGTTAATATGTTGTTAAATGCTGTTTTATAGTAACAATTTTTTAAAACTTCAAAATAAATGATATTTATCTTGACCATTCTCTATTTGTATGATCACATTTATATGTGGTTCTTGGGTAATGGAAGTTTTGATAATAATTTAGTTCATTGCAACTAAAGTGTAGCTGCAAACAGAATATCATCCTACTCCATTGTATTGGATTTCCCTTATGTCCAATGCAGATTGAAGAATACTTGGGATGAGATACCCATTATTCTTTTATAATGGGAAAAACACACCTTATTCTTTCATTCAGTTTACATATACATAATCGCTTCTATTAGATGAACATTGTTTTTGTTTGTTAATTGTTATATCACCTTTGGGGATTGAGCTTTAGCAAGAGCTTGAAAATGATCCAAATCTATTTTGTCTAAAAGAAATATAATGTATAAGATACTAGACCAAGAAGTAGGAACTAATTTTTGCAAAGCTTAAAATATAGTTGTGTTTGATTAGTATATTGTGTTGGATTTTAGGATACTATATTGAGGATACTGCAGTCTGAGAATGGATCAAAATTGCTCTCAAACCTATTGGACACTGACTAATATTTTGGAGATGGAAATGGGAAATGGCTTTGTACTGCCCTTTCCTTTTATGCTCTGTCCATGATTTTAGAAACACTTGCTATATATGAATAAGTAGTGTATCATATTTATTTGAATAATTTATTTCTTCAACTTATTGTACTCTTTTTTTTTTGGGGGGGGATTTTTGTATATTTTTAATTAAGATTTTGGACCATTGACTTCGTTCCACCATGATCACAGGTTCAAAGTGATCTCCAACCAGGTGCTTCAGGCCCATTGACTATTCTCCAAAGGTTTCACTCAAAATATGTTTTTTTTTTTTTTGAGCAAACAAAATATGTTAACTTACTAGACCAACAAATTATTATATTGTTCATAATTTAACGTTAAATTTTTAAAGCTGATTGTATTTGATTAATATTTATACTTTTTAGAATTGAAAAAAAAAAAAGATAACCAATTATTTTATCCTTTGATACTTATTTCTATATATTGATGGTGATATTAGGTACAAAATTAGAAATTTACATGTTGGCTTTTAATTAGTCACAATTTATATTGTAATTATGATAATTTAACCATGGCATGTCAATTGAATGTTGTAAGTTGCACAAAAAAAAAATGTTGTAACTATTAGATGTGCTTCACAAAATCTTCTTCATATTGTAATCAACTTATAATATTTTCGTGAAGTTGCTCCCTTGCAAATGCGTAACTGATTTTCTTAATATTGTATTTGTTTCTTTACACTATTCGCCCTTCCCAATCTTCTTAATCAATGTGATTCATTTCTTAAAATAAAGCTTTCAAAATGCAACCATAAGCTATACATCCAGTATTTTGAACTTCTACCAAAAAATAGTGTGAAAATACCAACTTCATATGAGGGGAGAAATGTATGCATTAAAACAATGACTCAGAAGGCACATTCTGTAGGGAAAAACAAATACCAAATGAAAAAAGTTGTGATATTTTCATCATGATTTAATTATTTTGTAAATTGATGATAATTTAGCCGATAAATATAGTGTTAGTCATTTTTTGAAAGCATGTTTTGACGGACAAAATTTTATTATTATTTAAATTTAATTCTCATTGAAAATATATCAAGTAAAGATGAAAACAATATTAGGAAAAAAAAAATGAGTTCTATTAATAAATATTATCAATTGACAATAACTGATGGTATTAGTCCATATTTTTAAATATATTCTAATAATAATATTATTATTTTTTAATATAATAATAATAATAATAATAATTTTTTTAAGGCAAATTTGATTTTTATAATACTATTATAATGAAAATGTTAGTTAAAAGTCTTTTGACCCCCTCCTTTCTCCTCCCAACTCCAAACATACCGCAAGTGAAATGGATGGCAGGGGCTGTGATATTTGATGGTGTTATGATAATATTGGTTTTGGTAAGGAAACAATGTTAGCACATTCTAATCTAAACAATCAAATAATAATGGAGTCTTCAGTATAGCCAAGGCCCAATATGATATGAAAAGTACTTTTCTTAAAAACAAAATTAATATTAACTCATATTGAATTAAAACTAAAACAAAGTTAGGGACAATGTTAAACATTTGTAATGAATTAGTTTATATAAACTACACATTATATAAAAGTTTATTCATTTATTTATGTATATCATCTAAAAAATAATGTTGTTACCTTTTTTATTAACAGACAAATAAAGTCTTAGTTAGTTTCAATTATAAGTGAAAAAATATAAAATAAAGATGATAGTATTAGTTTATATTTTTTAGTTTATTCTATTAATTGTTTTTATATTGAATTAAAATAAAAATTAGAAGGAAAAAATTATTATAAGATGCCCGTGCATACGCACGGGCAACTACACTAGTTGTAAGAAAAAAGGGTAACATCTCAGCTTAAACTAAACTATTGAACATGGACAAAATGTCTTTTGGCCTAAGGGTATTATTATAGGGGAAAAGCCCATAAACCATCATTATTTATTTTATGAGACTAATTAAATTTCTAACGATACATGTCAAATTATGAACTATCGTATTTGGATTATAAAATATTTATTTAATTCATTAAAGCACCAAAATATTATATTTTTAAATCATAACTTATTATTTCAAAACATCTTCATCTTCATAATATTAAAAAAAATGATGGTATAACATTCTACCCCTCTTAAAAGAATTCGTCCTCGAATTCGAGAGAAAGAGAACTCACTAGGTTCAAGCAGATGAGGATACTTCTCTCGCATGATTTGCTCTGATTCCCAGGCAAACTCCTCTCCACGAGGGTGGTTCCAAGCTACTGTCATAGAAGGTACTTCTTTTGATCGTAGCTTTGGAACCTGGCTGTCTACTATCCGCAGCGGGCATTCCACGAAAGTCAATTGAGGACTCACCTCATCAGGTTGTGACTGAAGGATGTGGGACTCATTGATGAGTGTGATTTCACCTCATATTTCTTCATCAATTTGCATGCATTTTCATATAGATTCGGCATTTTCATTTTGATATTTGTTAGTTTTTCCCTTTGGAACGGGTAAGGTGGTTTTGTGGTGTTTGTGTGCAGGAATTGATGATTAAAATGCTCAAGTCCAGTTGCTTAGGAGTTTGCATGAAGATGAGGCCTGAAAAGCAAGAAAAATGAGTTCGCAGAAGTTGTCACGGCCTAGCCGTGACAGCCATCACAGCCATGATCGCGTGGGACTAAAGAAAAGGAAGAGCGCACAAGTTAGAAGCTGCATCACGACTGTGACAGGCCAATCAGTGCAAGATTTCACCAAGCCAGAAGCTGTCACGGCCGTGAAGCGTTAATTTAGGGATTCTGATTTTTTGTTTTGATATGATTTGTAATAGTTTTAATCCGAAGTTAACTTACATTATAAATAGGACTCTTAGGCTCGAAAATAACGATATTGGCTGCTACCTTAGGCTAAATTTAGGATTTATCTTATTCTCTAATTTCTTCTCTTCTCTTAGGATTTTTATGTTCTTGTTAATCAAGATTACTATGACCATGACAATGCTTGAGTAGTCGTTTTATTTCTAGGAATTGGGGCTATGCCCAAGACTCGTTTTATGTGATGAATTGATGTTTTTCCCTTTTTGTTAATTTCAATTTGCTTTAGATTTAATTCCTATTGCATGAATTACTTGTAAATTCGGTGCGCACTTATTTGCATGTAATAGATACTCTAAGGATGAACTGAGAAGTGAACTTAGGTATTGGATCTATAGGGATTGAACTTAGAACTTAAATCACGAGAGTTAGAAGCGGTTCTTCGAGGGTTCATTGAATTGTCACAAATCGTAATGGGTTCAATTTAAATACAATTACCACGAGAGTAGGAGTTGGTTTAATTGGGCACGGTTCTTGTATCTCAAGAAGGAACATTAACTTTATTAGGATAAGTTCACCTTCAAAGCATTTTGATAATTAACAAGAGGGTAGTCAATTTAGTAGCATAAGCAGTCTTGTTAGTAACCCAATTCCTAGAAATTCCTCTTTGATTTGAAAAACCCAAAATTGATTTACTTTCCGATTCTAATTGATTGCAATTTTTAATAATTGATTTGTTAGTTGATTTCTAATTTCAAAACCAAATATTTCCTTGTTTAGATTAATTTATTTGATAATTAATTGTTGTTTAAGATCACGGTCTCTGTGGGTTCGATCTTTTTATTACTTGACGATGAAGCCGTATACTTGCGGATTCACGCTATCAAGTTTTTGGCGCCATTGCTGGAGACTGTGTTTCTTGAATACCAATTTAATTTTTAAATTGATTTTTCTAAATATTTTTTATTTTTATTTTTTTGGTGTATCTATTTCTCTCTTTGCAAGTGATTTTTCTCTTTTATGCGAAAATCCCAAAGTCTTGGATCTCTTATTGAAGTTGATCCCGAGATCGAAAGGACTTTTCATAGACGTAGAAGACTACAAAGACAAAGAGCGAGAGAAAAGTTGATCCCCATCCACTCATGGCTAATCAATCGGATATCAAACCACTTAAGGACTACGCAGCCCCAAATGCTAGGGGTTTGCGAACTGGGATTGCTAGGCCAGAAATTGAGGCGGAGAACTACACTATACCGCCCCAGTTAATTGGCATGATTAGGCAACATCAGTTTAAAGGATTACCCTCGGAAGACCCGACTGATCATGTGGAGACATTCTTGGAATTCATCGATGCAATAAGAATTCAAGGTGCCCCGGTTGATGCTATTCTCTTGAGCTTATGCCCCTCCTCTCTGATTGGAAGGGCAAGAGCTTGGTTGAAGTCAGTGCCTGCTAATACTTTGTCAACATGGGACCAACTGGAGCAGGCATTCTTGGAAAAATTCTTTCCACCATCCAAGACTGCTTACTTACGAACTCAGATCATCGACTTCTTCCAAAAGGGCAGAGAATGCTTATCTGAGGCATGGGATCGTTACAAGGGATTGCTAGAATCTTGCCCACATCATGGGCTCGAGAAGTGGTTGTTAGTGCATACCTTCTACAACGGATTGGATTACTCTTCGAAGGTGTCACTTGACTCCACAGCTGGTGGAGCATTGATGAATAGACCACTGACTGAAGCGTTCAATATCATTGAAAGCGTAGCCACCAACTATCACCAATGGGGTTCAGATAGAGGTAATAACCCGAAAAATCTTTCGGGAGGTAAGTTCGATGTAGGAGGTACGGAATTGATATTGTCTAAATTTGATTTATTGAGTAAGCGCTTTGATAAGCTTGAAAAAGCTAATGTGAGTTCAATAGGTGCTACTAATGTTGCTTGTGAGATTTGTGGAATGCAAGGACATAACTTCATAGAGTGCCCATATAGTAGTGCTCCTGCAAAAGGCGCTTCTGGTGAGCAAGTGAATTCATGCCACAATTTTTATGACACGAACCCGAAGTTGCCAAAATATGTTCCCCCAAACTCTTACAACCAAGGAAGGAAGAATAGCCTTTATCTCTCCTACCAGAACTACAACAACACGTTGAACCACGAATTCCAAGAAGGCCAAGGTAATATGAAACCCGCATCGGGGTATCCTCAGGTACAAAATTCTAAACTTGAGTCACTTTTGGAAAATTTTGTTGAAACTCAAACAAAGCAAAATGAAGAGTTTAGGCAACATGGTAGGGTTATGGGCGAAGCCATTAAATAACTAGCTTCTAAGGTACATAACTTAGCTATTCACAATAAGATGCTAGAGACACAAATTGCCCAACAAGCTAGTACATCTTCTAGGACTACGGGTACTTTTCCGGGACAACCCGAAGTTAATCCCAGTGAGCAATGTAATGCTATATACTTGAGGGATGATAATCTTCGGGTAGTTGAAAAGGATGTGGAATGTGAGGTAGACATGAGTGAACAAGAAGAGATAAAACCAAAGTATGTCCCTCCACCACCTTACCAACCCCCAATACCTTTCCCACAAAGGCTAGTCAAGAAAAAGCAAGTAGAAAAAAAGACTAAGAGCTCAATTGAGGAGCATGATGAAATAATAAAAACTTATATGCCTCCTAAACTTAAAAATCCAGGAAGTTTCTCTATTGCTTCTTGCTCAATTGGGGAAGTTAAAATAGACCATGCCTTATGTGACTTAGGGGCTAGTGCAAGTTTACCATCTTTGAGAGGTTAGGAACCAAGGACTTGAGTCCATCAAAGTTCTCTTTACAATTTGCGGATGGTTCAACTAAAAACCCTCTAGGCATACTAGAGAATGTCCCCATAAAGGTAGGGAAACTTTTCATTCCTACTGATTTCATGGTGTTGGATATGAATGAGAATTATAAATTCCCTATCATTCTTGGAAGGCCATTCTTGGCCACAGCTAGAGCAATAATAGATGTAAAAAATGGTAAGCTCTCTTTGAATGTAGATGAAGGTAGGGTGGATTTTGATTTGACTAACTTATATAACAACCCTCCTTTTGAGAATCATGTGTGCAGGATTGAGATAATGCCTCCGGAGGTGAAGGAAGAGCTTAACATGGAAGCAACTCCCAAACTTTGCATAGCAAATGATGCACCGAATAAAGATGAACCAGTAGTTGCTCAACATGTGGAGTTAAAACTTCCGCTGGGAGGAAGTAAGGCCATGAGACTCAGAGTGAAAAGAGCAAAGCGAAAGCGCATGTGGCCATATGAACAATATAGGCTCTTTGAAGGACTTCCTTGGAAGAGAGGTGTTATTTCACTTCCAAGCCCAGCTGATCCTGGTTGATTGAAGGGACTACAGGGACTATGGTCAAGCTTAAGACCGTAAATAAGCGCTTCTTGGGAGGCAACCCAAGCTTTCCTTCCCTTGCTATTTAGTTTTTGAATTTTTGTTTTCAATAATTTGAGAATATTAGAGGAGACAGATCATTGTTGATGGTTTTGCCAAGTAATTACAGGTTAGTAAGGCATGGAAAGCACAAAGGCATAGAAAATCAAGTCAGAGGAGATCATGGCTTGACCCTGGCAAGCTTCACAACCGCAAAGGATGAAAAGTGAGGAAACAAGGGTGATCACGGGCAAGCTGTGATACCCATCATGGCCGTGACAAGGCCCAGCAGAAGACCAGAAAAGGTCACGGCCCAGCCGTGACTTGGGTCACGGGCGTGACGGACAGAATCACCGTGATCACTCCCAGGCCGTGATATCCCTCACGGGCGTGATGCTAAGGAGCCAGGAAGTCAGTATATATCACGGCCTAGCCGTGAAGGACATCACGGCCGTGAAGGTCCAAACACTGATGATCAGGAGCGATCACGGCCCAGCCGTGACGTAGCTCACGATCGTGATGTGTCTTCTAGTTGTGTTTTAAAAACGCAAATCCACTCTTCCCTGCTTTAGTTTTTTGCGCAGCTGAGCCTCCACACCCTTCTTCAGGCCTTCTCTCTTCAACTCCACAGCCACCATCTCAAGGTCAAGCTCCATCCCTCCATCGTAACTTCACCCAAATTCCTCCACTGCCCATCGTCATCTCTCTCTCATATTCATCTTCTTCTCCCTCTCATCACAACCTCCACCATTCCCATTCACCAAAAAGGCTTCAAAATCACCATATTCATGACACCCATGGCTAACAAACATTGCTTCCTTGCTTCCTAGACCTAAACCATCAAAACCCACAAACTAATTCCATCAATTTTGAGCCAAACCAAAAAGCCCCAAATTCTAAACCCTAACACCATAAATCCGAATTTGAGAAAATAAAAAGGGGGATTGTGCAGTCTGCTGTTTGGAATCTCATTGAGGCAATCATGGCAAGCAAACGCCAACGGGCAACTGAAGCCTCAAGTCCTCGTACTAGGGAAACAGAAACTCTACAGGTAACTCTTCTGAGATTGAGACTACTGATGATGAATATGGCATTGTTTTCAAGAATACTGCTCATAAGGATAAGTTTGAAATTTTACAACGTAGGAAAATAGTTCAAACAGAATATTTGGATGATGCATGTATAGACACCCTGGGCCTAACTGTTGATATTAACTGGATGTTGGAAAACATCGGTCCGAAAAAGACTGATTTCTAGTAGTGGTAGAGCGAGTTTGCTCGTACTCGATACCCTGCAATTGTTGGCCCTACTTTGGAGCTCTTGAGTTCTCTAAGTGCGGAAATTTTGCAAGGGCCACATTGCAGAGAGGGTCGGATTACATTCTGGTTCTTTAATGAGGATTTTGTGCTAACCTTCAATGAAATTTTTGCTTTACCTGTAGGGGGTGACAAGAGATACCCCTCTGAGTTTGATATAGATGAATTTTGGATGCAAGTTAATTATGAGAGAAATAGATTTAATGCTAGGACGACCAAGTCCACATGCCTTGTTAACCCGAGCTTGAGGTATATGCATAGGGTTATGGCCAACACCTTGTTTTGCTGCGATGAGAGTGATGGATCCGTCCGCTAGGACGAGGTCCTTATACTTTGGGCCATGCTTCATCCAGAAAGCAATGTGGACACGGGGTCGTATATAGCTAGGCACCTTCTAAAGGTTTCCAGGAGCCCAAATGGAACTATTGTCATTGGTGGTTTAATCACCACCATCTGCCAACATTTCCAGCGTGATTTACATGGTTTTGAGACCGCTCCGGGGCGGACACGTATTACTTTGTCAGCCTGTGAGGCTATGGGGATGATCGTTCAGAAGGATGACATCTATTGCCTGAACCGCCCATTGCGCAGACACCCGATTCCTCTCCCTAACCCCACACTCTTGGATGTAAGAAATCCGGCAAATTGGAAAGTGCCAGTGGGAGAGGAACCTGAGCCTGTTGAGATGCAGAGGCCGTTTCGCCGGCCACAGTCGACAAGGCCATCTAGGCACCCTTCTTCATCTTCTGCAAGTACATCGTCCGCGGACCCATATGCGCGACTCGAATCCACCATGAACACAATCTTAGTAACCAGAAGCGCATGACAGAGGAGCAGCGCGAGCAGAGAGCTATGATCCAGCAGCTCTATGACTGGCATCTGAGCCAGCACCCACCACCACCTCAGTGAGTTATTCCATTTTTATTTTATTTTTTGTTTTCCCTCTCCGACTTGATTATTTACATTGGGGACAATATAAATTTTTAAGCTTGGGGTAGGGTTATTTTTGAATTTTGCATATTACATGTTGCATTCATTTAGGTGTAGTTTTGCATAATCACATCATTAGATTGCCCCTTGTTTTGAAATTGCATCCAATTGTGAGACCTTTGTGCCAAATGAATTGAGACAGTGAATTTTTGAACCCAATATTTGTATTCTTGTGATAGGCTAAAAATTAAAATGCTTGAGATGATCTTTTGATAGTTGTTAATTAGCATGTGGTTCCTTGAATATGTGTTTCTCATTGATTTCAAACTCCTAAATGTGAGATTTTTGAGCCTGAAAGGGGTACTCGCTAAATTTACCCAATTTCTTGTGATTGAGTGTTTTCTTCCTCTTGAATTGTATTCTCTAGAACTTGACTTGAAACCGTTTTGAAACTTAGAAATTTTTGAAAATATATTTGAAAATGATTGAGGCATTAGGTATTTTTCTGGTCTTCTGAGCTTTGACTGATTGAATGCTACCCCTTAGTTGCCCAATTTTGAGCCTAATAAAAAAAAATGCTTTTCTTGGTACCTTGATTGATTTTGATGAATGATGCATGGTATGACACCTTTTAAAGTATTGCAAAAAGGGCAAAAAGGTAGTTTGAAAAGTTGTGGGATGAAGAAGTTAGAAAAATATTTCTCTTAAGTTGAAAATCTCCCCTTCTCCAAATTGATGAAAAAGTTAAAAAAATAAAACAAAAAATAAATATGGAGAAGGGGATGGAAAAAAACAGTGAGAAATAAAATGAAACAAGAAAGAAAGGTGCAAAGGTGAATTAAAGCCCAAAAAGGTATTTTAGAAGGTTGTCATGCATTGCATTGTTTGATGTTTTGTTAGCCTTCTTGAATTTTCCTTTTCTTGGTCTCTCCACCTAACGATTAATCCCATGGCCCCATTACAACCAAAATAAAAGACCTCTTGATTCTTATGTGTTTTCATTAATAAAGTAGAGATTTTGTTTAAAAGTCAAGCTTATGATAGGTTACTTTCCTTGAGGAAATTGAGTGAATTGTCATATGTCCCTAAACACTTGAGTGAGGTAAGAAGAGTGCCCAAAATTGGTGAGAAACATGAATTTAGGGAACCTAAGCTTCTAATTGGACTTGAAATTGATTTTCTCTTGGTTACTTATTTGGATATGCCTGTTACTTGGATTTGTTACTCAGGTTCTTGGTTCACTGTACATGCTTTGATTGTTTATCTTGTCTGGCCTTGGTTATTGCTTGAGGACAAGCAAAATTTTAAGCTTGGGGTAGTTTGATGAGTGTGATTTCATCTCATATTTCTTCATCAATTTGCATGCATTTTCATATAGATTAGGCTTTTTCATTTTGATATTTGTTAGTTTTTCCCTTTGGAACGGGTAAGATGGTTCTGTGGTGTTTGTGTGTAGGAATTAATGATTAAAATGCTCAAGTCCAGTTGATTAGGAGTTTGCATGTAGATGGAGCCTGAAAAGCAAGAAAAATGAGTTGGCAGAAGCTGTCACGGCCTGGTCGTGACAGCCATGATCGTGTGGGACTGAAGAAAAGGAAGAGCGCACAGGCCAATCAGTGTAAGATTTCACCAAGTCAGAAGCTGTCACGACCTGGCCATGACAGGCATCACGGTCTTGACGCTTTAATTTAGGGATTCTGATTTTCTGTTTTGATATGATTTGTAATAGCTTTAATCCCAAGTTAACCTACATTATAAATAGGACTCTTAGGCTCGAAAATAAAGATCTTGGCTGCTACCTTAGGCTTAATTTAGGATCTCTCTTCTTCTCCAATTTCTTCTCTTCTCTTAGGATTTTTATGTTCTTGTTAATCAAGATTGCTATGACCATGACAATGCTTTAGTAGTCGTTTTATTTCTAGGAATTGGGACTATGCCCAAGACTCGTTTTATGTGATGAATTGATGTTTTTCCCTTTTTGTTAATTTCAATTTGCCTTAGATTTAGTTCTTATTGCATGAATTACTTGTAAATTCGGTGCGCACTTATTTGCATGTCATAGATACTCTAAGGATGAACTAAGAAGTGAACTTAGGTATTGGATCTATAGGGATTGAACTTAGAACTTAAATCACGAGAGTTAGAAGCGGTTCTTCGAGGGTTCATTGAATTGTCACAAATCGTAATGGGTTCAATTTAAATACAATTACCACGAGAGTAGGAGTTTTTTTAATTGGGCACGGTTCTTTTATCTCGAGAGGGAACATTAACTTTATTAGGATAAATTCACCTTCAAAGCATTTTGATAATTAACAAGAGGGTAGTCAATTTAGTAGCATAAGCAGTCTTGTTGGTAACCCAATTCCTGGAAATTCCTTTTTAATTTGAAAAACCCAAAATTGATTTACTTTCCTATTCTGATTTATTGCGATTTTTGATAATTGATTTGTTAGTTGATTTCTAATTTCAAAACCAAATCTTTCCTTGTTTAGATTAATTGATTTGATAATTAATTGTTGTTTAAGATCACGGTCTCTGTGGGTTCGATCTTTTTATTACTTGACGACGAAGCCGTATACTTGCGGATTCACACTATCACTCATCCCGAAGATATTTGCTCAACATAGAAATATGGAAAACTGGATGCACATGAGACAACTCCGGCGGTAACACAAACTCATAAGCCAGTTTACCCACACGGCGGGTAATTTGGTATGGTCCCACATACCTAGGGCTCAAATTGCCCTTCTGACCGAACCTTAGTGCCTCTTTGAAAGGTGATACTTTTAGAAACACGCGCTCTCCCTCCTGAAACTCAAGATCTCATCGTTTAACATATGCATGTACTTTCTGCCTATTTTGAGCCATTTGCAACCGGTGTCTAATCAATCGAATCCTCCTATACTACTTGATTCAATATAGAAAGTACCGAATCTTCTTGATCTATCCTTTTCAACTTCATTACCAACAGCAATAATCCTTTGTCCAAAACAATGAGTAATCAACTACTTTCACTAAAATTATATATTACTATTTTGTACACGGCATATCCATTAAATAAAAATTGCCATCATATAAGCAGTTTGTATCAGTACTAATTATAAGCAAATCCATTTATTAGAAGTGATTGTTTTGTTAAATCTACTAAGAAAGAGGCATACAAAAACTTATGTGAATAAACCACTAACTTCTATCCTTCAAAAGGCAATGGTGTTAGTAAGTCTCTGATTGTTACCAAGTCTATTTTGTAAGCAAATATAGAGCCTAGTAACATATTGCATCAAGTGAAAAGAAGCATCTGATGCAATCTCTTCCACTAAATTTGGCCTTGTAGTGGTAATAGTTATCTAAACCTCATGTCTTGTCCAGTAGTCTCATTAACACGTGAACCACGTGTAATCTCTTCCGGTAAATTTGGCATTGTAGTGAAAATAGTAATACAGTACCTCTTACTATTTTCCATGGCTATACATTTAATTCTCTATAATTCTCATGTATTTATGTTAAAATATGTTGGCTTCTATTTCTAATATTTACGTTTCAAAGAATAGATGTAACAAATTTTTGTTAAGATTAATGGCATTAAGCATTGTGACCTTCACTACTTTCAATATATGGTGTTTGTGGTTTTGTTTTCTAGGTCATTAAACATTTGCCATTAATTTTAGTAAAGCATAAATTGAAGACATAATTATTGGACCATACAAATAGACAGAGAGATTTTATATCTTAGTTTCTACAGAACTAACACATTTACTACATAACTTATGGGGATTAAATGTCAAATGAATAGGTTTAACTTATATGATAGTGTACAAACTCATTCATCTCTATGCATTATGGAAGCCAACCTATGAAGATAGTAATATCTTGATATATGATATAGTCTAAATTCATCAATGTAGTAACATCTTGATATATGATATATGTGATTGTTGTTCTGTCTATATTATAATTCCAATCAATTTGTTCCAAAGCAGGGAAAATTCCAAGAAGTGGTAGTTTTTTTCATTCTTGGGTTTGAGGCCCTTGTTGCATGGATTAGTACTTTGACAATAGAGGATACCACTACAATCCGTTCCCTGTAAGTATCTCACAACTTCTTCAGTTTCAAATGAACCAAAAGTGATTTTAGAACCTTGAATATTCTTCATCGTGATTTCATACGAATCTCACTCAGTTTAATTTGATTCTGGATTACATTCCCCCCCACCTTTCATAACTTATTATAAGACATTAACAATCATGCAAATGCATTAATGCATTGCAAATATTTGATTGAGACATCAACATATCATTAATTGCCCAAATCATCATAAGATGTGTTGCTGATATACTTAAATCTTAGGTTAGTTTGTGTATTATCCCCATATTAAATAAAAAAATTCTTATATGAAGAGACATTAGTTATAAAATTAGTCATGTATCTTCCCACAAAAGGTCATTCATATCAAATTAAGTACAATATGTTCTTTGCTATGACAATAAAAGCTACGTACTAAATTGAATGGGATATGGTCACAAAATCTCAATAATCAAAGACTTCAATTAACAAAACAAATGCAAGTAGCCAACCCATTATTGTCCTTCTTCTTTATCTCAAACTCTCCTAGCGGATGCTTCTGGATAGTTAGATCACGTCCATAGTCTTTGTTTGTCTTTTCCTCTTGATAAAAAAATTGTGCAAATTTAATCATTGTGTGAATTTTCCATTTTCTACTGCCTAAGGTTTATGATAAGGAATTTTACATTTCTCCAGCTTAAAATTCTGATGCTATATAAAGAACACCATTATATATTATACAACCAATGACTCCATCATAAACTAATTAACTAACTCTATGCATCTTCTGCATTCCCGATCTTTATTGAACCTAATGATGCTCTCGCAAGAACCAACACTTCTGCCGAGTCAAAAGCCATGGATTCTACTGGACTGGTATGACCACACAGGGGTTGCATATATTTATAGTACGATAGCCTTGTAGGTTCAAAGTTGTATATGGCACTGTTGCCATCAAAAGAAAATCACACTCCCATGCTGCTTTGGAAAAATGCTTTCTTAAAAGATTTGGCTGCTAAGGTTGTGGCACAAAGAAGTAACTTAAGGTTGGGGTCAAAGTTGTTGTTGTTTCTAAAAATATGAATATCTCAATAATAAATTTAGAAGCATGGGCTAATATAAAATGGACATGTTTTAAGAATACAATAAAATTAAAGCTATCAAGAAAAAGAGAGAGATAATTCACAGAGAAGCAAAGATTAATAAATAAAATATAGATAAAATGATAAAGAGTAAAAGAAATTATGAATGAAGTAAGAAGACAAATTGCACACAAAACACAGTTACTTCTCATATAAGAGTAAAAGATAAAGAGGTTGTACACAAGGTTTGAGAGATTATGAATGAATGCAAGTTAATCACTTTATGCCAACTCTATATGCAAGCTTTAACTACTGACTTTCTTTTTTGCTTTTAGACACTACACTACAGCATTAGACCCAACAACTAATCTCTGGAAGCAATACTCCGGTAAACAGATTTGATAAACAACACAATCCCCTACATACAGAAACTCCCCATACACATATTCAAGCTGTAAATTGTAAACCAAATATTTAAGGAAAATAGAGGTTAAATCACAGTACACTCTCCCAACCATAAGGTGTTGCATTGCCATCTTTAAAAGCAAGGGAGAAACTCTAACTATAATTGAGCTATAGCTGACCTATTTATGAGGCAAAGTTAAAGGTTACTTATTCATCTAAGAAGCTGAAATCAAAGAGAAACAAACGAAAGTGAGAGAAAATGAAACTTTATAGAAAGAAAAAATGAGGAATGCTAACAATTAAAGTAAGGGCTGTGACAATATTAGAAGTGAAAGAGCTTCTGAGCCTAGTCAATGGCAGATTATATTTTCTAAGTACTTTAATTAATATTAGAAGTGAAAGTATGTATACCCCGAAATTTTAATAATTTAATTAAAGATTATAAGTGACATTATTTTAGTTGTTCAAAATTTCTTTTGCATAGTGGCAAAACATGGTAATTTTTTTTTAAGTTATAAATAAATACATTCGTAATTAATTAATTACGTTATGATCAAAAATATTTTGGAGCAATATTTAATAATTAATTTAAATGAGGGTTGTAAGGTTTAAACATGATAGTGCACAATTGACACACCTTGGTAATTAGATTAATTTAACTTAAATAATGACATTAGTGTTTTTATGAGATTGTGGCCCTTTACCCACCTAAGGCCCGAAGTGATGGTTATATTAAGAAGGGGTGTCATCTACTCATCTTTCTACTTCATTCTCTTCTTCTTTTCAAAACCCTAGAGAGAAAGAGCTTAGAGTAAGAAAGTGTGAGGGAGCTTGGAGGAGAGGAAGCCATTGTAGAGCTTTGAGCTTGATCTTCACATCTCATCTTCTTCATTTTCGCTTAGGAACTTGGAGCACCACAACTTTCATGACAAAGTGAGGGATTTGTTATTTATTTGGGTAATTTTCGTGGGTTTTGAAGGTATGAAATGGGTTGGTAAGGGTTAAAATAATGATGTTTGTGAGTTGTTTTGGGTGAACCCCTTTCATGAAAATCATTTGGAACCTGTTTAGGTTGATTATTCTCTGATTTATATGTTATTAGTGAGTTGTTATACTTGTTTGGTTGAACCCTAGACATTGGGGGTGAGGAAACTCCATTGTTAGAGCTTGAGGCTTGATGTTTTCTTAAGGGAATCTCTGCTTTGGGTCTAAATCCTGACATATATGTAATCAAAAAATTGTAACTAGAGTTGTAGGCATCAGATTGAGATGAAATTAGTCTCGTTGGAAAGCTAACATCCAGAGGTACATAGTATATAAAATTCGTAATTTTTGGAAATCCGATCTATTCTCAGTTAATTTTTGAAAACAGGGCTACTACTGCCAGAATTTATCCTGACAGTTCCTATTCCGAAAATTATATCTTGAGTTATAAAACTCGTATTGAGATGAAACTTGTTGCATTTGAAAATTGAAATATTAAAGTAGGTTGTGGTAAAATTTCATGATTTAAGGAGGCCTAAGGAGGAAACAGTTTAACTTAGAAAATAGAGTATTGTCTATCTCGGATGTACTAAGACAATCTTTACTTCAAATTTTATATATGGAGTTATAGACCTCATTTTTATGTGAAACCAGTTTCATTTGAAAGTAGATATGTATATCTTGATGTGGTTAAAATTTTAGAATTTATGGACCTCTATAGTATTCCCAATTTTTCTTTGAATTTGGTATAGGATTGCTGATAACATCGTCTGGCAACCAGACTTGGCAATAGTTGGACCTTAGACTATATTTTTAGTGATTTGTTTCCATGATATTAGAATTAATTTTGGATATTGCTATATTTGGACTTAGAATGAGATGATTGTGTTATTAATGAATGATAAATATGAATCTTTTACTTTAAGGAATTATATTAAGTATTAATTAATTGATGTTTGTGATGACTTGATTGGAATTTTCAGGTTGGATATGTGTTTATTGAATTATGAATATGACATTAGACAATATGATATTCTATGTTGTTTAAATCTTTGTTATGTTAACATGATAATGAGGTAAGTTATGATGAAATGTTTTCTGTGAGTTTGATTGTGTATGTTTATTGATGCGATGATGATTGATACATATGATTGAAACTTAAGAGAAGTACTTATGGAATGGATTGACAAGTATTATATGCGAATCTTTGGGTAAGCCGACCAGGGAGCGGGAGGCTTCGATATATAAATATCATCGTCGGGGACGAGGGGACCCCGTTAGATACCCCGGGCGTTGAGGAGGGATGTTGATGTTGGTCGGACGATGCGGTATCTCCCGGGTACGAAATTAAAATCGTCGAGGCAGGAGGTCCTCAGAGAAACCACCTTCTAGGATACCCAAAGACTCGATGTTAGTATGATATGTAATATATACACTTGAGAAATATATTGATCCCTTGTGAGGGACTTCAGATATGAGAATTAAATAAAACGCAATGCATTCCACAAGTATTCTAAGAATGGACGAGATGTCCTTTTGAGTTGTGTTAACTATATGAATGTTGCTCTGTATTATTGATGTGGTATTGAGATGGATAATGCATGGATATGAGTGTGTGCTTGTGTGAGAGTGTGCTATTGTTTTATTCTTAGCTAGCATGTCTGCATGTGTTTGGGGGAACTCCCTCACTGAGTCAGTGGACTCACACCACGTTTAACATTTCAGCTGCAGGTATCTGTGAAGTAGTCAGAAGCCTTGGATGTCATGTGGATAGCTTAAAGGGTTGTACCCTTAGTTTTTATTTATTATTTAAGAAGGACTTTGTAATTTTTTGTGTGTTAGTTACTCTGATGTATTATATTTCTTGTGTAAGTAACGAGTATAATCTTTTGCTTTGGATGAGACAAATTTATGTATGCTTGTGAGGCTGCGAAGGGGGAAGATGAAGCTTTCCCTTTCGGTCGGTCATGGTTATGAAATTCGGGTCATGACAAAGTACTATGACAATTTTTGTTTTCAAGTCCAAAGGAGAAAACAATCAACCATATACCGCACCTGCTTAGCAGCAAAATGTGCTTATCCAATCCCAAATCCTTCTCCTTATACAGACCCACTTTTCCAGTCCCAGAGCATTCCTAGTTGTGCTTATCCATTGAAAATTAATAGTGTTCAGTAGAGATTGTCAGATTAATCATTTTACATAGCTGAAGTATTACAATAATGAACAAAAATTAATGTCTAGCTTAATCATTGAATTAACTATGAATCAGAAAAAAAAATGGAGTTGAAAAAGAAAGGAATGAGAAAAAAATTCCTCAAATAAACGATTTAGTAAATGATATTTGAATTTTCGATATTGCAAATAAAATACCTTGTCAAAGCATGCTCCCATCATCAACTGAAATGCCAACATGATTTCCTTTGTCAAACCCATAGTTATCCAAAGGTAGATGAAGCATGAAAATAGACATATTTTCTACAAATCCAATCCTCTACTTTATCTTCACCCAACAACAAAAATGAAGCATGTGCAAAAAATTCAAACACTATCAACAATCATTTTCACCTCTGCCTTCATCTTATGCCAAATAACATTGACTATGCCAAGTGTCAACAACACTACACGATCACTTCAAAAACAAATAAGAAATGGAAGAGAAATATAAGTTGGTGAGAGCTATGAGTTAGTCAAACTTTATCCATATACCTTTTCAACCTTGTCCAACAAAAATTCAAAATAGTCCAAGAATCATATTTTGTACAAATCTGAAACACAGACAAATCAAGTGAATACCGACGAAGGTAGAGAAAGAATATTAGCCTTACATTGCTTTTATTAGGGAATTAATTTAAGTTTTGGAAGAACTAAACATTTGGAGGTAGTTACAAATCTCGATGGTGAGAGGTTTTCGACTTGGTGGAGTGCGGTGTGAATGGCGGCAGAAGTTTTCTGGGAACCAAACTAAGCATCGATGTTGAGCTTCTTCTTTATGTTCTCAGGGATGAGCTAAAAATAGAGGTTCTTATGGTTGAAGACACATATCATCTTGTGAAGAAGAGATGCTTTCTAGAAACGAAAAGAGAAAAAGAACAAGACCGATTTTATGAATTGAGCGGGAAATGATGGAGCCCATCCGGTGACACGTGGAAGAGGAACATCAATTTTGATTTTCAAACGACTTCTCTAATAAGTGAGAAGAGGAGAAAGAGAAGATGCTATTGTATTGTTTAAGTGTCTGTCGAGGAAAGAGAAAGATCGAAGCTTCTTAAAGAAGCATCCAAAATATTTTTTGAGTGATGAAGAGGAGGACTGAGAGATGAACATGTGTATCGGCGGTTTAGTTTTCTTAACGGGCTATTACAGTTTTATAATATGTGTTAAGAATGAGATTGACTTTTGATTAATGTGGCATCATTTCATTGCCGTTACAGGGAGTGGCACAGGATTAGGGGACAGAGGATCTGCATCTCGTTCTTCACCTACATGGTCATCCTTTCATGCATACTCTTCCTTGTCCGTTCAATATATCAACACTACCAAACGAGTGGGTCATTACACAATGAATAAATTATTGCACCCTCTAGCAACACAGTCGTAGAACATGTTCTTCACCTGTTGATGTGTCATGACTCGAATTTTGTAGCCATGATTGGTCGGAAGGGAAGAATCACCTTCCCCCTTTGTAGCCTCTCAAGCATACTATTTCGTCTAATCCAAAGCAATAAGATTACATTCATTGACACAACAGTAATGAGTATAATACATCAAAGTAACAAAAGATAAACATAAATTACAAAATCCTATGTTAATTATCACGACTTAAAAACAGGGGCACAACCCATAAAAAACCTTCCACCTGGCATTCAAGGCTTTCGACAACTCCAAGGATTCTTGTAATTGAAATATTAAAAGTGAGGTGAGTCTACCGACTCAGTGAGGAAACTTCCCCCAAAACAAGCAGCTATGCAAGATAAAATAAAATCATAATGTACAATCATGCAAGCAAGCACTCATGTCAACACAAAACCCATGTGAAGTCAAATATCGCAACATCAATCACAACGTCATATCACATGTGGGCTTTCTGTCCAATTGTAAAGTATTTGTGGAATGACTTGCACTTTATTCAACTCTAAAACTCATGTCCTGCTCATAAAGGAATACATATCATATCATAAACATAGAATCTTTGGGTCCATTTGGGGTAGTTCATTTAAGGTCACCTACCCCAACAGTTTTAATTTCGTACCCTAGAAATATTGCACCTTACGGCCAAAAACATCATCCCTAATCAACGTCCGGGTGAGTTATGGTGTCCCTTTCCCCAACGGTGTTATTTATATATCGGAGCCTCCCGTTCCCCGGTTGGCATACCCAAAAATTCACATCAAAGCCTTGCAATCCATTCCATCAAATAACTATTTTCAAATTTCATATCATAAGCATACATGGACAACCATATAGCTATTAAATCTCATACTATCATCGCTTAGTTCATTCCAAAAGTTACACCATGAACATACATACCAACAACATTTAAATCCATTTCACATCTATCCATATTATAATTCACATAATGAACCTATATGTGTGTGTATAGATAATTCAATAACCACTTCCAAGGGTATTTAAAGGGAATACATGACAAAATTTAATGTCCATACATCATATCCAATATATAATCACAATAAAATTTCACATCACTTAAACATTTTCATCATAGTAATAGGCATTATTTACCTAATGTAACATCAACTTCATACTTACACATGTCACAACATAGCAATCCCTATCACCATACACCTTCATAAAAGAACAATCACCTTAAAACACCATAACATTCTTAAATGCAGCTGATCATACATATCATGTAAGGAGTATAAGATCATATTACAATCCATGTATGTTCCTGCGAATTCCATGCTAAGCACATTTTCCAGTATCATCTCATCATCACATTGTGAACATCCAAGTAGGCATTATAGTGGGGCCATTTATATAAATACTTTATCTTATGAATATATACATAAATAAAGCGAAAATAATCACAAGTTTAGTACCTCATCATTTATATCACCAATATACACCCCATAATGCAAGGCATACATCAAAGTATGCACAAATGTCTTTGAATACTTCGAAATGCCCAAGAGACATGTTTTTAAAAGGTAAAAGAGTTTAACCATTATAAACTATGATAAACCGTCATTTTTGAACTATATTACCAAGACTTTTGATCGCCATTTCTATCATAACTTTCCAAATACTTAGAGCTTTAATATGAAAATAGTCTCATAAAACTTTCCAACAAGATGTCATTTATCCAAAACGGATAAGAAATGAAAAAGTTATGCACATTAAGGGTCTGTTTGCTTTGTTTTCAGTTTCCTCTTTTCATTTTCTGTTTTCAGAAATAATTACAAAACTGCCACCTAGTTTTCATTCTGTTTCTTGTGTTCAGAAATTTGTACAGGAAACACAGCAAACAACTTTTTTATATTTTCACTGTTTCCTGTACAAATCTTTGGAAATAGGAAACATAATGAAAATAAGGTGTCACTTTTGTAATTATTTCTAAAAACAGGAAAATGGAAACAAAGCAAACAGGCCCTAAAAGTTGGACTATTTTGTCCCTAACGTCTTGCGCTACATACAAGCACCTGATTCTGGCGAGGAATCTTTAGGGACTCCTCTCAGGTGCCCAGGCGCCCGATGCGAATTATGGGGCGTATGACGCTCGCTGGAAATTCAAGGAACGTAGCAAACGTTGTTGAAATCAATTTTTCACCCCAAAACCCATTTTCAAGCTTCCAAATTCGAATTCAACCACCAAAATGGACAAAATACCAACAAAGACAAGGTAGGTCCATACAAAGATTTGTAGAAACATTATCTCAAACCATTTTTATACACATTATACACCTATTAAACCTTAACATTCAACCCACAAAATCATCGTAACAAAACACAAAATCCCTCACCTCTTGTAAATCTTAAGCTTGATGCTCCATGCAAAGTGAAAATGAGGAAGAAAATGAGATAGAGAGAGTCTCCATGGATTCCTCCTTCTCTTCCTTTCTCTTTCCCTCTTTATTTGCTATTGTTTCAAAAACCCTTGAAGTAAAACAATAAGAGAAAATTGGTCATCTCTTTATTTAAACACAATTTAAATCCTTGAACAAAAATGTCCCTCGTTGCAAGGGCGTTTAAGATAACATCTAAATGATTATCATTTTATTAGTTAAATTTAATGAACTTTTTAAGGATGTATCAAATTATACATTACCCTATTAATATCTTAAAACTCATATTTAATTAGTTTAAACATGCCCAAAAGCATTTTAAAAATAAATAACATAGTTTATTGCTTAAAATATATTTTAATTTTTTTTATATTTTAACTCAATATTTTTCATATTGCATTTTATAATAATTTTCAAACTCAATTTTAATTACATAATTAATATTTATTTAATATATTATTATTATTATTATTATTATTATTATTATTTCTATTCTTTATTATAAATCTAGTGTCATTAATTGCTCCTCAAGTAATTTTAGTATTTTACTATAAAAACATATATAGAGACAAAAATTGACTTATAAAAATATCTTAGTTTTAATATATTGTTCATATATAATATATAATAAATATTATAATTATAATCAATCAATAATTTATTGTTAATAACAATTTAAAAATATTTTTTTTTTGTCAGTAAAATTAAAATAAAGAGTTTCAATTTTATTACAGTCAAAGCCCAGTTTTGAGTTCTAGGTTTTCCGCTCTTTACACTCTTTTCTCTTCCCTTCCGTCTTCAACTCTCTTCTTCATCTCTGTGAACCAACCACCATCTCTCACTTCACCAAACCCTAATCTCGATTCCAATCTCCAATGGCGTCCAAATTTGGCTTAGCTGGAGGGATTCCAGAGCGTCGTGTTCGCCCCGTGTGGGACGCCATTGATTCACGCCAGTTCAAGAACGCATTCAAGCATGTCACGGCGCTCCTCGCAAAGCACCCTAATTCCCCTTACGCTCTCGTAAGAACCCTAATTTCACGACGCTTCTTTCTTTTGTAGCCATTTTTCACGTTGTTCACAGTGTTGTTGGATTTGTGATTAGGCTCTCAAAGCTCTCGTTTTGGAACGAATGGGGAAGCCCGAGGAAGCGTTGTCGGTTTCGCTGAACGCGAAGGAGGTGTTGTACTCGAATGATTCGTTATTGATGGATGATCTTACGCTCAGTACGCTGCAGTTAGTGTTTCAGCGATTGGATCACTGTTAGTGTTTCTATTATTATTATTATTATTTTTCTTGTTGGATTGTGATATTTCAAATGTTGTGTGTATTGTTTGGTGACTGAAGTTTGTTTATTTTGACCAGTGGATTTGGCTACAAACTGTTACGAACATGCTTGTGGTAAATTCCCTAATAATTTGGAGCTAATGATGGGGCTGTTTAACTGCTATGTTCGGGAGTACTCATTTGTGAAGCAACAACAGGTTTGCCATTTGTGTATGAGTTGTGGGTGTATGTGTGTTTATTTTTTTATTTTTTATTTTTTATTTTATATGGAAAATGCTTATAAGTGTACGGATGCATTCAGTAGAAGAGCAAACCCGTGGTGTTGAATGTGCTTTAGGTTTAGGATGCCTTTAGAAGAGCTTATTTGAGCTTATGATAATAGCTTATGAAAATAAACTTATGCAAATAATTTATAAAAATAGTTTATGATCTTCATATAAGCTCATTTTTGTTTATTTCAATAAGCTTGTCAGAGCAGTGTTCAATGGCGGATGACAGATTATGGCGGCCAGCCAAAAATCCGCCATATAAATATGGCGTTGCGGCCTATGGCATCTGGCACAGAATCTGCCATGCCATAACGCCATGGCGGCAATTTGACAACATTGTGTCAGAGAAACTTATGAAAATAAATTTTTTAGCTTATTTGAAAAAAGCTTATCGAATTAGTGCTTAATTAAGTTGTTTACCCGAATGCACCCTTAAAATTATGGGTGTGTATTTTTGTGCATTAGAGTTATCGTGCATCACCTCTGCAGTGTATTTCTGCTATTGTCACATCATTTGTCCATTTTTGTACAAGAGACTCTTGTTCATTCTTATTTTCTCATTGGCAGACAGCTATCAAAATGTACAAACTAGTTGGAGAAGAAAGGTTTCTGCTTTGGGCAGTCTGTAGCATCCAATTACAGGTTCCCCCCTCCCTCCCTCCCCCCTTTTATACTGCTGCAACTTCTTTTCTTGTCCCTTCATCAGCAACTTAACTTGTTCAACATGTGTTATATGCCTGTATCACACCGACACCCGACGCTGACTACAGCTTGTAAGGGGACTAGGCAATGTGATTCTAAAGTGGTTGTCATGATATGATAAATAGATACAAGAAAGTTTAGAACGTCATGGAGACTGCTAATATGTTGGTTTCTTTTCAGTTTGTGCTGGACTGTGATTTTTTGGTTTGATTGTTTCGTTTCAGTTCAGAACAAGCATTATTTGATTCCTGGATCTTTTTTTTCCCCTTCCTTTTTTCCTTATTTTGGTCAAAGTTGTAAGAATAAATATTTATGACTTTCAGTTGATACTAGGCTTAAGATATGAAAGTGTTCTTTACTGCCTTGCATGATTACACAAAGAAAATGCAAGACTAGGAAAAGAGTATGAAGGAGTGCATTAAAGTTCTAGTTTGTGCCGAAAATAATTAAGTCAACACATTTGCAAGAAATGAATATAGTTGTAACTTTTAAGAAGATATTTATATGCAGTTCAGATTGCTCCCTTGACCTGTGTGTCACCAGACCAAAGCCAAGGTCAAAGCTGTTGATGACTGCAGTAGCTCAACAGTTTGGTCTGGTTTCAGGTTTGAGAAGTTTTGGTCCCCTTCACAACAATGCTGTATAAGTATGTACATTCATGGCTATAATGTGTTTGGCAAAGATCCTACAACATTGCCATTGGATGAGTGGTGATACAGTTTTGTAAAGATGTTGGCATGTTGAGTTGCCTGGATAGCAAGAATGTCTGACTAAAAGGCCTTGAAGTTATTACCATCTATGCCTGCCATCAAACTAGATTTAATATGTTGCAAAGATATGGTCTTGGGTTGGGGAAGTCATAGTTGATATCAATATTTGATGGCTAACATTAAAATCTTTTCTGAACCAAACTCCTCAATGCTACAGTGCTGCTTAGTTGTAACTTAGTTTTAAAACATAACTGACCTTATGCATCTATAAACCCTTTTAAGTGAAGTTTTCAGCAATATTTCATTGATGTGATGTTTCGGTTTTTCTTTCAGATATATTAAATTATTCATGGTGGTCTTTTTTATAAAAAATAATTCTGTATAAAACATATTCTACTCAATTATTTTATAACAATTGGATTTGTGATAGGTACTTTGCGGCAATGGAGGAGATAAGCTTTTACTCTTAGCGGAAGGCTTGCTTAAGAAACATGTAGCTTCACATAGCTTACACGAGCCTGAAGGTGATCTGCTTATATTTTTTTATCTATTATGAACCAAATGACACATTCATTAAACAAGCCATGTGTGTTAAATTTCCAAAATTTGTTGCAGCTCTTATGGTCTACATTTCCATATTGGAACGGCAAGCTAAGTTTGGGGATGCTTTGGAAATTCTCTCTGGGAAATTGGGATCACTTTTTATGATTGAAGTTGATAAGCTTCGAATACAGGTAATCTAAACAGCTTTCTTCCTGTTCTGTAACTTCTGTTCAACTTTTGGATTGTGTTATTATTTGTTATGAATATTATTAATGTCCATCCAGGTAAAATGGGGGTATACTGGTATTTTGGGAGGATGTTATTGTTGATGTCGTGGAAACAACAACAAAAGCCTTTTAATGAATAAATCTGTAGATTCTGGGGTTAGCAGAAATGCTCCATTCCATGTAGTATTTTAAGGATATATATGAAAATAGATCTTGAGGCATACTTTTTCAAAGGCCTTCTGAGAGTAAGTTAAAATATGTACTGAACTGCATCATTTTGAGTTTTTATCTATGGTGCACAATTGAAAGTGCATCTTTTTCAAGGAGTGTAAAAATATATGTGCAGCTGTTTCTGAATTAAAGAGACACATCACACACTTATCAGGAGACAAAGCTTTATTAAATATTCAAAGCTGCATAATAGCATTAGAATTAATCCTATGAAGTAGACGTCTGAATTTCTTTATATAGATAGAAAATAGGACTATTGGAGTATGATTTACTGGAAAACACACCGGAAGAATCAACATTTTAGAATCTTTTGTCTATATAAAGAGAGAAATATCAAGCAAAAGCAAGATTTAACTTGCTTAAAGATAGGATTGTTTTCATAGTTTCTTTATGGTGCGCCTCACATGTTTATTTCAGGGTTTTACCTTGTTTGACATGAAGAGGAATTGGATTTTTTAATTGTATTTTATGTCAATAATTTTTTTTTGTTTTTTGTTTTTGTGTATTGTTCTATCTTATCCTCTTATATCCTTGTATTTTTCTTTCCTTCTAATATTATTATATTTTTATCAAAAAAAAAAAAAAAAACCTGGAGCATTATTATCATTCCTCTTGTTTGGCTTTTCTCATCAACCTGTATACTTTGACTTTAAGTTGACAGGGGAGACTTCTGGCTCAGGCAGGTGATTATGCTGCTGCTACTGATATCTTTCACAAAATTCTAGAGTCATGGTATGCTCTGAATGCTGACTCTGTGTTTAGCCAGTTTAGGCATAACCTTTCAAAATCTTAGATTGGTAACTGGTGGTAGTTGTTTATGGATAAAACTGGACTTGGTAGTATTCTGTATATCACTCACATAATGCAACTCTAGTGTTCTTTTATACAGGTTAATGTGCTATATGTTGATCTTCGCTCAGTCTTTATCTTTAGTTGTAAACTTGTAAACTAGAAAGGGAATATAGGGAAGGGGGATGCTTAATGCCTATGGTACCTGGGCTTTACAAGTCCCAAAGCCTGACTGCTGGCCGCTAGCTGACCTCTCGTTGTGTTATTATCTGTGAAGCACACAGCATGTCTATTTGTTTTCTGTGATGCCAATTTACCGCTGTAACCCAATGAAATTGTAAACTGTGATGCACATATATGTGCTAATTGATCCTATGCTCTCTGAATTTTAGTTCTTTTTATTTGCTTTAACACTGCTTCTAGTCTTGGTTTGTGCTATTATCAAGCAATATATATCTTAAGCTATTCACTATGATCCGGTTGATTACCAGGGCTGTCACTTTAATTTTACTCCTTCATTCGCATTGACGCAAGATTTCTAATCTGTGTTTTTCTCTTTTTCCCAATCCCAACTAAGTTTATGAAGTGGTTTTTAAGATGTTTGTTTCCTGAATTAAACTCATTCATAATTTTAGTTTTTTCGTGTTTCTTTTTATAGTCTTGCTAACCAGTGGTGTACTTAATATATTGGAATTTGGAAATGTAGAAGTTGTAGTTTCCAATAAAAACTTCCCATCTTTTGATTTCTTAACTAATGGGCAGGGCACTGGTTAATATTTGCCTTCTTATTATACTAATACTTCTGTTACCCAGCTTTTGCTACTGTTAATTTTGTTTCTTAACTTGGCAGTCCAGATGACTGGGAGTGTTTCCTTCATTATCTAGGCTGTTTGCTGGAAGATGGAAGCATTTGGTGTGATGAAGCAGATAATGATCCAGTTCATCCCCCAAAATTTGTCAACTGCAAGGTCTCACACTTGACAGATGAACAGGTGAATGTTTAGCCTTTAATGGCCTTTCTATATGTTAAGACATTGATTTATGCATCGAGGGGCCTTTTACTACTTGCATGGAGCTTGATTCATGTTTAAACTACAATATGAGTGCAGTTCGACAGTCGAATATCAATTGCATCAGATTTTATACAGAAGTTACAAGCAGATACTGGTAACGACATGATAAGGTGTCCATACCTGGCAACTATAGAAATTGAAAGAAGAAAGCATTTACGTGGAAAGGATAATGATGATAACTTAATGGATACCATTGTGCAGTACTTTTGCAGGTACCTTTTAACTCTTAATTTTTCATTTTTATAGTTTCTTTTTTTTATCTTCTCATTTTTCTTCTTAAATGCTATGCATGTTGCTTTGGGGGGTGGCTGGAATGAAATTTAATATTTGCTAATGCAATTGGGGAAAATTCCTGACGGAGTTTAAATCTAGGTTTATGGTTTTTCAGATCTGATGATTGTTGTGCTGCAGTCTGTGTCGTTGTTCAACATCTATACAAGACTTGTAGTTAATTCTGGTTATATGTATCAACAGTCTGGGACTTATTTTTCACCACTTATGCTATTTCAGGGCATACTTTAGTTTGTTTAATAAATGTGAATACACTATTTTTAGCTTCTTGTGACCATGTTAGTTTTATGCTATTTGCAGATATGTTTGAGTTCTGTGCCAATTATCTTCTTGGTTTTAACATATGGTTACAACTCTAGGTTGGCTAGATATATAATGATTTTATTTTGGTTAATAAGTTTCTTTCATATTTGAGGTGTCCTTGTAAAAGTACAACTTCACAATTCTTTGATTAAGAACTCTGTTTAATGTTCATAGGTTTGGTCACTTGGCCTGCTTTACTTCTGATGTCGAGATGTTTGTTGAGGTCTTCACTCCTGATAAGAAGACAGAGCTCTTGGAGAAGTTAATTAAAAACAGTGATGCTTTATCAGCCCCACCAACCAAGACACTTGGACTGTCTATAAGCCTGTCCAAAATTCGACAATTATTGCTAGGGGGCATGTTCAAGTCTTCTGTAGGTGGTGGGTCTCATGTTTTGCGTATGAATGTGCATTGATTCCTTATTTTCTTCTTTTCCTAGAAATTCTTATGTGCTGCCTTTTTGGTGATATACACCATGCTTGAGCCTCCAAGTTAGGGATTAAACTTTTAGGAAAGTGGTTTTACCGTTTTAGGTTCTCTATAACCAAATGTTAGTAATTTGATCCTTGCTGCCTCCATTCTTTAGTTAAATTTTAATTATGATTTCAGCACAAAAGGCTGCACTGCCTGTGCTTGGTGGACAAGCCCAAAGAGCCTTTTTTCATAAAATGAAATCTTGTAGGAGAAATTGGTGTTTGCCGCACCTGAATTTCGGTCTGGCAGATCTCATGTATGTTTAAAGATTTAAAACAAAGAACGTGTATTTTTTAGTTTATTCCAATACACCTCCAAAGTTGGTTATATTTTTATCAAACCATAATATTTTATAAGCATTGTTTTCTCCCCTTTGATTGTCGATAATGTTTTTTATTCTGATACCGAAATCGCTCCCCTTTTAAATGTATTCCCATTATTTTATTATTTTATTCAGATGTCTTTTCCCACTTGGGAGAAGGGGGAAACAAACTTCTCCAGATCTGAGCTTGTGGCTTGTAGGTCACAGCCTGAGCTTTAATATTGAGTGTTAATGTTATTAATTAATACAGTCTTTTCTGAACTTGTCCCAGATCTTGAGCGCTCTTGCGTTCAAATGTCTGAAATGTATTGCAAAAACCTTCCACTTTCAAAAGACTTGGATCCACAGGAGGGCATGCACGGCGAGGAGCTGCTTTCAATGACATGTGATATGTTGGTTCAGGTATGCCATATTTCATTTATGCATTTTTTTTTATCACATGGGCAAAATCATTTTGAAGATATTATACTGTTATATTATTTTCCTTGTTGACATATGGATCTGCAAAGTTGTTGACTGATATTGCTGTTATTTTGGAGTGGATTATCTACATGTCTCGTTTTTTGTGGGTGCGGGTGGGGAGGGGGAGGAGACATACCAAGGAGAGATAGTGATTACATGAGAAGGTTTTCGATGATGAATATGCAGAGTGGTTGATGTATCAATTTTTGCTTTGGCTTTTGTGATTTTGTTTTCTATTTTAGGTGGATATCTCATCCCCTGCTCTTGTTTTTCACTAATTTTATTCTCTAATAATATTTCTTCTATTAAAAAATTATGGCTTAAACAGGAAATGATCCGGGCTTATATGATCAAATCAGTTTTATGTTTTTCAACATTGAAATTTGTTTTAAGAGTTCACTGTATATATTGTATTCTATTTCTACTAATGCTGTTCCTTAGAAAATGTATTGATTCAATGGTTCTTCATTTGTAAGACTTTTTTATTTGTATTTTAAATAAAATAACTTTCTTTTATAAGATTTAAATAAAATAACTTGCGAGTCCCGATAAGTTGTTTATATCCAAAAATGAATGTAACTAACTGGGTAAGGGAATTCCAAACAGGGAATTTGTTTGTTTCTCAATTAGTAGTATTAAAGCCAAGCAAGAATTCTTATTACTTGAGAGTTTATTTCTCCATTCTGCTTTGAATTTGTGTATGCTTCTCATGTGCTACGTGTGTAACATTGCTAAACATTATCCTGTTTCAGAAATTTGTTACAGTTAATTTTTCACATTTCAGAAGTTGATACAATGTTCTGAGTTCTGCCACTGTTAACATCTTGTGATATTATTGTAGTTATTCTGGCGTACTAAGAATGTTGGCTATTTGGTGGAGGCAATTATGGTTTTGGAGTTTGGCTTGGCAATACGAAGGTCAGAGCTAAGTATTATGCATTATATTCTTGGAATCTCACATGAAAATGCATTAAGTTGAGAGGAAGTCTGTCATTGGAGTTGTGGAGGTCTTGGGCTATCATGTGATGCATCTGGTATTTGGTTTTTGTGCCTTCATACATACATACATACACACACACACACACATATATAAAGTGAGAGGACCCTTTTTATGTGAGAGTGAGAGGATTATATCATAGTCATTGGATCAAACTTTAAACGGTCAAGATTAAACCACAAATTCATGTGACTTTTTTAAGTGGTCATGTGACATTTTAAAACCATGAAATAACTTTTAATCTTGACCATCCATGTATGGTGTATGGCCCAGATTTACTCTTCTCACTCATATAAAAAAGGCCCTCTCACTAGATACATCCCTTATATATATATATATTATATATATATATATATATATAGTATTAATTAATGCATTTGTGAACTATCACATTTAAGAGTATGCATAGGGAGAATAGCAATTTTATCATAAGATGATAATGTGAAAAACCGTGTAAAGAGGTAAAGAGATCAGCTTTATCATTCCCAATTTGATATTCTGTTGAAGTTTCCAGGATTTGTCTCAAAGTAGTATTACTCTGTGGAGTATGGAGTAGAAGTAGAGTATATGTTTTTATTTTGCATTAGTCAAAGTTACATCAACTAATACGGAATATCCGGTGTTACAACCTATTCTTCGAATAGTGACCTTAGGTTATACGGCAGAAGAATTTCTTGTGAATTAGGACTTTTCTATTTTATTTTTTTTTTTTTTTTTTTGCTATTTCTATTATTATAAGGATTTGGGGTTATCACTATAAAGGTTAGCTATAGGAATATTGTGGCTTTTGACTTGTGAACCTATGGATTGTTGACTTTCTTGGCATTATTTACATAATATTCGAGCTGAATGAACAACATAAAGTTTTGTATTTCTTATGTTATTACTCCTTATCGTCGGTTCTCATTTTGCACTGTATGCTACTTCTGTCAGAACTAAAGAATATGAACTAAAAATATATTTTCTCCAACTTAAATGAATTTTTGAATTTTAGTTATTTGGTTGAGAAAATGTTCTCCATTATTAAAGAAATCTCTGCTCTTGACATGATCCAGTGCATGATATCTTTTTCAAACGATGGGTTGGTGTTTTCTTGTTTTGTTTACTTTCAAGGTTGCTTTGTAGCATTAGATGGTTTGCTTCAAAGTTCAAATTAGCAGATCTTGAGCTAAATGTTTATCATGCTTTTGGCAGATATGTGTCGCAGTACAAGATCTTGCTGTTGCACTTGTATTGCCACTGTGGTGCTCTTTCAGTGGCATATGAATGGTAAGGTAGTTCAATTCATTGATTTCACATTATTTTCATAGGAGTCACCTTAATGTCTTTCACATTCTGATTATTGGTTTAGTTATTTGTACTCCTTAGACATTTTGTTGCCACTATCCTATGTAAAGCATATTTTCCTTCTCTTCAGGTATAAATCACTTGATGTCAAGAATATCTTGATGGAAAGTGTTATGCACCACATTTTGCCCCAGATGTTGGTATCTCCACTTTGGACTGAGTTAAACAGTCTGCTAAAGGATTACCTGAAGTTTATGGATGACCACTTCAGAGAATCTGCAGATTTAACATTTCTTGCATATCGCCATAGAAATTACTCCAAAGTATGTATCCTTGAGTTTTTGTTGTTTCAAGAGACTTTCCTTTTGAAGTAAATTACATGGTGCATAGGAAGGCATAAATTTGAAGGCATAAATTTGAAATTGTAAGCCTTGCTTCATGCGTAACTTACTACATAATCAATGCTCAGTTGCAATCTTCATAGCAGAGGAGATCATCAATCCCTCTGCATCCCCCCCAATCTCTAGACACAAATTATCTAACTAAACAATGATAACTCTGAGGTTCAATCCTCCATAACATTTGATGCCGGCTGGGCACATTTTTGTGAGAATTTGATGTAGATGAGAGTAAACCATGCCAAGTCCTTCAAGTGTATTCCCGTAGGCTGAAGCAGAATTAGGAGCGTGATGGGGAGGTAGTTATGGAAAGAGAAATTGGAAGTGGGAAAGGAAGTTAGTTAGAGGAGAGAGAATGTGCATCTTATGTAAATGGGGTAGAGTCACATAGGGGGTCTGGTTCTCATTTGGGGCTAGGTGTCTTCTCAGCTCAGAGCTCTAGCGCTTAAATTTCTGTACCGTTTCCCCCTTCTAAATCAATATATCAGTCTCCCTTCGCTTATGATAGGACTGTATCTATCAGAATTTTAAGGGTGGAACATGGTTCCTTTTGTCAGAAACATTGAAGGAACTGTTCTGTTGATTAATGTATTGATTACTGGTGAACACCATGTTTTGTTGTATTCTTAATGGAGTGGCATACATACTAAAAACATGAATAGCACATTTGTCCATTTATTGCATAGATTGATTGAGATGCTGCTGCTCAGGTACAGTGCATGATAATCTTTTATTCCTGTCAATTCTAATGTAATGTTATGAGCACCATGTTTGAGTTGATGGAACTGAGGCTTAAATTTGTTATATTCCAGGTAATTGAATTTGTCCAGTTTAAAGAACGGTTGCAACACTCTAGTCAGTATCTAGTGGCACGAGTGGAATCACCCATTTTACAGTTGAAACAGAATGCAGATAACATTGAAGAAGAAGAGGTCAGTCATACCATGCAACTTTACTGTATCCATAGGTAATCACTCTCCTAATAAATATAAGTAGTTGGTTTAACAAGTCCATATTTTCTTAGGGCATCCTTGAAAGTTTGGAGTGTGGGATTCACTTCCTTCAACTGTCTAATGAGATTGGGTCAAAGCCTTTGACCTTCAATGAAGATTTGCAGACACGGCCCTGGTGGACACCAACTTCTGAGAAAAATTACCTTTTAGGTTTGTTTTTCAATCATATTTCAAGTTTAGAAACTATGCATCTTGTAGACTAGCAACTATGTAGCATCAATATGTAAAAAGTATAAAGTTAAAATTAATTTCAAATTGGCTTTGGACCTTAAGCAAAGTAAGTGAAGGCGTATATGATACTGCCTTGTATGTTGTTTACAAATCATTTGACATAATACCCTATGTTGTTTCTTAACAATGTTGCCTCAACCAAAATTCCTTTGGGCTTGAAGGCATATGTGATGCTGCCATGTATGTTCTTTACAAACCATTTAACTCAATAGCTTAAGCTGTTCCTTAAGCACAGGTTCCTTCTATCTTGTGCTGAAATTGATTTTTGTTATGTGAACTGGGTAACAAGTATTGAATTTCTGATAACTTGCACCGCAAAGCTGTTGTACATGTTGCTGAGTTAATTATTACAAGTTAAAAGAATATACAAAAAAGGGACACAGTATTTAAGCAGTCCAGCAACCACTGCCCATATCTTTACACAGCCATATTTTCAAAGATCCATCAATGAGTTTTGAGCAAGTATGTGGTGAACTGTTTCAATTCATAGTCATTGGACAGTGGATGGGATTGTGATTGGTTGGTTTTGATTGATGGATGGATGGGTTTGTAAAAATCTAAATAAATTT
Source organism: Echinosophora koreensis (assembly GCA_035048595.1). Taxonomy (NCBI): domain Eukaryota; kingdom Viridiplantae; phylum Streptophyta; class Magnoliopsida; order Fabales; family Fabaceae; genus Echinosophora; species Echinosophora koreensis. The sequence continues at coordinate 398,523 of JAPCYP010000123.1, read as the reverse complement.
GAAAATAATTTAACCTGGTATCCTTATATCTGGTGGGAATCAGAAAGGTATTTTTTTGCATATAACTGACAAATCTCTGTTCCAGATCTCATGATTCAGACTTCATATTATAATTTGGTATCGTATTCCAATGTTAGTTGTGGTTATAATTGTGTTAAACTTAGTGGATAGTTGATTCCTGTTTCAGGGCCATTTGAAGGAATTTCTTATTGTCCTAGAGAAATATTGGTAGGTCAATTCTGTCCCTTGATGATTTTTGGCTGGTTTGTAATGCTTGTTTCAGTAAAAACGAAACTCTACATATTTCCTTCCTTTATTGCATGGTACGGCAACGGATGTAGACCAAAGAGAGGGAAACAAGTTTGCAGAGAGTCATTGAGAAGAAATCCCTACTTCCTCGGATGATCTATCTTTCTATTCAAAGTGCTTCAGCATCAATCAAGGAGCATGTTGAGGTCAATGGTTCGGTTACACCAGACATCTCTTCAGAGATGAAGTTATTGCTCGAGCGCTATGCACAATTTTTGGGTTATTCTCTTAGTGAAGCAAGAGAGGTGGTCATGGGTTTGTCTAGTGGTGAAAGATCTTCTGTGGTATGATTGCTTAAGCTTTTATGCTATTATTGTTAAAATATGTGGATATGTTGATGAATCCATGAGACTGAGACTAAGTAGTATTGCTGTTAGTATGTTATGCTCTCACACAAATACATATGTTTCATGATTAATTTTTTCAATGGAGAGCCAAATTGACCCAAGCATAGCATGATCTAGAAATATTTCAGAATTCGAAAGTGAATGGGAAGACAGTCTGTGTATTATTATGGGAAATTATACTTGCACATGAGATGTGATGTTGAAGAAAATTGAGCTGTACTAAAAGTTTAATTTGGGTTGGGTCTAGTTAAATTCAGGTGATGTCATCTTGCAGGTGTGAAAGAGGTTTGTGTTGACAACTGTGCAAATAATATAACTATTAATTTCTCGTTAAAGAATTTATAATTTGATGATATCAAAGGGTTTGTATTTTGGGGGCATTTGTTTGAACAACTGCACCTGACAACTTAGTGTTAAATTGCAGCTACTTTTAGGTGGTGTCATGTTTAAAGTTATTTTGTCATGCACAAGAATTTCTTATTTTATTTGGTTGCAACTGTGAATTTGATCCGGTATCTTCAAAAAACTGTTGCAGGTTTCTGGCTCCAACTTGATAGACTGGTTGAATTTCACTGTATTTTTAAATGCATGGAGCCTGAGTTACCATGAACTTGTGCAGCCAGATAGAAATGGATTTAGGCCTCGTATTTGGAATATTTTAGATTCTTTGCTGGAGAAGTATATTTTAGAGAAGGCTGGGTCCGTAGAGCCCCAGCTGTGCTCTCCTTGGAGTGATATTCAACTTCTTATGCAGTTAGTTACAGAACCTTTGGCATGGCATGGACTTGTAATCCAGTCCTGCCTAAGATCCTGTATTCCATCTAGTAAAAGGAAAAAGAAAAGTGGATCAGTTTATCAGTCCAGCTCAAATCTGGCTCATGCAGTCTCAGATTCTGTCCAGCATTTATCTAATGTGCTAGAGCAGGTTATGAAATGGCTTAGTGAATGGAACAAAAGACCTGAAGATGAGAATTTGGAGGACATTCTTTTTCTTCTTCGGAAAGATGGGCAGAATAATGGGCCTGGTCAGGTTTTTCATATTTTAGAAACATTTATTTCCTCTATGAATGATGCAGAGCTTGGTGATCGTTTCTCCCAATCACTTAAGTCTTGGAGTCCTGCTGATGTCGCCAGGAAAATGATGACTGGGAAGCATAAAGTATTGGTGGAATTTTCTGCCATCTGTGAGTCAAAATTGAAGTTATTACAGTCTATGAGACAGCAGATAGCTCAACTCTGAATAAACTTCATCATTTTTACTGGTGAAGTTTTATTTCAACTTGAGAGGCGGCTCTTAAATATCCGTCCAGATATAAACCTTCAATGCCATGGGTTGAGAAAATGTGCCTCGTTCTGCTGATATTTTCATGAGCTGCGTTTACAAAATACCATGTCAGAAGCTTCTGTGGAAGTCATCATGGCTCTAGTTTTTTGGTCATTTCTTGTAAAATTTGATGAGGAGTGTACATTAAACATTCCCCACCCCCCTCCTTTTGTTACGGGGTCTTTTCAGAATCGTACCTGTTTGTCCAAGGAAATTTTTTGGCAATGTATTATTGGTTTGATTGTTTTTGAATGGAAATTAATATTTTTTTAATTATCCAGATCAGATATTTCTATCATCATTATAAAACCCTATTTTTAGTATGCTCATGTATTAGTACTTGCAATATGGTCAGGCAAGAGTACTGATAGTTGTACGAGTTTTATGTTCACAATATTATAGACTCCTAGATGGACTCGCGGACCATTTAGGAAAAAAGTTGTGATGGGACCAAGGTGAGTCCAATGACATGCATGGGAGTTGGGAGCTAGGGCAGCAAGAAGCCTTATCTGTTGAGCTTTTCAAGTTCATATATCACGGCTGAAAAATCTACTGCTGGTTGACATATGGGCACCTGTTTATTTGGCAACTACGAATGTGATAATTGTTTAATTGAAGTCAGTTGGCAGTCAACATAATACATTAAAAACAGGGAGCAAAATTATCAAACCTGTTTGATTACACGTTTAGAGAAGGGAATCAATGTACGGACTGACTTGTCAATTGGAGCCTTTCTAAGGTCTTTGGTCTTGAGGAAATTGTGAATCTTTCTTCAGAGCTATGGCTACTGCTATTAGGTGATTTGTCGGGAGCTTCCTTACCCCAAGTAGTGAACTTATAGTTTCCTTTTCTCTTTTCTGGGTGTGAACACCCTATTTTGACAAGGTATTTTTAGTTTTCACTAAAAATTTCAAAAAAAAATAAAAAATGCAAAGAAAATAAAATTTAATTATATTTTGCCATCTTATTTTGTTGTTTGTTTTTATTTATCCCAAAATCCAAAAAATATATAAAGACAAAAATAACAAAAAAAGATTTTAATTTTTAATTTAAACACTTAGGTTTATCTCCTCCAACAAACCCTAGTAGCCACGCTTTTCTTCCCTCCAACATTATTTTGAATCTAGTTGGTAAATCCCTTGATTTTTGCAGATAAGGCTCACAAATTTTGATTCTATTTCAAATCAGAGATAGAAATTTTAATCCTTGCAAATTTTTTGGATCAAAATCAGAACTAATTTGGCATTATAAAATCACAAGAGTGGCTACTGAAAAGAGGAGAAAAAATTTCTAAAAAAGAAAAACATACATACACAGCAAAGATTCGGAGATAAATTTTTCTGAGAGCAAAAAAAAAAACAAATACACAAAGAATAGAGCCCTTGCCTCTGCCCCCTTGTTCATCAGATCGCCGCCGCATGCGTATCGCGGTTCTGTCACACCCAGATCGCGTGACGCGATCATCGGAGAGCCACCCCGTTTGCACCAAGCCGCCGCCTGACCGCCGATCTGCGTCAGCCGCACCGCCATCCAGAACCGGAACCACCGCGCCGTTGTCGCCGGACTGCCACTGCACTTGCATCCTTGGTGACCATTGTAATATACCTCCAAGCTTTGGCCTTTATTTTCATGATTGCTGATAAGTTGGTGGTCCTTACCCCTCTTTGTTTAATCTGTCACTTTGCTTCTTTTATTTGCTTTTTATTTTATTTTATTTTATCTTTCTTTTATTGTGTTTTTTTTAGTTAAAATAAATAAAATGTAGAAAAGGGAATTATTTATGAATATGTTGGAATTACTTTGTGAGATGTATCACACTCAATTCCTTAGATTGAGATCGCTCTGTGGACGTATCTGCCATGTTCCATCTCGTTTAGGAGTTTTCGAAAAAATAATATAAAAAACCCTTTTTTAAAATGAAAAAACATTTTTATAAAAATTAAAAACAACCAACAAACAAAATAATTTTTACAAGAACTACGTGGCTTTGAGTTCCCACAGGGAATACGTAGGAGCGTGATCAATTATCCCGTCAAGCCAAAATTAATTTTTCCTTTATTTTTGTGTTCCTTTTAATTTGTTAATGTAGATAATTAATTAACAATTTATTTAATGTATTTGGATTGCTCTATGACAAGTGTCATGCTCAATCCTTTAGTTTTAAGGTTGCCCTGTGGACTTACGTGCCATGTCCAACCCCATTTAGGATTTTATCAATAATATATTTTTTTAAAAAACTTTTAAAAAAAATGCAAAAAAAAAACCAATAAAGAAACATAAAAATAAAAAATATATAAATAAATAATTTCTTCCTTGTAAATATTTTTTGGGGGTAAAATAAATAATTTAAAAGTAATTAATTTTGCACAATAATTCAAGGTACCATTCGTAGAATGGGCGATGTAGGGTGCTTAACACCTTCCATACTCGTAACCGACTCCCGCACTCAACTTGGTTCCAAAGGCCATTTTTAAAGGTTTTCCCATTTTTCCTTAATTAAATAAAATTGGTGGCGACTCTACGATTTTTTTTATCTAATATTTATCGCCGTCCTCGTCCCGATTTTTGGTTGCGACAGATGGCGACTTCACTGGGGATAATTTTCAAGAGAGTCAAGCCTCTTATAATTGATTGTGCAAATTTTTAGTAAATTTTAACTTATTTGTTTTACCCCTTTCTTTTATTTAATTTTTTTAATAAAAAAAAAAAGAAAAGAAAAACATATATATTTTTTGTTTTATCTAGATTTGATATTCCTTAATATTCATATTCTGCTTGATTTTTGGCATACATCATTAATCATAATTTGGCTTGTTACCTCAACCCTAGGGTAAGTGTTCTCTATTTGATGTATATATGTGTGGCTTGGTTTTGTAAGGTATGTCGTAGTTTTTTAGGGCTGTATAAGTTTGGATGCTCCCTCCACACACTACATTGTCTCTTGTTGCACACACTTTTTAGCTCTATACCCGAGCTTGTGGATAACTTAGGACTAGGCGGTGTCTCAACATTGTCATTGATCGGCCTGTTGCCTCTCTGATATTTGTTGAGTCATCACTCAGATTGTTACTGGTATCATGGACTAGTCATCCTGTGAAGGGTTTATCCCTACTTGTGGCTAGGGTCATGAGCCGGGTCCTTGCCTTTCGAGACAGGGGCAATCTGGAGATCATGACCTTTAGAATTCTAGATCCACCCTGAATTTTTCACTAATAGTTCAACTTAGTGGCCAATCCCCTTAGAGTCATGACCTAAGGACCTTTTACGGCATGCTGTACCATTTTAGGACACAGCGAGCATTTTTTTCCTCTATCCTACATGTTCTTACACCTGTAAGAAAAAATAAAAAAAAAATAAAAAAAAGGATGTATGTTCCACTTTTTAAAAAAAAACAACAATTTGATTTCATGTTTTTTATTTTCCCCCTCTTAAATTTCACCCTCATAAAAAAAAACTTGTTTCATGTACCTCATGCATTGTTAAACTTTGAAGAAGAAAAAAAAGACTCACCACATGCACAAACATGCATTTTTCTTTCCAAACATGCCATGCATTATTTTTTATTCTTTTATTTCTAAAAAAAAATTAAAAAAAAAGTAGCTCAATTGAAAATATTTTGAGAAAAAAAGATTCATTTCAAGCAAAAAATATATATATCTGCGTCTCACCTCAACATAAGTTTTGCATCTAAGAAAAAGTAGGGACAGTGATTTTATCTATTTTAATCCCAAGAATGACCTTCTCACAGAAGAAAAGTTGAATCATTGCACGTCCTAGAAAAGAAGTCACCAATCAAACTCGTGTTCACAACACTAGAGCTAGAATGTCTGCTAGCAATCATGAAACGGGAAGGAGTCTGAGTTTGGAAATGGATGGAATGAGAGGAAGAATAGATGAGATGAATGAGACCCAACCAAGACTAGAAGCAATATTGCAGGATATGAGGGAGTCACTAAGTTTGCTTAGTACAAATAGAAGTGCAAATGAAGCTGGTCCATATAAGAATCCACAACAAACCTCTTCCATGGTAACAACACCAATGTTCTCAAGCATAAGTACAAGCTTTACTCAGGGGTTGCCTTACCAAGAGCAGTCGCATTGCACAACACCAATAGTAATTCCCATCGGAGAAGGATATCAATCTTTGGAAAATGCCTATCACAAAACTCCTAGATATCTAGGACTCACCTGGAAACAACCTCATGTGTCAATTTTCAAGGATAAAACGGAGGAGGAATCGATGGAGAAAGTGGAAAAGGAGATCAAGGCAATCAGAGGTTCTAGTTCTTATGGCTCCCTCAAAATAGAGGAACTGTATGCTGCCACGGAAGTCATGATCCCCAAGGATTTTAAGGTTCCCGATTTTTCCAAGTATGATGGAAGCGGAAATCCACAATTTCACTTAATCAGCTATGCCACCAAAATGGCAATTTGGTCTAAGGGTGACAGATTCCTCATCAGTTTTTTCCATGAAAGTTTGATGGGTGTCGCATTAGAATGGTATCTTCAATTAGATCATTCTAAGATCTCGAGGTGGACGGAATTGGCTGATATGTTCATGGATCAATACAAGTACAATCTGGATGCGACTCCCACCCGTGAACAACTTATTGTGATGCAAAAAAGAGACGAGGAAATCCTTCAAGCAGTATGCACAAAGGTGGAGAAGTTTGGCAGCACAAGTTCAACCCCCATTGACATTATCTGAGATGTGCTCTTATTTTTTGGGAACCCTTGGAGCACCCTTTATATGGGCAATGGCAGGAGTTGCTTATAAAGATTTTTCAGACTTGATCTCTGTAGGGAAGAGAATTAAAATTTTGGCTAAAGCTGGGAAGCTGCCGGTTGATGATGCAGAAGGTAGAGAGCCAAAAAAGGTGGTTGACCCAAGGAAGAAGGAAGCCGAGGCAAATCACATACAATACCAAGAAACCACCGTTCCCCAACATTCAACATTGTACCCAAGATATCAAACACCACCATATGATCCTAATCCTTACTTTCCATACCAGACACCTACATTCATATACCCACCTCACCAAATCTTCCATCCCACAAATGTTTTCCAAGCTCCATCATCACCTTATCCATACACACAACCACACTCATCATATCCCACTATTTCCCCACCAAATCACCCTAGCCAATTCCAACCCAAAGTGAACCCACAAATGAGAAGAACCTTTCACCCTTCCTCAACCCTACCACCTTTCCCAAGGCTATCCATTTCCAAGGATGAGTTATTCCAACAATTATTTGATGTCCATATGATTTCAGAGAAGCCTGTGCGCCCAAGGGAACCCCCATTTCCAGCATGGTATGACCCAAATGTCACTTGTAAGTTTCACATGGGGGTAGGTGGTCACTCTATTGATAATTGTGAAGATTTCAAGACCACTGTGAGAAGACTGTTAGCATCTGGACAAGTTCGTGTTCAAGGGGAAGAGCTTATCATTACAAATGATTCTTTTGACAATAGTTGAGGAAAGACAATATTTGGCATCTTGTTTTGTTCATCAATAGATTGTCATGATGATGGTTTAATTATTTATTGTGTTTAGTGATTAGAAACTGTTGAGATCTAAGTTTTTGTCATTCTTCTTGAAGCATTAATATAATAAATTTGCATGGATTTCATCATAGTTTAGCTTCTTCATTTATGTGTTTACCTCTATCTTTCTTGTTGGTTTCTTCTTTGACATCCGAACTATGTCCTTTGAATATTTTTTTCCCCCTTGATGAAGCCCTTTGTGCATGCATGTCCTATTTGCCCCAGGGAAAGAAAAAAATTAAAAAATTAAAAAAAAAAAAGAAGAAGAAAAAGAAAAAATAAAAATAAGAGCAAATGAATGAAGGTGCGTTTTTACTTTACCATGTCTCAAGTTTAATTCTTTATGAAAAATGAGTAATCCTAATTTGAAATGAAGATTGGCCATCTTTCTCTATCCTCCATAAAAAAAAAAATCATTATCCTTTGTTACCCCTGTTGAGCCTTATATATTCTTTCAAAATAACCTTGGACAAGGATCACCACTGCAAAAGGGGGTTCGTATAAAAGATTGATTGCAACCGCAATGAGTGAAGGAAAAAGGAAGAAGAATCTGAAGGAGATACTAAAAGAAAGAAGAAAAAAGAAAAAAGAAAAAGAAGGAAAAGGTTATGCTGAAAGCAAAAAGGGACAATGTTGGCAATGTAATTGAATTGAAAAAAAAAAAAAAGGATGAGAAGGAGAAAAATGAAATGAAAAAATAAAAAGTTGTGTGTGCAAGTTAAAGCAAGCAATTTTCTTGATGATGTAAGATCCTTTGTCTCATTCACCCTTAAACACTTGTTTGAGCCTTTTATACCTTTTGTTTCTTAACCCTTAAATCATGGCCACGTTACAAGCTTTAAAAGTCCATTTTGATCAATGAGGAATTACTCTTATTTTCATAAAATATTAATCGTGAGACAAGGTATCCACACTTTCTTTTCCAAGCACTTTGCTCTTAAAAAAAAAAAATGCCCGTTAGACTGATAACTCGAAAGCGTGGTCTAAGCAAAAGTTAGGGCGAGATTTGGCTTGAATGAGGATAGCTTTATCCTCAGAACCATAAACTGGGGCAAATTTTTTTGGAGCAATGTCGTTCTTAAAAGGTTTACCCTTGGTTGTGTTTATTCTAGAAAGCCTCACATTGGAGCAATTTTGTTCTTGAAAGGTTCACCCATGTTTGAGTTTTTGTTTTGGAATACCTTACACTGGGGCAAATTTCGATTGTGATATCCATTTGTTGAGAAAAGGTCAATCTCATTAAGATCAGAACAATCCAGATTAAGAAAACAACCCCTTTGAAATCTCTACCATCATTTGTGTCTCTTTCCTTGTTTTCCGTATCTTTTGAAGTCAAACGCACAAGTCAAAGTTATCGAGTCAATCAAATCCTTTTTCATCACACTTCTGAATCAATGCATATCTGTTATATTATGTTTCAAGAAAGATGAACCTGGACATAATAGTATGATTTAACCATCTAATGGTAATCTTTTGATGAACAGTCCAGGCCAAAAGAGCTCTGAAGTTTCAGTAATGGAAGGAAATGACATCCTTATGGACAATAAAGACTGAGAGGTAGAAATGGATATTCTGGAAGTAGCAAGCCTCAAGGAGGCATTATCAAGTGAAAAGGGATATAGGCAAGATCAATTTTGCAGAAGGTTCCATTTGAATATGAGTTTGATTAGTGAAAGCTTTTCTGAGAAGCGTTTGGTTCCACATTTTCTAAAAGGTAGTTTTCAATAAATTTCTCGGATCATGGCCCAATCATAAAATTTTCACTCAATGGTCCATTTTTTAAGGCTCATGGCTTACTTGTTTTTGGCTCCAGGCTCACATATTTTGACTCAAGGTCCACTGCATTTTATTTTTAGAGCTCTGAGGCTCACTGCGTTTTTATTTATGGGATCTGAGGTCCACTACAATTTATTTTTCGAGCTCTGAGGCTCACTACAAATTTATTTTTGGGATCTGAGTCCCGCTGCAAATTTATTTGTCGAGCTCTGAGGCTCACTGCTAATTTTATTTTTGGGATCTGAGGCCCGCTGCAAATTTATTTCTCGAGCTCTGAGGCTCACTGCTGCAAATTTATTTCTCTAGCTCTGAGGCTCACTGCTAATTTTATTTTTGGGATCTGAGGCCCGCTGCAAATTTATTTTTCGAGCTCTAAGGCTCACTGCTAATTTTATTTTTGGGATCTGAGGCCCGCTGCAAATTTATTTTTCGAGCTCTGAGGCTCACTGCTAATTTTATTTTCGGGATCTGAGGCCCGCTGTCATTTATATTTTCCGAGCTCTGAAGCTTAATGTTCTGAATTTTCTCCAGTCTGTTTCCCGTCCTGACCAAAATGCGAGTTCATTTTCTTTACTAGTTCCTTACTACTATCACATGAAAAATCGTTCTTTCTTCATGTATTCTAGTAATGAACAAGTAAAGAGGGGCAACTGTGAACACCCTATTTTGACTGGGTATTTTTAGTTTTCACTAAAAATTTCAAAAAAAATAAAAAATGCAAAGAAAATAAAATTTAATTATATTTTGCCATCTTATTTTGTTGTTTGTTTTTATTTATCCCAAAATCCAAAAAATATATAAAGACAAAAATAATAAAAAAAGATTTTAATTTTTAATTTAAACACTTAGGTTTATCTCCTCCAACAAACTCTAGTAGCCACGCTTTTCTTCCCTCCAACATTATTTTGAATCCAGTTGGTAAATCCCTTGATTTTTGCAGATAAGGCTCACAAATTTTGATTCTATTTCAAATCAGAGATAGAAATTTTAATCCTTGCAAAATTTTTGGATCAAAATCAGAACTAATTTGGCATTATAAAATCACAAGAGTGACTACTGAAAAGAGGAGAAAAAATTTCTAAAAAAGAAAAACATACATACACAGCAAAGATTCGGAGATAAATTTTTCTGAGAGCAAAAAAAAAAAAAAAACAAATACACAAAGAATAGAGCCCTTGCCTCTGCCCCCCTGTTCATCAGATCGCCACCGCTCCCCCTTCGCAAGCCGCTGCCTGTTGGCCGGGACCGCCTCGCTGCCGCACGCATAGCGCGGTTCCGTCGGGCCCAGATCGCGTGACGCGATCATCGGAGAGCCACCCCGTGGGCACCAAGCCGCAGCCTGACCGCCGATCTGCGTCAGCCGCACCGCCATCCAGAATCGGAACCACCGCGCCGTTGTCGCCGGACTGCCACTGCACTTGCATCCTTGGTGACCATTGTAATATACCTCCAAGCTTTGGCCTTTATTTTCATGATTGCTGATAAGTTGGTGGTCCTTACCCCTCTTTGTTTAATCTGTCACTTTGCTTCTTTTATTTGCTTTTTATTTTATTTTATTTTATCTTTCTTTTATTGTGTTTTTTTTAGTTAAAATAAATAAAATGTAGAAAAGGGAATTATTTATGAATATGTTGGAATTACTTTGTGAGATGTATCACACTCAATTCCTTAGATTGAGATCGCTCTGTGGACGTATCTGCCATGTTCCATCTCGTTTAGGAGTTTTCGAAAAAATAATATAAAAAACCCTTTTTTAAAATGAAAAAACATTTTTATAAAAATTAAAAACAACCAACAAACAAAATATTTTTTACAAGAACTACGTGGCTTTGAGTTTCCCATCGTAGCAGGGAATACGTAGGAGCGTGATCAATTATCCCGTCAAGCCAAAATTATTTTTTCCTTTATTTTTGTGTTCCTTTTAATTTGTCAATGTAGATAATTAATTAACAATTTATTTAATGTATTTGGATTGCTCTATGACAAGTGTCATGCTCAATCCTTTAGTTTTAAGGTTGCCCTGTGGACTTACGTGCCATGTCCAACCCCATTTAGGATTTTATCAATAATATATTTTTAAAAAAACTTTTAAAAAAATGCAAAAAAAAAACCAATAAAGAAACATAAAAATAAAAAATATATAAATAAATAATTTCTTCCTTGTAAATATTTTTTGGGGGTAAAATAAATAATTTAAAAGTAATTAATTTTGCACAATTAATTCAAGGTACCATTCGTAGGATGGGCGATGTAGGGTGCTTAACACTTTCCATACTCATAACCGACTCCCGCACTCAACTTGGTTCCAAAGACCATATTTTAAGGTTTTCTAATTTTTCCTTAATTAAATAAAATTGGTGGCGACTCTACGATTTTTTTTATCTAATATTTATCGCCATCCTCGTCGCGATTTTTGGTTGCGACACTGGGCTTAGGCCCTTTTTTATAACAAAAAATAAAAATAAAAATAAAGAAATATATCAAAACACCTAATGTGAAAGAGATGTACTCTAATAAAATTAATTAGTGCCTAGTTTGAATGATTATACGGGACCTCATTTTGTTGAAGGAAAAATGACAATATCCATTATTAAGCGGTTTACTTGTAGTCAACTAATGTCTTCATCGTCGTGCTGGATTATATATCTCCTTGCTGGCTCCTTTAGTCATCTTCATTTTGGCCATTTGGACATTCATATTCAGTTAAGCTGAGTTTTGCTAGTTCGAGTCAGTGAAGGTGCTAATGCTACTTCCACATTAAGCAAAAGCAGTACGAATCATTTGAATCATGCCATGACATGCAATGGACACTAAATTTATTTAATAGGTAGAATTATCGAAAATGAATTTTTACTACGTGTATGTCGGAGTAACTTGAGCAAAATACGATAGCGAGTACAGAGTATAGATCATCATTAGTTTCATTTGTGTTAAAGTTGTCATTTGTCAACATGGTAGACTTAGAAATGCAGAAACTCCACTTTTCATCACCAGCGAACCCGAACAAAGTTCAACATGACCTAACTGTCCTGTTAGATATTCCTAGCAGTGTCAGCGTAATAATCAGAGAAAATTATACTCGACATTTCTCTTATTCTAAAAAAACTACACCAACATCGACAAACCACTTCCTTTTCTGCTCAACTCACTTACTCACTTCGATAATCTCCTCGCACTGTGATCAAACCTTTCCACAGCTTCAATATCTTATAAGCTCTCCACTTTCAGTGCCATCTGGCCCCATAGGGGAATGGTTTGACAGGGATCTTGTGCTTCTCTTAAGGCAGACAATTTACAGGAGAACATCCAGATGTATCTGTTATATACACCATTAATGGGCAACCTGGTGATCTATACAGATGCTCCAATCAAGGTTTGAAACTATTTAAAAAAAAAAGGGTCTAATGCACGAGGCTCCCACCTGGTGGGGTTAGATATATGCAGTCTTAACTGTTTGAAACTATTATTTTCATAATTTCCATTTGAGTCTACATTCTCTAACGATTGAAAAGGATATAGAAATGATTGATATGACAAACATGCAATGCAGAAACTGTACATGTTCCAGTAGATGCTGGGGAGACAATCTTCTTAAGAATTTGTTATCACCCAAAAAATAGCTGATAGCCGAAAACGGTTAATAGTTAGATAACTGATATGGACAATCGAAGGATAACTAGTCGAGGCCGAATGTTGAAGGTTCGACTGGACGTGTATTGGGCTAGGTTGTGGATTAATGGGCTCGTTTTATATAGAGTGGGATGATTTCGGTTAGCTGAAGAATGGAATTTCGGATAATGATTCCTAAAAATATGGGTGACGGGTCAAGTTAGTTTGGAGCTAGTTGACACGATTCAAATGAAAAGATATGAAAATGGTGCAAGTGGGGTTGTTGCTAACGACCAGCCAAGGAATACGCCTGAAAGATAGGAGCACAGTTCATTGGGGATAGTCGTTGCAATAAGAATGGTTTCAGTAGTTATGGTTCATGGCCACGTTTGTCAGCCAACATGCTTGGGTAGTTGCTTGAATTTAGGACTATTAGCCAACAGGGATGACTATAGCGGGGTTAGCTTTGCTTATATATACCATTTGTACAATTTGTAAAAGGATAGACACTCAATCAATCAAACAAGCCTTTATGCTTAAGATTTTCTTGCATACTTTATTGCCTTTCTTTTGCAATTCTTTACTGCCATTTGTTATTGTCATGTTTATTTAGTGCAAGTTCAAATACTTAGATTTTAGTCTTTAGCCTTTAAGTTCGCCATTCAACTAAACACTTTCTTTAGTAGTTTGGGAACCCATAGCCGAGGGATAGATTTCCTTCCTTGGTGTTTTTGCTTGATAAAGAGGAATCAAGAAGTGTAGCTTGGCTGAGTTTTATTATTTGGCTAAGTCATAATTTAACACGACAACATAATCATCAACAATACACTCGATCAATAGCTCTTCTTTGAGATTTCCAACCACAGGATGACTGTAGTTGATACAGATGCTGCATATACCAAGCCTTTCACTACTAGAGTCCTCGATGACAGGACCTGGTCAGACAGTCAATGTCCTGATCACTGCTGATCAACCCCCAGGTCTACACTACATGGCAGCAAATTCCTATCATACAGTCGAATGCTGCCTTTTACAATACCACCACCATTGCAATTCTTGAATACAAATCTACTAGCTACAGTAACAAAAATAAACCAAAACCAGTCTTACCAGCTTTGCCAGTGTTCAATGATGCAGCCACTACAACTGCATTCACAGCTAGGATCAGGGGTCTTTCCCAGGTTTAATGTTTTTACAGGTGTTGATGTGAGTCTGTATTTCATAGAGGGGTTGGGATTAATCAATTGCACAAATCCTAATGGTCCATGCTTCACAGCCATCATGAACTTGTACTTCCAAGCACCACCTCCTTAATGCAATCCTATTATCAAGGAGTACCTGGTGTCTTCAGCAGACTTTGCTCCCGCTCTCCCCATACAATTTAATTACACTGGCAATGCGCCATGAGGGTTATGGACAGATTCTCAAGGAACTAAGCTCTACAAGTTGAAGTATGGTTCCAGGTGCAAATTGTTTTGCAGGATACTAGTAACTACTGAGGACCCACCCATGCATATTCAAGGATTCCACTTCTTTATAGCTGGTTTGGGTTTTGGCAACTTCAACCCAGCAACTGATCCTGCCAATTTTATTCTTGTTGACCCATCTGGAAGGAACACCATTGGAACACCTCCTGGAGGATGGGTGGCCATTCATTTTGTGCCTGATAATCAGGTAACATACTACACTACAGCCAAATTTTGTCTTTTCGCAGTTTGTATTAGAATTACATATTTACATGATTTTCTTTCACTGCTGCAAATCAGGAATTTGGTTCGTCCATTGTCACATAGAATCACATTAGATTGGGGTTTGGCAACGGCATTTTTGGGGGAGAATGGAGTTGGCCCATCACTGTCAACAATTCCTCCACCGGCAGATCTAACCCCCATGTTAAGATCAAGAAAGTATCATTAGATATAAAATTTATGTTCTGATTTGAGTTCTTCAAATATCTGCCAAATGGACAATATGTCTTTCAGCTGTTCCCAATCCCAGAATAAGACTACACTTAATTGAGCAGCAAGTTGCTGGTATCTTGATGAGGTGTAATTGAAACACTTTTGAAAGAATAGTAAAAAAAAAAAAAAATCTTACCATTACTGTTATGTTTCATTTTATTTTCTCATGAAGAAAATCTGTTTCATCCAGACAAGTTGATACAATACTTTATACTAGACATAGATTCCCATTTGGCCCTTCAGTGGAATAACTGCCCAAATTGCAATTATGCAGGCAGATAATTCTGTACAAAGCACCCTAAGCAACTATTCATAGTATTTTAGATTTTAGCAGCCCACCATGAACAAGCATGTGAAGTTGATCCTGATTGGTCATGAAAACAAACAAAGGAATCATAAGACCTGTTTAACAGGATTTCCTAAATCAGTAGCATGCACCAATTGTCATGTTATATGGTTTGTATGTATATAATAATAATAGGTAACTGAGACACTTATCAGGAAGCTTAGGAAGTTGCCATCAAAGAAATGCATACAAGCACATACAGCAAGCCTCTATAAGCAAAGTGAAAAAGCAACAATTCTTGTAGTATAATAAAGGTAATATCCTAAACAATAGCATAAGTATAGCGCAGCTTAGGAAATCTTTAACAAGGTTGCCTAAATCAATTGTATACAACAGGGGTCAGAATGTATGGTTTTCAGGTAGTAATAGGTGATGGCAGAAGATTTCAGGATGTGATGACTTCATCTAAAGAACTTGCTTTTCCACAGAGCTACTGAATATTGATATATCAACACTGATATACTAACACCTTATGACAGTAAGTGTCCAATGCTGGTTTAAAATGCCACGTATCAGGATTCATTCAGGCTACAAATTTCAAGCAGCGAGTATCATTGTGAACATTTTGACATCGATGGGAACAAAAGCGCATACCACATCTCACACATGTGTAATTCGCAGAAAAGCCACAAACAGTACAGAATTGGCGATGGGAAGTTGAGCTTGGAGGTCCAACTGCTGCTTTCCAATAAGAGGGAACATGTGGAGGCAACAATTCTAAATTTGCCTGCATTTGTAGGAAAGGGGTTAATGAAAAACCCAAGGCAAGAGTAAAAGTCATAGATTATCAGCGTATATGATCTCTTCTGGGTTTAATCACCTCATGTAAGAGCTCAAGGAATGTCCTTGGGGCCTTCCTAGCTTCAAGTGCTTTTGCCTGCCTGGTTTTCCTTTTGGTGCCCTTAGACTGCTTTTTTTGCATATACACTACAAAAAACATGTCCAAAAAAAAGAGAGAATTAAAACAAACCCATTAAGATTAACACAACAAAATACAACCTATTTCATAAAATGTAATAGACAATGTTCAATGTCCATGCACCATTCAATTATTTCCCAATAACTTGTGCACTTCTCAATTTTCAGCAAATTAAATCAAAAGCGTAGAAAAACAATTCAAAGGACCAAATAAACCTTGATCTTCATCATCTAGAGAAGCTTCATCATCATCATTATTAGCATCTGCAACCTCAAATCCTGCATTATCATTCTCCAAAGCATCGAGGCGTGCAAGAGCTGCCTAAACAGAAAATATAAAAATAAAAATAAAAAACACAAATTGTAATAAAACCCAATCTCCAAATCCAGCAAAGATGATAAACAAAACCAAAATACCGAAAATGAAATGAAAAAAAAAAAAAATCGGAATTGACGAAGACAGTAGAAATACCTGTGTACGGTTGTCGGTGCTGGCAAGTGCAGCAACCATTTTGGAAGCAACCTTTCGGGTTCGGCTTGACATGCGGCGAAGTGGGTTCGAGCCATCGTCTTCCATTCCAGCCAATCGTTATGAAAATCGAAACTTTAGAAAATGATTTTTTTCCCCCTTTCTGCTTGATGATTGTGTGCAAAATACAGAGCAAGTACCTATGAGCGTGTGGGTCAGTAGCAGAGTTTTGGAGAGAAGAAACGGAAGTGAAGAAAAAGTACATGAACCGGGGCCTTTCAATTCGATTATTTCCTTTGGGTTAAAATATGTTTTTAGTCCCTCGTTTTTGACAAAAGTTCGGTTTTAGTCCCTCTTTTGAAAAATGTACTTTTTTAGTCCCCCGTTTTTTAAATGTGTCGGAAATGGTCCCTGCACCACACTTCCATTTGAAAACCGAGGGACTAAAACCAAACTTTTATAAAAAATGAGGGACCTAAAAATGTTATGATTGTCAAAATTGAGGGACTAAAAAATATTGGTGCAGGGACCATTTCCGACATATTTTAAAAAACGGGGGACTAAAAAAGTATATTTTTCAAACGAGGGACTAAAAACCGAACTTTTGTCAAAAATGAGGGACTAAAAAACATATTTAACCCATTTCCTTTTGTTTTCAGTACCCTGACTATAGTAGGCTAGCTGTATATTTGAGTTACCTGACTCGTCCCTAATACTATTATGTAATTAATCTATTGATTCTATCTTAATATTATCCTGTGTTTTACGTGACAATGTTGTTTGCTTTGTTTTGAATTTTCTATTTTTATTTTTTATTTTTAGAAATAATTATAAAATTATTATTTTGTTTTTATTCTCTTCTTATTTTCAAAAAATTGTACATAATACGCTAAAAAGCAAGAAATACATGGCAACTTTATAAATATTTTTATAAAACATAAAATGAAAACTTGAAACCGGTTACAATTTTGTAATTAATTTTAAAAACAGAGAAAAAAAATTGGGAACAAAGCAAACAAGCTAATTTTTTTCTTTAAGGGTGCGTTTGGTTCAAAGGAGGGGAGAGGAGGGATTTTAATGGAGGGGAGAGAAAAGAGGGGAGATATTTTAATTAAGATATTGTGTTTAGTTAAGAGGAATGAGGGAAAATAGCATTTTCATATTTGGTTCAAGAGGGGAGGGAAGAGATTTTAAAACAAATTTACTTTTAAACCTTATAATTATTTATTTTAAATGAATAAATGAGGATATTTTAATCAATACATATGAAATGTTTTAAAATCCCTTCACTCCCCTCCAAATCCCCATTATTGGATGGGAGCCACTGAAGAAGAGATTTTGCTGCCAAACATGAAAGTTTTAGAAAAAATCCCTCCCTCCCCTCCGTTCCCCCAACCAAACAGGGATTTCGTTTCAAATCCATCGCGCCTCTGTGCTTTGAGCTCCTGTTTTGCAGCTTTCAACTTTCAACCCATCGTCCTGACTTCAACAAGGTTGTGCAGCGCTTCACTGCTTTAGGAAGAGAGGGCGTAGTGAACGTGATTTTATGCTTTTTTTTATTATGGCAAAAAGCCAAAAACCATGTAGCTATGTTTTATGCTCATTTTAGAATTTTTTTTCTATTTAAATGTGTAGCAGCTTTGACTTCACTAAAAATGTTTTAATCCTGTTAGTAGCAGTAGTGCTTGAATTATGTTTGTTATTGGTATCTGGTATTTGTGAAAGCATTGACAAATCTCTCTTTTTCTCTTCACATATATCATCAAAAGTTGTTTATGGAAATGATATGCTCTTATACAGGTTTTATATCTTAGAGTTAGACCTCTAATTGCATCATTCTTTTCCTTCTTCATCTTTGCTTGATTGAAACTAAACCAAGAAAGGCCATTTCTGCACTCCTTACCTTTTTGGAGGTAGAAACTAGAAAGTGCCTTTTAATATGTGTAGTTTATTGCATTTAACAATTGTTCATTATGTCATTTTATTTTTATTTTATGAGCATTATTTCAGTTTCTAAATATGCCTACAAAATCAACAAATTGGATAATTCTGAATGTTTATTGATTTACTGGTATCCCGCAGCATTTGTGCTGATGCACTGAGAAGTTTCTTTTAAGTGAACTAGACCAGTATATGAATCTAGTGAGATATTGGAATTCTTGAACCCAGTAAGCGAATTAGACCTCTTGATAACTATTTTCAGTGCAAACTTGTTCAACACATAAGAATCGTTGTTTAAATCCAGAATGTTAGAATATGAAGCCTCCTTGGTTTCACATCACTCATGTAGTACTTGGATGGAACCTCTGCCCATTTTTCTAGAACTTAACGTTGGTGGAAAGCAACAGCAAGAGAACATGTATGCATGACTTAAAAATCTATCAAGATCAAGATGTTCAGAACTTTTATGATTAAAGTTAGGATTATCAATGCATTAACATATTAGACATAGGATTTTCACACATTGCTTGGAACTGCTCAACTGCCTAAAAATGACTAAATAAACTTGATCTCTATCGGTAATTGAACTTTTTGGTCATAGCGTGGTTAATTGTTTATGATTCAACAAAATTAAAAACAAAGCAATGAATCCGTTTAGTTGTTGTTTTATTGTAGTTGTGTACGTGTTGGAGATGATGGGCTAGCAGCACTTACAAGTGGATGCAAGAAGTTGATAAAGCTCAATTTGTCATATTGCAATAGAATTAAAGACAGGGATGGAGTATATCAGTCATCTAGTTTGATCCCAACGAACCTGAATCTGTGACTTTGAGGTATGTGATTTATATGTTTTTTATTTTCATTCAGATTATATTCTAATTATAGAGGTAGTATCCAAGATGTTCCCCACACTTGTCCATAGTTTCTCATGCCATATGCCTACACCTTGGGCCAACTCAGTCCCATCTCATATAAACTCGCACATGGTTGGGTTTCTCCAAGTCTAGGGTCGGGTTCGGGTCCAAAAAATTGGCCCAGTCAACAGTTAGGTCCGGGTGAGGGACAAGCTTATTCCGTTCCATGCACGTCCAAAACCGCTTTCCACTCCCAAACTTTGGAAGATAAGGTGAAGAAGAAGAAATAAGGAACGGATAGTGATAGTGGCTGAGAGCCATTATCTATATTTCCCCCCTTTTCTTTGTGATAACAAATAAATAATAAAAATACTTAAAGTTAATTAAATATATAATTAAATTAATATAGTGTCCTTTATTAATAGTATAAAAATAAAAATAAATATCATAAAAATATAACAGAGATATAATTGTCTATCCAAGAAAAACAACTACTTTTTTTCCCCTACTTTTTATCCTACCAAACAAGTGGAGAGAAATTTCAAATTTCTTTCTTTTTATTTCTTTTATATCAAACGATTTCTCAAACCATGCCAAGCATAAGGGCAAGAACAAGGATAAGACAAGTAACAACAACAAATGAGAGAAAACTAACATTGTGGGCCAAAAATTCAAAACATCTTACTTTTTCCTTTTTTTTTTGTCGTTGACCGGATATACCACAAGTATAGCTGTGAGACTAACCTTTAGATCAAGAATGGTGGTTAGGTAAAGCCTTCCCTGCGATGACTTCAAAATTCAAATCCCTGACCTTGTAGGTAAACTTCATCTAGAGGCACAATCTATTTTCACTGCCACCCACCAATCTTGGGTGTCATAGCATTATACCTTTGAAATGTTATTAAATCCGTTAACCATTTTATTGAAGCATTGAACAGAAAAGATCTTAAAAAATAGGACGCACAATTTTTATTTGGAACTTTGATTCATTAACCAAACTATGTGTGTGGTTAATTGATACTCAACACAATTAAATAGCATATGTTAGAAATTATTAACTTAATCAATAGTCAATAAATCAACAAAGGTAAAATGTATATTTTTGAAGCAAGATTATCTGTCCTGTTTAATAGTCTTAATTTATATAAACCGGGTAACAAGAGAGTATTAACTCCTACCCGGATCAAAATTTTGAGTTTTCTTTATCTATTTTCTCATTTAAGTAAGAGATAAACGACTGTGCTCTACAGAGAAACTACAACATTATCTATTAATCTTTTCTAAAGAACACTGAACTTGTCTTCCTCTAAATACTAGATGTCAAATATTCACATGTAATCAAGTTAATTTGGCTAGCTACTGAGTATCTGGAAGTGGCTAATTAATTAATATC
Organism: Echinosophora koreensis; assembly: GCA_035048595.1. Classification (NCBI taxonomy): domain Eukaryota; kingdom Viridiplantae; phylum Streptophyta; class Magnoliopsida; order Fabales; family Fabaceae; genus Echinosophora; species Echinosophora koreensis. The sequence goes on along the minus strand of JAPCYP010000123.1, from coordinate 377,725 downwards.
TCACTGCTAAGTTAACAAATTCCTACTACAGCCTTAATTTTGAGATCACCATGCATTAATTAGCTAATGACCTTAATTTTATCCTCTTAGGATTTGTTGTTGTACCACTAAAACAGAAGCTGTGCTAGAAAAATCTGTAGAGGAAACATAGTCTCCTATTAGCCCCAATTCTTCACTTTCACTCCATTCTGATAACCCTGTAAGAAAAATAGGGTTTATCCCTTGTTTCCTCCCCACTATCCAAAGATCATAAGCACCATCATTCATAGCTTGAATTCCAGCAATTGTTTCTTCTCCATTCCTAACCACCACCTCTCTATACACCACTCTATTATTCATCTCATTCTTAACCCAAAACCAAGTCACAATTCCATCATCAAGCTTCTTCTCTACTTCATCATCCCCTACATAGTTGTTAGAGAGAAACCGTATCACGGTTAGGGACACATCAGGCTTTTCAACCATCCTATCTGCATAAACAAGAGCCTCTCTAGCATCTGCACCTCCCAGAAACAGCACAGCAAATCTTTGTATAGATTGACGACGAGAACTTCCCGCGATTGCGGAATCAAGAAGACCCTTATCAACAAAAATTGCAATGGAGCAAGGTGCATGATCAAGGACTTGTGAATTCACAGTTCTCACTGCATGGCTGTGAACACCTCCCTTATTGAAAGGTAAGATGATTAAAGAAGCTTCATGTTCAAGTGCAAGTAAACAGATATCTTGGAACATTGATTGCTTTGGAGACACTGCTGTAAAAAATTGGATGTTCACAAACTCTCTAATCTCTTTATAATTCTTAAGGGCTTTTATGGTGTGTGTCCATCTATAAATTTGAGGCACTTCTTGTTCCGCGTGGTCTATGAACAAAGGGTTAGCCCGGCCAACAAGGTCGATTATTCGAAGAGCACAAACTGAAAGTGGGCTTCTTATGGTTGCATGAGAGACATCAAGGAGTTTGATGAGGCCATTGATGCTTTCAGAGTCAAGAATGCATAGCACTACTGTAAGGTCTTTGTTTGGAGGTTTGTGTTGGATGTTCCTCCTTTGGCTCACCATGTATGGCCTTGTAGGATCATAAAATATGGAGATTAGAGGAGTGAAAGCTGCAGTCAATGCTGCTGTCATAAGCACCAATAATGTGAAGTCTGGTATCCTTAAGATCTGCATATGCACACACACAAACCACAATGATTGGATGAGTTTTGAGTTCTTTCAAACTATTAAATATCATTTCCATACTTGGATGAAATTAGGGTCGTTTACTTTGATTTCGGTTTAAGTTTTCAATTTCTGTTTTCAGAAATAATTGTAAAATTGCCACATTATTTTCCTTCTGTTTCTTATTTTTAAAGATTTGTACAAGAAACAGTAAGCTGAAAACAAAGTAAGCGGACCCTTATAATTCATAGTGCGATTTTCTAGTTTCTAATGAATAACCAAATTATATTTGTATTTTTCTTGTACTAGATCCACATAGATATATGTCTCTTTAATAATTGAACCATATTCTGTAAGATGTAGAAGTAATGTAAAGATAAGGAAATATAGATGGAGCTTACATTTTTGTCCACCATATGCACAAACAATATAAGTTCAATTTGGCCTCTTAAGCTCATAATGAGGCTGAGGGTTAGTCCATCTCTGAATGGAACCCGCCAATATAATGCAGCACCCCAAAAGGAAAGTAATTTGGTCAAGTACCCAGTTATAACCATGATAAACAATGGTAACATATTGGACCAACCAACAGCACTCATAGCAAACACATCAGTATATGCTCCCACCATAATGTATGAGAATGGCATAAGTATTTCTGTCATAATTGTCTTGCTTTTCTGAACTACTGTTGCTCCTAAACGTGGGCCGTCTGGAATCACCAAGCCCAACCACAATGGCCCATTAGCAATCGCGACGCCAAAAAAATCAGTTATAAAGCCCATCACTAAAGCCCCTAGAAGAATAGCAACCACAAAAGATTGCTCAACTGGTTGCCCTTCTGGAGTGTTATCATTAATCCACTCCATTGCAGGCTTAACACAAAACAAAATGAACATAATCAATATCACAACAGAAAGCATGTACCACAATGCATTCTGAGATCCTGTTTCTCCTTGTTTTCCTGCTTCAAATGCTACAACAGTTCCAACACCCAATGCATCTCCAATTATTGCCATTGCCATTGCCATTCTCCCTATATCTGAATTCAGAAGGTTAAACTCTTTGAGGATATTGTAGAGAACATGAAATGCCGTGATCCCCAAGTAAGCTGCTATTATTCCTATTGAAGAAATAGTGGCTAGTTCTTTGTCCATGTTCTTTCTCATCAATAGAGCCACACCAAATACTGATATTGTGGGAATGCTAATGCCAACCAATGCCGTGTATAAGTGCATTTTTCCTGTATTTTTCAAAAGGGAAAGATCCATCTTCACTCCATAAACAAAAACAAAGAACATGAATCCCATTATTCCAAGATTTTTCGATAGATATTCGGCTGCATCAGGTGTCACGTTACGTTTAAACCATGTACTTCGTTTCAGAACCGAAGGTCCAAGAATGATGCCTCCCTTCATAACATGAAAGTTTTGATAATATCCAATTAGAAAAGTAGTGCCAAACAAAGCATTATACTTGATAAGAAACAGAGTAATGCTGTGCAGCAACCTAGGAAAATATAGCCATGATTTTTACATAATACAAGAGTAATTGTTGGGTGGAAGACTAAAGTGGTAACATCTAGTGTTGTGCACTTGTGCTAAGAATTTTCAGGGTCATCTACAAATTTTTTGGAGGGATTTGGTTTAATAAAACTTATAAAACCTCTGTTTCTTCTTTGTAATTTTTTTTAGCTACAAAATCATTTATCAAAGTTTTATGATGAAATAATTTTAATATTTCACTTTCAATAAGTAAATATGACTAATTTAATCTATGTTCTAATTATACAATTGTTCTTAAATATGATTTAAGCAATTTTAATTTTTGAAAAACTTATTTCGACTAACAATAATTTGAAAATTCAGTCATTTGCAAATTATAACAAAAAATTAGAGAAAAGATTAAGAATCAATAGCAGTTACTCCATTGACAATGTACTTTAAAGTGACATAACAAACCTAAATAACTCAAAAAATAAAAAATTTAACAATAAAACTTATCATCTAAATTAACAACAAATCAAACTTATTAATGATACATATAAGAAATTTAAGTTTTTCTTAACCTTAGGTGGCTGCCTAAGTTTCCAAAAGGTAGCTAAGGCCATGGTAAGATCAACATGCATGTCACATCATTTTGAATAGAAAAAAAATTCTTACAACAAATTATGACTTGTATATTTCTAAATAACAATTAACAATAAGAAGAAGAAGCTTACTATTATCTGAGAGACGATCTTAGGTTGTTTGAGAGGCTTAAGAAGAAAACGAACAATACGAGTGATGGTGGTAATGAGAATGAGGTTGAACATGAGTAGTGAGAATGTGTAAGCTAAAGGGTTTGCACCATTAAAGAGGCCAATTGGGTGAAAATCTTGTATTTTCTGACATGTAATGGAAATGGTATTAGTTGCAAATTTACTACCATCATTTATCAAGTTTTTATGTGGGACATGAGTAGAATAAAAGTGCTGTTGCCATCCATTGTTGGGTGTTTGTAGCAAACGTTTTGCTGGGAAAAACCTTGTCATATGCATGGAAATTCAATTTCTGAAAACCATAGGCCAGAATCACATAGGAATTAGGGAAAGAAGGAGATCTAGAGAGAGAAAGAGAGAGAGAGAGGAAGAAATTACAGATCCTATAAAGGATCGTGGATATACGTCAAAGTGGGAGAACTAGTGTTCCACTTTCATTCTAATGGTTAACCATTTTTCCTTTATTTTGTGCGGTAAACATTACACTTAATATTTTTACATTTTATTTATATATTCATACAACTTAAAAGCAAGTTTAGTGGAATAATTATATCGGAATTGTTTCATCCATAACATTAGTTTATTAGTCAATTAATTATTAAAGGGAATGACGAATTTTGCAGATTAGTCAATCAATTAATTTTTGTACTTGCCACCTGGTATGTTCCGTTAATTTTTGGAAGACATACTAACGGAATGACGAATTTTGCAGATTTAGAAAACTATAAGGACTATAATAACTTAAAAAAAATTAAAGGGACGAAATTCGCCAAACTGAAAAACTAGAGGGATTAAAACTGCATTTTAGCCTTAAAACTAATATATGAATATAACATGAAAAAATTGGAACGCGGAACGTATACTTTCCCAAATGAATGGATCCCATATATTATACTATAAAGAAGCAAATCGTGGGGAGTAAAAGACCCATGAGAGCTTACAAAGGCGAGGGCCCATAACAAATTTCTATTCGGTGACTGTGCCAGTGGGAGGGCCCAATTGTCGCAACCAGTAGTAGGCCCATCAAGAATATATTTGCAGCAATTTTTTTTTTTTTTGATAAGCGTATTTGCAGCAATTAACAAACGATGTATCAATATTTTAAGAACCGAACCAGAGATCGAAGTCGGAGAGAGTTCTGGGTCATGGTTCAATTAGTTCAACCGATTCAACTAACGATTGAACCGGATAACTAATAAATTAATTAATAAATCATACAATTTGTATGTGCCGTTAGTGTAAATATTTTTACACATATAACCAATCTGAAAATCATGAAATTGATGACTTTTAAGGTGGTTAGGATAAGAATCAAACTTTCTTAATGGTGTGTCAATTTCTGATTGGTTGACAGTGTAAAAAAAACTTTATACTTTCAGGGTATACCAATTAAATCAAATATATATATATATATAGGGAGTGTATCAAGTGAGAACTCTTCCTTATTGTGAGAAATGAGAACTATCAATTAGAACCATTGGATTACAATTAAAAGAAACTAACGGACTAGACTAATTACTCACATTAAAAAAAAAAAATCATGCGACCACCCTCTTCTCCATCCCCAAACCCCCCCACCCACCGTCACAATGCGTTTTTGGTTCTCAATCCATGGCAGCTCATCAAACCAAAAACGAGATCTCCTCAAAAGAGCCTTCTTACCTCTGCCATCCAATGAGGCAATTAGTGATGATAGTGAAATGGTCCCAATTTCATACATGAGGACAAAACCAAGCCCACAATAAATATGAAAATGGCCACAAAATTGTCACATTACACACAAAATTAACAGACACATGAATTCATAATCCGGTTCATATGGCGGCTTTAATCTGCTTGCCAAGCTTTTCAACCCACATCTCATAAAATCTCCCCTCTTCGATCGATACCACCTCGCCATATAAAACAATTATTCACCTGTCGGTGTGGCGGAGAGAACGTTCAAGAAGTATTTGAAGTCTATGATGGTTTTATTGGTTTTGATACCGGAGATGCAGGCAATTCGTTAAGATTTTGGGGATGTATTGGATTGAGATTTTAAAGGATTGTTTTGGTCTTAAAAAGTCTTGTGGATTTTAAAAAACTATGTAAGAATGTAATGATTTTTAAGACTTTTTTAAAAAGATTGTTATAATCAGGATTCTAATGTTTGGATTTTAAAGAATTTATATCATAAGAGTTTATAAGATTTGAATGGACTATATGGATTTATAAGATTTGAATGGAATTTATAAGATTTGAATGAAATACATGATTTTTTAGCAAAAATTTGAAAGTAATACATATACCGTGTAGGTTTTGCACATTTTTTGGGTAAAGCAAAGCAAAAAATTGATACATAGTTTTTGAATTGATAATATAAGATGGGAGAATTCGATTAGTGGCAGGTTAGATGGCAAAAAGCACGTGTGTATTAACTATGAATGAATATGAGCAATTGAACATACAGTTGGAGCCTCCGAGGATATGCTTATGTGGTCATGTCAAGTTACCTCGATCTCAATCTGCTTGATTATGTTACCTACGGTATGTGCCGCCAACAATAGCCAATTTATTAGCATTACTGAATTAATGGATTATTGGCAAAAGAGTTGCACAATTTTTGAATGAAACACACAAGCATCAATGCAAAGCAAAGCAAAAAATTGAAAGAAAAGAGTGTTAGCATATATGCTCTTCTGTTTAGTTAGTTTAGTTAGTTAGACTTTGGCTTAGTAAATAACCGTTTTTGTTAGATCAGTTATTGATCTTAGCCAAAGTGCCCCTCTTGTAAATAAGGCTTATAAATAGCCACATCCAGATCAATGAATGCAAGCAAGTAATTCAGTATTCCAAAGTCTCTTGTTTACCAGTTTCCCAACAGCTGGTATCAGAGCTCCTCACAGGGCCTGATACACAAACTACAGTTTTGTGTGAGTAAGAGAATAGATTTGAGAAAGTGTCATGGCAGAAGGAAACTTTGTTCAAGCCGCGATTCCCAGGTTTGATGGTCACTATGACCATTGGGTGATGTTAATGGAGAATCTCCTCAGATCAAAGGAGTATTAGGGCTTGGTGGAGAATGGGATTACTGTCGCACCAGCTGGTGCCACCCAAGAACAGTTGAAAGCAGTTGAAGAAAGCAAATTGAAAGATTTGAAAGCAAAGAATTATCTCTTCTAGGCGATAGACAGAAGCATCATGGAGACAATTCTAGATAAAGATTCAGCAAAGGCAATTTGGGACTCTATGAAGCAGAAATATCAAGGTTCCACAAAAGTGAAAAGGGCTCAATTGCAGGCTCTAAGGAGAGAATTTGAAGTTCTTGCAATGAAAGAAGGTGAAACCGTGGATGAATATTTTGCAAGAACCTTGGCCATTGCAAACAAGATGAAGATACATGGTGAAAGGATGGAGCAGACCTCAATTGTGGAAAAGATCCTGAGACCCATGACTGTCAAGTTTGACTATGTAGTTTGTTCAATTGAAGAATCAAACAATGTCACCACCATGACCATTGATGAATTGCAGAGTAGTCTTTTGGTTCATGAGCAAAGAATGAGAGGTCATAAAGAAGAGGAGCAGGCTCTAAAAGTTACAAATTCTGGAAGATCAGGAGGAAGAGGTGGGGGTCGTGGTAGAGGAGGTAGAGGTAGAGGAAGACAGTTCTTTGACAAAGAACTAGTGGAATGCTACGAATGTCACAAATTAGGGCATTTCCAATATGAATGCCCTAATTGGGAAGAGAATGCCAATTATGCAGAGTTTGATGAAGAGGAGGAAATGCTGCTTATGTCCTTTGGTGATGACAAGTCCATTGAAAGGAATAAAGTGTGGTTTCTTGACTCAGGATGCAGCAACCATATGTGTGGATGCAAGAACTGGTTCTTTGATTTTGATGATCAATTCAAAGAATCAGTAAAACTTGGTGATAACTCAAGAATGGCAGTTAAAGGGAAAGGAAGTGTTAGACTGAAGATTGATGGGATAACACAAGTAATCTCATATGTGTTCTTCATTCCAGAATTAAAGAACAATTTATTGAGGTCTTTCACAGTGATAAAGGCCTTATTATGACAAACAAGATGTCTGCCAATCGCATGTTTGCAGTTGCTGTTCATGTGGTGTCTCCCTCCTGTTTGCAAATGGAGAGTGATGACATTACTTATTTGTGGCACTGCAGATATGGTCATTTGAGCACCAAAGGCCTGAGAGTTCTTATTCAGAAGGAGATGGTTAAAGGCTTGCCCAAACTCAAGGAGTCATCAGCAGTGTGCACTGATTGTATTGTAGGAAAGCAACACAGGGAAGCCCTTCCTAAGGAGAGTTCTTGGAGAGCTTCTCATAAACTAGAGCTCATTCATTCTGATATTTGTGGACCTATCAAACCTGGATCCAATAGCAATAAAAGGTATTTTATAACCTTTATTGATGGCTACAATAGGAAAGCATGGGTTTATTTTTTATCAGAAAAATATGCTGCATTTGATGTTTTCAAAAGGTTTAAAATCATGGTTGAAAAAGAGTCTGGTCATTCTATTTGTTGCTTAAGAACTGACAGAGGTGGAGAGTTCAATTCAGCTGAATTTGATAGTTTCTGCAGCAGCAATGGCATTAAAAGACAACTCACTGCAGCATACACTCCTCAACAAAATGGAGTGGCAGAGAGAAAAAATAGAACAATCATGAACATGGTTAGAAGCATGCTTTCAGAGAAGGAAGTTCCTAAAGAATTCTGGCCAGAAGCAGTAAAATAGTCAATGTATGTGTTGAATACAAGCCCCACACTGGCTGTAAAAAATGTCACACCTGAGGAAGCATGGAGTGGTATGAAACCCTCAGTAAAACACTTTAGAATATTTGGTTATGTTGCCTATGCCCATGTACCTGATGCTCAAAGAAAGAAGCTGGATAATAAGAGCACCAAGTGTGTTCTCTTGGGAGTAAGTGATGAGTCTAAAGCCTATAGACTCTATGATCCTGCTACAAAAAGAATCATTGTGAGCAGAGATGTGAAGTTTGCAGAATCAGAAAAATGGAAGTGGAAAACAGAAGAAGGAACAAAAGGAAAGGCAATTGCAGAATGTGGTGCAGAGGCAGAAACTGATTCTGATTCTGATTGTGGTGCAAATGCAGAAACTGATCTTGTTACAAGTCCTGTTGAATCAGGACAGCATGCTGATACAACAATTGGAGAGTCATCAAACTCAGTTCAAGGGAGGACTGGAAGAAGATCAGTTTGGTTAGATGATTATGTTACAAATGGGGAGCTGCACAACTTGGCTATCTTTAGGGATATTGAAGATCCTGAGACTTTTGAAGAAGCAACACAGTACAATGTTTGGAGAAAGGCCATGGATGCTGAATTTGGTGCTATTGAAAGAAACAATACTTGGGAACTAACAACACTTCCTCCTGGTATTAAGTCAATAGGAGTGAAGTGGATTTATAAGACCAAATGCAATGAAGATGGAAAGGTGGAAAAACACAAAGCTAGACTTGTGGCAAAGGGGTATTCTCAGCAGCATGGGATTGACTATAATGAAGTTTTTGCTCCTGTGGCTAGATGGGACACAATCAGAACAATATTGGCTTTGGCTGCTTTCAAAGGTTGGAATGTATTTCAACTTGATGTCAAGAGTGCTTTCCTTGATGGAGAGTTAAATGAAGTGGTCTACATTGATCAACCTTTAGGCTATCAGAAGCAAGGTGAGGAGCACAAGGTTTACAAGCTGAAAAAGGCCTTGTATGGCCTTAAACAAGCCCCTCGGGCTTGGTACAACAGGATTGAGTCATACTTCATCAAACAAGGCTTTGAAAAGTGTCCTCATGAACACACCTTGTTTGTTAAAACAGGATCTGCAGGACAATTGTTGCTAGTGAGTCTCTATGTAGATGATCTAATTTTCACTGGAAATAATAAGGAGATGTTTGAAGAATTTAAAGAATCCATGAGAAGGGAATTCGATATGACTGACCTTGGCAGAATGAAATATTTTCTAGGCATAGAAGTGACTCAAAATGCTGAGGGAATATTCATATGCCAAAGGAAGTATGCTAAGGAGGTTGTAGAAAGGTTTGGCATGGAGAAAAGCAATAGTGTGACTAATCCTATTGTACCAGGATCTAAATTGTCTAAGGATGAGGCTGACAAAGTGGTTGATGCAACAATTTACAAACAGATGGTGGGAAGTTTGATGTATCTCACTGCTACTAGGCCAGACTTGATGTTTGCTGTGCGCCTTGTTAGCAGGTATATGGAAAGGCCTACAGAAATGCATTTGGTGGCTGCAAAGAGAATTCTCAGGTATCTAAAGGGTACTTTGGAGTTTGGTATCATGTACAGAAGAGGTAAAGAGGGTGATCTAATAGCATATTCTGATAGTGACTATACTGGTGATGTAGATGACAGAAAGAGCACCTCAGGCTATGTTTTCTTGCTTGGCTCAGGTGCAATATCCTGGTCATCTAAGAAACAACCTGTAGTGACCCTTTCCACAACTGAAGCTGAGTTTATTGCTGCTGCCTCTTGTGCCTGTCAAAGTGTATGGCTGAGAAGGATTCTAGAGAAACTCGGGCATGCTCAACTGAAATCTACAACTGTCTTTTGTGATAATAGTTCAGCTATTAAGCTGTCTAAAAATCCTGTGCTTCATGGAAGAAGCAAACACATTGATGTAAGGTTTCATTTCCTAAGGGATCTCAGTAATGATGGTGTTATTGAATTGGTATACTGCAAGTCATAAGAACAGCTCTCTAATATCATGACAAAGCCTTTGAAACTAGAATCTTTTAATAGTTTAAGAAGTAGATTGGGAATGATTAGACTGAATGAATAAATTGAATTGCAGTTTGCAAGTTTAGTTTAAGGGAGGATTTGTTAGCATATATGTTCTTCTGTTTAGTTAGTTAGACTTTGGCTTAGTGAATAACCGTTTTTGTTAGATCAGTTATTGATCTTAGCCAAAGTGCCCCTCTTGTAAATAAGGCTTATGAATAGCCACATCCAGATCAATGAATGCAAGCAAGTAATTCAGTATTCAAAAGTCTCTTGTTTACCAGTTTCCCAACAAAGAGTTGCACAGATGAGTACAAATTGTAAGAGGAGTGTAGTACCTTCAAAGAATAGTGAACAACTGAGAGGAGAAAGTTTGGGAGAGAAGGAATGAGGGAATAAAAAGTCTGAGAGGTTTGAGTGGGATTTTGGAATAGGTTTGTTATTTATATATTTCACTAAAAGTCACTCAAAATCCATTATACAAAAGAATCCGTCGAAATTAGCAAATTTTGAATACCAGAAGATTTTTAGTGCCTTATAAAAAGTCTTGATTGAATACCAGTGGATTTGGAAACCTTACAAAAAAAATCTTAATAATCCTGATTGAATACCACAGGAATTATTTATATTATATAAAAGTCTTGATTGAATATCACAAGATTCTTTTGCCATAAAAAAGTCCATTAAAATCTTTTGAAATCTCAATCCAATACACCCCCCTTTATTTTTTGCTGCTCAGATTTTTTTAATGTGAGTAATTAATCTAGTCCGTTAGTTTCTTTTAATTGTGATCCAATGACTCTGATTAATAGTTCTCATTTCTTACAATAAGGAAGAGTTCTCACTTGATACACTCAAGTGAGAGGAATGTGTTATTATGAGAGTGAGAGGAGCAAATCTGGGCCATTAAACCATACATGGATGGTCATGATTAAAAGTTAGTTGGTGATCATGTGATCACTTAAAAAAGTCACATGACTTTATGTTCTAATCTTGATCATTCATGTATGATCCAAATGTCCAGATTTACTCCTCTCATCTCTCATAATAACACACTCCTTTCACTTGAGTTGCTCCATATATATATATATATATTAAAATACAAACCAAATACAAACCAAATACAATTTTTTATAGTATAAGTTTAAGGATTAAAGTAGTATACACTGTTAGTGTAAAAAAATAACCATTAAACTACAGCAGCAAAAAAAAAGTTATACTTATATCTATCAACCCGAACATGTTGCAGCAGCATCCCTGCACCAGCATTATCCTCCACTGATAGCAAATGAATTACAAGGGCTGAAGAAAGAAGTTGATGCCCTATAAATCTCTGAATATTGTCCTCCTTGCATTTTTTGCTACAAAATCATTAATAAAATACCTGTAAAAAGGCAAGCAAAGGGGACAACGGCAGTCGACAGATCAGAGATGCAATCAGCTAGTCATGCAAAGGGAGTGACAAAACAAAGGGTTTCTATTTTCTTAATTCGAACCGAAGAAGGGAGAATGGGAGCGTTCACACACAGAGTTTCAAATTTTTTTTTTTTTTAGAATTCAGTAATAACATTAATACAAGCCTTGTCAAGTTTTGAGCCTGAATTTTAAAAAACAAAATTGAAGCCTGAAGTAAAAAAATTTAACTATATAAAATTTTTATTTTAATATATACATTAATACATATATACTAAGTAAAAAAATTGGTTTCCCCTAAAAAAAATGGGGCCCTATGCAGTCGAACCACCAAATCATGCTCGAGGCTACCACTGGCCCTAATAATACTTACCCATTAAACTTTTTATATGCATTCAAAATAGATTATCTTATGGGTGAAAAGAATATTATTAAATATGCACTCCCTCTGAACTCAATTATAAGGAGAAAAACCTATATTTTGTGGACTCAAATACAAGCAAAACCCAACCAAGGTAACTCTATTTAATGATAGTGTTCCAAAAATGCCCTTGGTTAATTCTCCTTTTAGGTAATGTTTGGAAGTTTTTAAGGGGATAGAGTGGAGTGATTAACAATGGAGTGGTTAGTAATGGAGTGGAGTGAAAATGTATGAATCCCACACGATTGTTTGGAAGTTTAATGAGGGAATGAAAAAAATTCCCAAACCCCCCATTTGGAGGGTATAAAAATGAAAGGTTTTGGATGGAGTGAAGTGGTTTGAGTTCCCATCATAAACAATCTCACTCCATTAATGAAGAAACTCACAAACAATGAGTTAATGAGTTTTCATCACTTCACTCCATTACTAACAATCTCACTCTATCCTTCCAAATATAGCCTTACTTTTTCAAGAGTATTGCACACTCCCAATAAATTAACAACTTCCAAAGTAAAGGTAGCTTAATAATTGTAAGTCATTTTTTTTTTACATAAATCACGACAATCAAACCAAATTAACTAACTTCCTTAATAAATATGGAGTTAGTTAATTTTATTTATAATTAAGTTTGGAGGGAGTAAATATTTAAAAAAATTTTGCCTTATGAGGACAATTGGGCTCACCACCCAATACATGCAGCCCCATATATTCCGAACAAAACATTTTACATTCAACATGATATATGCAATAATAACAGTAGAAGTCTGGAGACCTAGTACTTTAACGTTGGTTGTTTTGTCCCTTATAACAGGGCACCTCCTGTGCCCAAAAGCTGATTCAAACTTCTCGATTTTGAAACAAGGCTGAATATTAAATTGCATCTCAACTGCACGTAATGGCCAACCAGATGATTTCCATTTGCATGAACTGAATGATGAGGAGTAAAAAAGAGCAACAGAAGAAAAAAAAATAGAGTGACAGAAAAGAGAAGGGATTGGAGGAGTAACTTTTTCTTGTTACAAAAGTTTAGAAAACGAAAAATTATCTCTTTTATAAAATTAAAATATTAAATAGGTCTCGAAGAAAACTAACTTACAAGTAACTTATTAACAAAGTATCATTAATAAAAATTAAATTCAATTAACCAGACTCACATAGTTGGTAAATGATTATCTTGCTGTATATATATATAAGATGCTTACAAAAAAGAAAAAAGATTTTGTTGAAACAGATAAAATTTATTAATTTATTTTGATAATCTCCATATTTTAAAAAGAATTAATTTTTGACTATAAATGTTTCGCAATACGTTTGGTAAAGAAAAAAAATCAAACTAACCATTTTATTAATCTATAGTATATATATTTAGGAATAACCTCATTGAATTCTATGCTATGTGTCATCTTCTTAGAAAAACACCATTTAATACAAATCCAATAATAAAACTCAAGGACAAAAATCAATTAATAATATTTAAATAAATTAATAATATTTTTTAAAATAATACTATAGTTAAATATATTTTCTAAAAATGGTTAACTTACATCGGAAAGATAAGAAATAAATCAAATACTTTTTTAAGAGAAAATAAAATTAATAATATGATATATAAATATATTTTATAAAATGGTTAACATGCACGGGAAAATATGAGAAATAAATCAAATAGATTTTTGAGAAATAATACATATAATAATATGATAGATAAATATATTTTTATAAAAATGATTAATTTGCACAGGGAAAGAGGAGAAATAAATCAAATAGATTTTCAAGAGAAAATAAAAAGTACGATAGATAAATATATTTTCTAAAAATTGCTAACTTGCACCGGAAAATAGAATAAATAAATCAAATAGATTTGCAAGAGAGAACAAAAATAACGTAAAACAAAAATATATTTTATAAAAAATGGTTAGCTTGCACAAGGAAAAGAGAGAAATAAATCAAATACATATTTAAGAGAGTAGAAAAAATAATATGATAGAAAAATAAATTTTCTAAAAATGGTTTAATTTATCGGAAAAAGAGTAGAAATAAATCAAAAAAAAGTTTCAAGAGAGAATAAAAAAATGATACAATAGATAAATATATTTTTTTAAAAATGGTTGATTTACACCAGGCAAAGGGGAGAAATAAATCAAATAGATTTTCAAGTGAGATGAAGAAAGATATTATGATAGATAAAAATATTTTCTAAAATTGGTTAACTTCCACGGGAAAAGAGAAGAAATAAATCAAATAGATTTTAACGAGAGAAGAAAAAAACGATAAATATATAAATGTTCTATAAATGGTTAACTTGCATAAAAAAAGATAAATAAATTAAATATATTTTTAAAAGAAAATAAATCAATAATATGATATATAAGTATATTTTCTCGAAATAGTTCACCTGCATGGGGGATAAGAGGATAAATAAATCAAATATATTTTGAAGAGAAAAGATAAAATATGATGGATAAATATAATTTCTAATAATGGTTAACTTGCAAGGAAAAAAATTAAAAAAAATTAAGAGAGAAAGTTTATAAATCAAATAGATTTAAAAATATCTTATAATTAAACTTATATGAGGATTTATCTTTTATATTTTACATAACAAATTTTTTTTCAAATATTTCTGCATAATTAACCTCATAAATCAATAATTTGAGGTGTATAATTCACCAACAAAATTTTAAACTAAAAATGTGAAATCAACAATCATATATTTTTTGATGAAATCCTAAAAAAATAGCATATTCCCCGTGCATGACACGGGTCATTTACTCTAGTTTATCATACCATTTGAATAGAGTTGATAGATGATTGAAGGCTTAAATAAGCTTTTAATCCCTGGAAAGTTCACCAATTTTGGTTTTTGTCCTTGTAAAAAAAAATTCTTAGGATTGCGTCCCTATATTTTCGAAAATTTTGTAAATAGTCCTTATTGTTACCCCTGAGTACTAGAAATCATACTAGACGAATATTTTTGTCAATTTTAACCCTATCGCCCAAATGTATGATTTTATTTCTACTTTCTAGCCAAATTTTGGAGCAAGTCAGACAAGAACGAGAAATTACCTCGGTACCCCCTGAGTACTAGATATCATACAAAATGAAGGAATTTAGCAATTTTAACTTTTTGTCCATAATATATGATTTTTTTTCTATTTTATGGCCAAATTTTACAGCAAGTCGGACAGTAAAATAAAATTACCTCGATACCCATGAGTACTAGATAATGGAAAAAGATGACGGTAGGGACTATTTGCAAAATTTGTGAGATTACAGGGACGAAAACCTAAAAAAACTTTTACAGGAACCAAAACCAAATTTAATAAACTTTATAGGGACCAAAAACTTATTTAAACCGACGAGTAATGTTTGTTCTTTAAATTTACTTATAATGGAAATTTAATGAGGGAGATTATAAAAATGTTAATCATAGTTGTAAAAAGGAAAGTGACGAGACCTGTGACCTGAACCAAGTTGTAAACTAGCCAAAATCCACAGTACTTCATACACCATTTAGAGAAAAGATATTTGAACACCCAAACTTCATATTCATTTTTGACACCTTGGTTAATCGGTGCAAATATTTGGTTAATTCAGTTTATTATATGGTTAATCACGTGTAAATATTTGGTTAATTCATAGTGACTCATTAATTATATAAAGAACTGAATTAAATAGATATTTGCATGTGATTAACCAAATATTTATATGATAATAAAAAATAAGTTTTATATGACCCATTAACCATATAATAAACTGAATTAATCAAATATTTACACGTGATTAATCAGGTGTGGGTATCCCAACCAGGTGTGCAAATAACACGGCTGCACCATTTAAGATCGATGAAAATGAAAAAGGCCTGCAAAAGTTGCAGTCAAATATAATGGAAGCCCTAGCTATAACACATAGCTTTCTAGTTCCGAGGTATTTAGACTAGGGTTTCGCTTTATGCCAGATCAAACCCAGAAAGAGAAAGACTGCTACCGTCAGAACTCGCCATTAAGAATCGCCAGTATCTTTCTTTTCAGAAAACTTACATAAAATATAAAAGCAATAATTCAGTATTCAGAGTCCTCTTGTGTCATAGTCAGGTACTTAGAAGAACTCGTATCTTTTTGTGTATAATGGCAGTCAACAGGTCAAGGAATCAGACAGTAACTGGCTTCAAAATATCCGTCACAAACTTTGTAGTAGTAGGTCTTTCTGGAGACGAGGCTAGAGCAAGTAGGTCAGTGAATCTGACCTGAGAGAATTGGAAGGCAGCTATATTATAAAATAAAATATTGAAGGCCTATATTTAAATGAAAAAAATAATCCGTGCATATTGGTTTGTGGCAAATGTTAGGAAATTCAAAGAGAATTTTCATGTGAAGCTGTGTTTTTAATATAGAGTAAATGTTCATTTTAACCTCCTTCAATTCTTGAGATACCACTTTTTATTTTGAGAAAAAACTCATCAAATAGTTAATGAGAATGATCAAAAGAGAGATCCTTTAATTAATCCCTCCATCTGTTTCCGTTATGAAAATATTGTTATAGTGCTGATATATATTGTTAGTATGCCTAAGTGTCCGTTAAACTTGTCCATATGACCTATGATAGTGCATCTAGTGTAGGGCTAACAAAATAATCCATGAATCTATTATTCATCTAGTTAATCCATGGAAAAATCCATCTAATCCATCTATTTATAAAAAAAAAATAGTAAATGAATGGATTGGGTTGGATTATTTTTTTAATGAATAGTTTATGATCCATCCATATTTTTTTACAATCCATTGGACCAACAAAAAAAAATATAATGGATCAGTTTTAATCCACTTATTTTATAAATCATTTTAAAAAAAATTAATAATAATAAATCACAAGATCAGAAGCTCAACTTCACTGATACCTAACGTTTAGTCGACGATATAAAGCCAAGAATCAGGTCGCATGAACACCGTTTTCAGTAAGTATTTTCAATTCATCCTTTATTACATTCTCTGCAATTTCATCGTTGTTCAATTTTTAATAGGTATGTATATATATATATATATATATCATTATTTAATTTAATTAATTAATTTATTTTAAAAGTTATAAAAATTAATTAGTTATAAAAATGTTTTTGTAGATGGATGATGAATACTATTTTAAAATAATTATAAAAATTATTTAATTTTTAAAATAGTTTTAATGGATGGGTTGGATATCCATCCATATAAAAATGTCTAATGGATGGGTTGAATAGTTTTTTATTAAATGGGTCATGGATAGATTGGATTTTTTTAATATATTTTTAAAGGATCGAAATGGATTGATGTATTATTTTTATCAGATCCATTATAATCCAAATCAAAATTCATCCGATCCATCCGTTTGCCACCCTTAATTTGGTGGGATACATCTAGTGCATGTGGTATGTTGCATGTAGCATGTAGGGAGTAGGGACTAATTTGTCTAATGATAGAAATTCTCATGGACTAAATTAGGTTAGGCTAAATTACACTTTTGGTCCCCAAATTGTTATTAAATGTTCAATTTGGTCCCCAAGTTTTTAAAATGTTCATTTTGGTCCCCTAATTCCTTACACTTGTTCAAATAGTTCCTTCCGTCAAGTTGACTAACGGCGACGTCAAGTTGACTAAAGGACGACAATGAACATTTTAAAAACTTGAGGACCAAATTGGACATTTTAAAACAATTTGGGGACCAAAATGAACATCTTAGAACAATTTAGGGGACCAAAATAAACATTTTAAAACAATTTGGGGACCAAAATGAACATTAAAATATTAAACTTAATGCCACGTGTCATTAGGTTTAACGTCGCCGTTAGTCAACTTGACGGAAGGACCTATTTGAACAAGTTTAACGAATTAGGGGACCAAAATGAACATTTTAAAAACTTGGGGGCCAAGTTGAACATTTAATAACAATTTGGGGACCAAAAGTGTAATTTAGCTATTAGGTTACCTTAAATTATATAGTTACGGACTTTATTGGATCAATGTATAAGTATTTTCATTATCTATTATGCATGCAAGGATTGTTGTTTGGGCATCTGGATACATAACGATACACATCAGCACTCTAATGACGTGTTGAGGACAGAGATAAACAAAAAGACTAAAATGTCCCTCCTTTGTCATCCTCGGAGACTATTTGCTGAGTTTTTTTTCCTCAGGAACGAAAAGTGGTACCTCAAATATTGTTAGGGACTAAAATGAGTCTTTTTTTTTTGTTTTGGTACAACTAAAACGAGTCTTTACTCTTTAATATATTGAAAAACAATATTTTAAATTTTTTAATGATAAATTTTTTTGTATTTTTTAACCAGTATCTTGAAAGTATTAATTAGCAAATTAAATCTTTAATTTTTTTTATATCCGTTGTTATATACTTTCTTGATTTAGGGAAAAAAAAGTATAAAGAGAGAAAATTGTTTAGTATCGGAAATGGTATTTGATTTTTACAGCAAAACGATTATCCTAAAACAAAAACTTTGCCTATATGAAATTATAAGCATCGGAAAGAGAAATAGTATTTTACGTAAGTCTGATCATATTTATTTTAAAAGGTAAAAACTAAAAATTGAGTCTGGAAAATAGGTAAAATTAACTATAATTAAACAATAAAACTTTAAAATATATATATCATCAGAAAAGAAAAAAAGCAAGTACATAAATACGGACTCAACGAACCACAGTTCGCTACCCCCTGATTCTCGATTCTGAGATGCATACCCAGTAGTAGAATTTTTTATAGATACGGACTTAACCAATTGGGAATTGTTTTATGTGATAACCTTGTCATATCACCTTCTTTTACTCTATTTATGATATTTAAATTTTATTTTTTTCATCAGGTCATATCGTACAAATAAAAAGGATCTATTCTCATACTATACCATACGAGATACTGATATAGATATATCTTCCAAGCTGATTTTTCAAACATTTATTGAATTGTCAATTTACTTGAGTGGTGAAACCGTATCATGCATGGGGAATATATTAATTTTTAGGATTTTATTTTTAAATTTATAATTTTGAAAATAATGATTAAAGTTTAAATATATAATACGACATAATTTTAGTATTTAAAAAATAAGTCATGGCGAAGAATATAAAAATACATAATTTTTAAAAATAGCCGTTAAAGTTTTATTGTAAATTTGTTTTTTTTCAAAGCAAAATCATAAATTAACACTAATTATTTCTTCCCTTACTACCTTATTATCATATTTCTCTAAACATTTAATAGTAAACATATATTTTTAAAGCAACAACTGTTTTCAACTTGATTAATCAATTCCAAAAATGATTTATTTAAACACTAATATTAAATACGTCGTCGTGATCTTCGTAATGATATGATTAAATTTTTTTTTCTTCTCTCTTGAAAATCGATTTGATTTATGTCTTCTCTTAGCCTGATAAATTTAATTATTTTTAGAAAATATATTTATCTATCATATTATTTTTTCTTCTTTCTAGAAAATTTACTTTATTTTTTCTTCTTTTTAGAAACAATATTTCAAATTTTATCTTAACCAAAAATATTTAAAATTTAATTTAAAATAACTTTAACAACTAATTTGATGGGTTATCATGCTATAAAAAATTAAAAGAATACCAAAAAATCCAATATCCAAGATCCAAATCATTTGGCAAATTCTTTTCAGCCAGTGAGCCTCTCTGTCTGCGACAAGAGGAAACAGGTAAGTGGATAACCTTCTAAGTTCTGAGTTCTGAAGATCAGGCCACGAGAAATGAATGAGCAAAAGCACCAGCCAATATTTTTTTTTATAGTCAAATATTAGTATGTTAGTTTGTTATTAGTTGTTATTTTTTCTCATTTATCAAGGTTTGAATTTTGGACCTGCAATATTTTGAACCATGAAACCTTTAAACCCTTAGCTCGAACCAAATATTAAGTTCTAGCACGAACATATAAGAGTAGAAGTCAAAAGAAGAAAACTTTCCATAGTACAAACCGTTTCACCTTTTGTTTTGACATAGACCAGATCCAATTAAAAACAAGCTAAAAAAAGAAGAAGAAGAAGAAATAGAGAAGGTAGAGCATGCATATAGCCTGTAATAGAGAGGTATGAAAATCCATAATCAGGAGAAATAACAGTTCAGTCAAAATCAAACATATATATATATAAAGCAATTGCATCTTGCACCTGAGATGGTCATGGTAAACTATATATCTATAATTTTATATAAACAGTAAGAAGAAGCCATGAAACTCAGGATGGATAGCGCCAAATGCGCCATCATGAAAATCACAAGTGCCAAGGCGCTATCCCTCCTGAGCTTTACAGATTCTCCCATACTCTCTGCAGAACAAGGCAATGCTGAAAGTGAAGACTGAAGAAATCAAAGGCATGATAGAGAGAGAAAGGAGGAGAGTGAGAATGAGAGGGGATGGGAGGGGGAAGAAGCCAATTTATAGAAAAGAAAGTACGGCAAGTGGGAACTGAAATATGAAGATTTGAAAAAGGCTTTTGCACCATATAATGAAAACAGCATCATCAGACTGGTTTTGGTGCCACTGCTTTTGTCTGTTAGTTAGTGCAGAAACCAGATTTTTTCTCTTTCTAATTTTGTTTTACAACATGCTTTTTCTTTAGATCTAAAACATTTTTTAAAAACTTTTTGTTTTATTTTTATATATTGAAGAAAATATAAGGGTACTCCAACTCAGTTTTTAATTTACCAAGAATGTAACTCACGAACCATCAGTTGGATTTTTTTCTTGAATATCACTATTTTAATTTTTATTTATCAAAATATCATACTTTTTAAATTATATACCAAACTATCACACTTTACAAAAATAAGTGAGAAGTCTAGTTGGGAAAACTAGACTTCTCAACATCAATTTTTTTTTTCTTTTAAAATCTGGTTGAGAAGTCTTGTTGTGGGGATTAGACTTCTCAACGTGGTTTTCTTCTTCCTTTAATTTAATATTTATATTTAATTAATTAATAATAACTTAATTCAATTAATAACCTAATTAATTAATTAATTAAAGGATTACATTAAATTAATTAATAATAATTGCCTAATTATCATCAATATTAATTTACATAATTTTTTTATTTAAATAAGTTAATTAAAATAGTGTAATGATAAAGGAGTGGTGTGACTGTGGGAAGTTTCAGGCGCTGCACCTCCCTTATTCACATGTCATCGCCGCTTGTTCCAGTGTTCATTACAACTATAGAGAGTATGTGCCTGTCATGTACAAATTGAAAACTATCTTCAAAGTTTACCAGGAAGAGTTCACCCCGGTGCCCAACGAGGCATATTGGCCACCATACACGGGAGTTGAGGTGTTCCACAATCCAAACATGCGTAGAAATCTAAAGGGCCGTCCTCAATCTACCCGCTTTCGTACAGAGATGGATATGAGGGAAACGGGTCATCGTAAGAGATGTGGATTGTGCCGAGCGGAGGGTCATAGCAAAAATAAATGTCCTCACCGTCCTGGGTCTTCTACGCAAGCGTAGCACGCTTGTATAATTACTAAATGAAAATTAATTTTAATGAGTGGATTATCAATTATTATTATTATGGTGTTAATTATTTAATTTATAATTATTTATTTAAATAAAAAATTATGTAAATTAATATTGATGATAATTAGGCAATTATTATTAATTAATTTAATGTAATCCTTTAATTAATTAATTAGGTTATTAATTGAATTAAGTTATTATTAATTAATTAAATATAAATATTAAATTAAAAGAAGAAGAAAACGATGTTGAGAAGTCTAGCCCCCACAACAAGACTTCTCAACCAGATTTTTTTTTTAAAAAAAAAAATGATGTTGAGAAGTCTAGTCCTCCCAACTAGACTTCTCACTTGTTTTTGTAAAGTGTGGTAGTTTGGTATATAATTTGAAAAGTGTGGTATTTTGGTAAATAAAAATTAAAATAGTGATATTCAAGAAAAAAATCCACCATCAGTTCTCATGTTTAGTATATTATTTAAAAAAAAAACACTTCCAAAAAACTAGCATTCTCAATATTGGTTTTTCGGTTACATTTCTCCCAAAAAAGTTCCCACCCGAGAGGTGAGAAGAGAATAGTTTCCATGGATATAAAATATAGTTTTTGTTATTTGAAAAGATTATTATATTCTATTTTTTCATTAACAAATATTAATATTATGTTCAAATATATTTTTTGGTATAAAAGAACCCTTGTATAAAATCAAGGTATGAATAGATATTGATCTACACTGATTTTTAGTTTTTAATATTTTTATGATATTTTAAATTTTAAATTTTCCATTTTCAATTAATTAATTTATATTGAAAGATATTTTTTTAAATAATATTAGCATTCCCGATTGTGATGATTTTGTTGTTTACATGCAACAATATATATCTCACCATTTAAGACAATTTTTGTTTCAAATGTATTTATTTGCTAATATCTTGGATCTCCTAATCTGCAGTGATTGTAAAATATTTAACAAATTTTACTAAAATACTCACAAAACTTTCATTAAAGACATAAACATGGTGACATAAATATGGTTCAAATTAAATATTTGTAGTTCAATATCAATTGTAATTTATAAAATATCGTTTAAATTCATAAAAATCTAAAAGTAGTTTTATGCTAAACGAACGTAAAAACAAAACAACAAATATTGCTAGCACCAAAAGATCATACTGCATCCAAAGGTGAATTTAATTAGCTAACTTGCAAGTAAGGGTGTGCAAAACCCAACCCGACCCTAGAATCATCCCAATCCGTAGTGTTCGGGTCGGGTCTGGCCCTAAACACAGAAGAGAAGGCACGAACCTGTGTCCCATTTAGTGATCGGTGTCAGGTCAGGTACGAGTTCGGGTTGACCTTCGGGTTATCTGGCCCGTCCCATATAATAACTCTTATCTCTCCCTAGCTTACGTTTAATGCTCGGTCACTAAGAAAGAAGTCTAAAGTAAATAACTATACTTTTACTCTCACATATCACGTCTCACACTGCCCAATTGATGGCTTTTAGGACGTATTTTGTGGCTTTTGTAACATTGAAAGATTTTAGTTTGATGAAAGTATCATGTTTTTAACAATGTGACTTTGGTAACACGGGTATCAAGGAAGCATATAGCAAAATAATCTATTTGTTGATATTTTATAACATCCGGTTTTGGATCTATTTGGTGACACGAGATCAAATGGTGGCTTTTAGGTAGCATATTTTGCAGATATTTTGGCTTATAAAAAAAATAACATTTTTTCTTACTCACGAAAATTTAGTTTACAAAGAATCTATTTACATTCGGATCAACCCGATCCCGTCTCATTTAGACCCGGTCTTAAACCAGTCTACATATGACCGGGTTCTTTCGAGTATAGGGACGGGTTCAGGTTCAAAGAATTGACCCTATTAATATCTAAGGCAGGTAAAGGACAATCATAACATATTGGGACCTATCCCACGCTCACCCCTCCTTGCAAGCAAAAATAATAAAAGAAACGTTGAAATATTCAAAATGTACAATTATGTCTAAAAAAATGGTATATCATTTACGATTTTTAAAAATAATAATAATAATATACTCTAGTAATTATTAAGAACCATATCAAATCAAATCAAATAATAATAATAATAATAATAATAATATTAATAATAATAATAATAATAATAATAATAATAATATACTCTAGTAATTATTAAGAACCATATCAAATACTCATATACTTATTTTAAGAATAAGCAAATACATAATCAATTTACTAATTTTCAAGGGTAATCTTTTTTTTCGTGTCCCTTTTGAATTTTTATTTTTTTTTGTATCATTTGCATTGTAAAATTTGCAAGTTGTTTTCTTACAACATGAATCCATATTAGTAACCACTACAAGAAAATTGTGAATTATTGACGACCAAAAGCTGGTATGGTCCAAAATCCATCGGTTTGACACTTGTCGGTAACAATTATCATCTGTAACAATCAAATTTTAAACAATCCAACCCCAAATTCACCACGGGCTCCTCACTATGATAAAAAAGTTTAGGTCCAAGCCCGAAATACAGCTCAACCCAAAATCCAAAAATTTGAAAACCCTAACATTTACTTTCACTCATTCATGTTCAGATCCCTCTGCTTGCTCATGAGTCATTGTGGTGGCCGATTCGTCGTCGACAACTGCGACAACTCCATGGTGCGCGAAGAGGTTAGATCACGGTGGTTACTGGTTGCCTGGTCGTAGTGGTCGCGCAATGAGCTAGCATGATGGTGGCTGCTGCGGAGCACCATGGAAGGTGCACGCATGACGGCACTAGGCAGAACGGAGAGGAGAGACACATAGGCCAGGTGGCCGAGTAGAATAGAGCAAGAACCCATATTCACCGTGACCACACTCAAAGGACTGGGTCGTGCGCCGTGGGATTTGGTCGTGCATCTTGGGAGTGGTTGCTGGTGGGAGGTAGACATGCAAATCAGGGACAAAGAAAGTCTAGACTGCAGATTGAAGAGGAAAGAAAAACATCAGTGTGTGAGTGTAGCACACTAATCAAAGCATCGGGTCTACGGGTCGGGTAACGAATTTATGGGTTTGCATATATGCAAACCAGTTACCTAAACAAATAGAAGTGGGTTCTCAAATGGGTCGGTTCGGGTTCTAAGTGAATAAGAAAATACCCAACCCAAATGCTTCGACTTAGGTCGGTTTCTTAGGTTTATTGGGTTGGTTTGGACCTGTGAACACCCGTAATTTTGGTGGTTGTAATAGTGAGATCCCGTCGAATCTGTTCGCTGGTCAAACGACCGGATTCTTCTCACATGGGTAAAGAAAAAGCTAGGCTACCATGAAGGAGATGGCTTGAGGGAGATTGTTCCATATACACCTCTTCAGTCATATCACCATGGAGAAATGCAACTACCAACACTGATGTCTCCATCCTCTACTACGACGAAGTAACTCAGAGTTCCAGCTGGTGAAGCTATGGGTTAACGACCTTCACTACTTCTAGCACGTTAAGATCTCTACCTTCGTCCTCGTCAAGATGGTTGCCCATGCCTTCTTCGGTGGTGTTGTCGGACAAGCTTGAGGGAGGAGGAATGAGAGAGAAATGATAGGGTGATTTTTAAATTTGAAAAGTTTAGGGATTCTAAAATAATAAAACAAATTGCAATAAAAGGCTTGCTCACGACATGGTCTTCTCCCCCAGCATTTGCCACCCACCTCAAAAGCCTCACTTTTTCGCATGAGTGATGATATTCTAACAACTCAAATGGACAACTTGTATGGGACAATCGTGTATATATGGTGGTATTTCTGTAAAAAAAAAATTTAACTATTTTTCATTGTTCTATCCATGATTCTATTTTAGTAACTATTACTTTTATTAGTTCTATTTCTCTTTCGTATTCTCTACAATCACAATATTCATAATGATAATCCATATGCCTTTCACATACATCTGTTGCTTCAGCTTTTAATTCTTGTATTAGATTATTTAAATTGCTTTGACTAGTTAAATCTAGCATGCTTAACTTATATACAAATTTTTCTATATTCTGATAATCCATATTTCTTTTTCTACTTACTTAACTCTGATACCAAAATGGTACCACCCTATTAATTTTAGAAATTTTTATATTATTCATTTCTAAGGGTAGTATTTTATTCTTCTATTAATTCTAGATCATTTCCATTATATAATTCAAATTCCCATAAATTACCATCCTTCGTTTCCCTATTTTTATTTCCTTATGATTTTCTACATAAAAGGCTGGTGACGAGTGCTTACTTTTTGATGGCCTAATTAATCATTTTTTACACATTTCTTCAATATCTTTTGCAAATTCATCTCTATCTTGCTTTGTATAAATCATAGGTTTACATTTTACTTCCTTTGTTGGATCTTTTAACTTCAATATGGTTAATTCAGTATTTTTGTTATTAATATTTAAGTCTAAAAGATTTTCACTACATACTTTATCTAAAAGTTCTTCCATATGAGTTGGAATTCTTCTATTTGGTTCTAAATTTATTAATGCATGGCGAATTTTTGTACATATTTCTCTAACTAACTCACCACGTTTCAGCTTGCTAAACTCTGATTATTTAGAGTAAATGCAGTCAGAATAATGAATAATTGGGATATTGATTATTTCTCTATGTTGTTTTTGATAAATATATGGTGTTTTTAATGATATATATTCTAAGTATTGACAAAATGGTGCATATAATCGTAAGAAATTGTTTCCTGTAATCATATCTAAACTTGTATCTTGCTGATATATTGTAGGTACTATAAATAATTTTCCTTGTATTATTAAAGTAATTCCTTTCGCTACCCAAAACAGTGGATGTATAGATCCATCTGCTATTTGTATTTTTATTGGCTTTTCTAATTTTTCCCATTTATCAAACAGTGCTTTTGTTGCTAAACAAATACTTGCTCCAGTATCTATATAAGCTTCAGTTTCTCTAATACTTTTTTCTACTATTATTTTTATATAAGTATTATTCGGATTCTGTTTCTTCTGAAGATAATTCATCTTCTAGATATTCATATATACTTCTTCAGTATCACTTGATTCTTCTTCTACTGGTTCGAGTTCATATATATGATATACTTACTTTATAATTTTGATTTTTCTTTGAAATCTTTTTCTTTTCTTTCAGGACATTCATTTGCATAATGACCTTCAACATTACATATCTAACATATACACTTCTTTTTTCCCTTTGGACAATATTTTCTTGGTGTTGATTTACTTTTTCTAAAATATTTCTTTTTTATTATTTTTATAATACATTTTTCTTTTTTGATACGTTCTTTTTAATTTTGGTTTTTTATAAAATTTTCTTTTTCTTGCTGTCTTATCACAGCCATAATTACCAGGTTTTTCCATTTCTGGAATATCGCAACAGATTGCATTACTTCCTCTATTTAATTGTCTTATTGTTTCTCTTGTTAGACATTGTTCTCTTAATTCTTGATATAGGATTTGAATAATTCCTCCTAAGGTATTTGCCGTTTCATCTTGTCTATATTCCCATAATTTCTTTATTTTAGAATTAAGGGGATATGGTAATTTATCTATAAAAATTTACTTATATATTTCTTTTGTTTCTCCATCTAATTGATAATAATATTTTGGGTTAAATATGTTTTTAGTCCTTATAAATATTGGGTTTTTTGTTTTTAGTCCCTATAAAATTTTTTGAGCATTTTTAGTCCCTATAAAATGCTCCATTATGTCTTTGGTCCCTATTATTAACTTAGTGATGACATGGCATTTGCCACATAGGACATTTTAATGATATGTCAGTTGAGTCAGACTTTTTTTCTATTATGATTAAATTATTAAAAAATTATTAACTATATGAACTAACCCTCAAATAGTCAAATTCACAAATCTCTATCTCTGTGCCATTCCTACCCAAATCCAAAATTCGAAGTTCGTCCCCTTCATCCCCCACCAGAGTTTCACCTAAATTGAACTTTTTGTATTGGAATTGGAATTGTAGGAAGGTGCTGCTGCTCCACTTCTCATCACTGCTTTCATCCCTTCTCCTCCTCCCCCGTCCTACTCCCCCACCCTCGCCGCCCATGGCAGAACCCAAACGTCGTTGTTCGAACTAAGATCCTTGAAACCGACCCTCAGCTCCACCCTTACAGAAAGCAAGATCGTTTCCTGGGACAAGTCCAAGGGCGACAAGCTCTCAAATGGCGAGAGTGTCATTGTCGTCAAGTCCGACAAGGCTGGCATGGACAACAAGACCTTCTACGACAGTTACCTCACCGCCATCATGGTCGAGGAAGGCGGCGTAGCCACCGTTGGATCCCACATCGCTCTTCTCTATTACGGTTGCGTCGAGGCACCCGGCGTCGGTGGGAGGGAAGAGGGTCGTGGTGCCGCCGTATGTGAAGAAGCTGGCGAAGGAGTTTAAGGTGGAGCTGGGTATTGGACCTTTGGGTAGGATTGTTGCTAATAGAAAGCAAATTAGAATGGGAAAAACATGTGTGTATTTGATTCTTAGAGAGCCAAATATATACAAGATTAGAGCATAATTACAGCTATCTAATTTCAGCTGATTTGCAGCTGATTACAGAATATTCTACAAATCTCCCATTAATTCTAAATATAGCTTCCTTAATGTTCTTCAATTTGCTGATTACAGAATATATAGTTTCCTGAAATATCCTAATACCCCCTCAAGTTGGAGCATACAGATTTTGAATGCCCAACTTGCAAAGAAAATACTCAAACTGTTTCTTTCTCAAAGCTTTGGTGAAGATATCTGCGAGTTGAGCATGAGTTGGCACATAAGTAGTTGTAAGATTGCACTTCAAAATTTCATTGCGCAGAAAATGGCAATCAACTTCAATGTGTTTAGTACGCTCATGAAAAACGGGATTAGCAGCTATATGCAAAGCTGCTTGGATGTCACAATGAAGCTTCATAGGGCGAGGATGATCAACACCAAGACACAACAATAATGCCTTTGACCATTTTAGCTCACGGGTAGCAGTAGCCATGGATCGATACTCTGCCTCTGCAGAAGAACGAGACACTGTATGCTGTTTCTTAGTTTTCCAAGAAATAGGAGAGTTACCAAGCAGAATAAACCAATCAGTAAGAGATCTTCGAGTCAAGGGGCAAGCTTGCCCAATCTGAATCACACCAAGCATATAATTGCAAATCACAATCAGCGCGCAGCAGAATTCCTTAACCTGGATTACCTTTCAAATAGCGTACAACACGAAGAGCAGCTTCCCAGTGCTTTTGTTGTGGTCTTTGCATGAATTGTGCAAGCATATGCACACAATAGGAAAGTTCAGGTCTGGTGACAAAGAGATAAATCAAACGTCCAACTAACCTGCGATAACGCTCTGGGTTTGGAAGAGGTTGCCCATTGGCTAGGGAAGACAATGGTTCTGATCCAAAGGAAAACCATCAGGTTTGGCACCTAACAAACCTACTTCAGAAATGATGTCTAATGCATATTTTCGTTGGCACAAGAAAATGTTAGTGGAGCTACGAGCTACCTCAATTCCTAAAAAATATTTCAGAGCTCCAAGATCCTTCATATGAAAGCATGCACTCAAGTAGGTTTTGAAAGTGTGAATGGCAGCACCATTATTGCCCAAAATAATAAGATCATCAACATAGATCAAGACATTGAGTTGCAGATTGTCCCATTGCATAGTAAAAAGAGAGTAATCAGAGTAAGATTGCTTGAAACCATACCACTTCAAAGCACCGGCCAACTTAGAAAACCAACATCTGGGAGCTTGTTTTAACCCATATAATGACTTTCGGAGACAACACACTGTGCCAGGAACGCTAGAATGAAATTCTGGAGGCAGCTTCATATACACTTCCTCCTCAAGATCACCATGTAAGAAAGCATTATGAATGTCCATTTGATGTAGTTCCCAATTTTTAGTTGCTGCAACGGCAAGAAATGTACGTACAGTCACCATTTTTGCTACGGGAGCAAATGTTTCATTATAGTCAAGTCCTTCCACCTGATTATTTCCCAAAATCACGAGCCTAGCTTTGAATCGCTCAATAGAGCCATCAGAATTATATTTGATTCTATAGACCCACTTGCACCCGATAGCCTTCTTTCCTGGAGGAAGTGATTCTACGGTCCAAGTGCCATTATTTTCCAATGCTTGTATTTTGTGTTGCATGGCATGTCTCCACTATTTATCTTTCATAGCTTCGGCATAGTTTGAGGTTTAGTTCCTACAGTAATAACTGCCAAAAAATGCCGATATTGAGCAGAAAAATTATGACAATCCACATAATGTGCAATAGGATAGGGCGTACCCGAGGATGGAGTGGATGAAGGAGATGAACTCATAGAGGGGCTCAATTTACAAATAGTATTTGTTACAAAATCTCGCAAGCGAGTGGATGGCATTTTGTTTCGATGTCCACGACCCAAAGATTCCTCATTCACAACATTACTTGGGCTCCCCCTTACGTTAGCATTATCACATCTCATAGCTTCTGTGTTAGTGTCATCTATATTAATAGCTTTGGTCTCACCTAAGGATGACTCACCATCATTCCCTTCCAAGTGATAAGTACTTGCTTTTTCTCTACTGTTAAGCAGTTCCCCATCGGGTGTAGCATCTTCATTGGCACTTCCTGAGTGGAGGTGATTACACCTCACAATATCCACCTCATCCTCATGTATACCACTCCAATCTACCATATTACCTGATCCATAATTATCATGTGCTGAAAGCATGACTCCTGACTCATTATTCAAATAAGGAAATTCACCCTCACAAAACACAACATCCCTTGATACTAAGAACACACCCAACTCCAAGTCATACATTCTCCATCCCTTTTTGCCATAAGGATACCCCACAAAAACACATCGTCGGCTCCGACTAGCAAATTTGTCTCCTTTCTGATCTTGATTGTGCACATAGCACATGCATCCAAACATACGTAAGTGTCCAAGCGAGGGCATTTTACCATACAAAACTTCATATGGTGTTTTTCCATTCAAGACGAGTGAAGGTGTTCGGTTGATCAAGTATCCTGCAGTCAAAACACATTCCCCGCAAAATTCAATGGGAAGATTAGCTTGGAACCGCAGGGCACGAGCTACATTGAGTATGTTCCTGTGCTTGCTTTCTACTCGTCCATTTTGTTGTGGAGTCCCTACACAAGATGTTTCATGCACAATGCCATGTTCATGAAAATGCTTCCTCATGCATGTAAATTCTGTACCATTATCAATGCGCATAATTTTCACTTGTTTGTTAAACTGTTGTTCCACCATTGCTATAAATTGACATAATTTCTTTGAAACTTCTTTCTTATCAATCAATAAATAGATCCAAACTGCACATGAATAGTCATCAACAATTGTTAAAAAATATCTTCCACCACAAAGTGCTGTGGTTCGATAAGGTCCCCACAAATCGCAATGAATCAACTGAAAAATATCTGTTGTTTTATTATCACTAACAGGAAAACTATCTCTTGATTGTTTTGCTTTAAGACAAACATCACAAGCTTTACTGCATAAATTACTATTTCTACCAAAACCAGCATTTGGAACCAATTCCACAATCTTAGATGATGGATGTCCCATCGCTTATGCGACAAATCAAAGGAACTCTCACCGCTACTCTTCACAGCTGCTATTGTAGCCATCCCTCGAAAGTAGTAGAGCCCCTCTCGTTGTTCACCC
Organism: Echinosophora koreensis; assembly: GCA_035048595.1. Taxonomy (NCBI): domain Eukaryota; kingdom Viridiplantae; phylum Streptophyta; class Magnoliopsida; order Fabales; family Fabaceae; genus Echinosophora; species Echinosophora koreensis. The sequence goes on along the minus strand of JAPCYP010000123.1, from coordinate 346,513 downwards.
GCTCCAATCACCATCCTCGAAGTACGGTCCTGTATAGCACAAAATTTGTTAGTGAATTGAACAACACAATTAGATTCATCAATCAATTGTGACACAGAAATCAAATTGCAATTCCAACATGGCACATAAAGGACATTAGTTAACTTCAATGTATCACTTAGTGCCACTGTTCCTTCTTTTGTTGCTGCAATTCGCTTCCCATCTGGAAGCCCCACAGGACACCTTATCACATCTCGTACATCAGTCAAGCACTCCAATTGTCCTGTCATATGGTGAGACGCACCTGTGTCTATAATCCATTGTGTGGAAGAATGCTTACCAGTCAGTTTTTATGTAGCCCCTATCTTGGCATTATTCAAGAGATTTAGCAGTGTTTGCCATTGCTCACCATTGAGCCCACTTACATCAGCTTTGTCAACTTCTGAAACCACGGCATTTGCCACTGCTCCCATTGATGAGGCTTGTGCTGCATTTGCTTTGATTGCTCCTCCACGTCCTCTACCACCAGAAGTCATGATTCCCTTGCCACGGCCATTTCCTCTTCCAGTTCCATGAGGGCGATCTGCCCACCACTCAGGATAGGATAACCAATCAACTGAAAACAATTGTTTGATTTATGCCCGGGACGATTGCAATTGCTGCACATCACATCTTTGTCCTTTCCTTCGAATTTGCCACGAGATCTAGAAGCAGCCTGTACAGCGAAACTCATCACTTCACCACGGTCTTCCTTCCCACGGGTCACAGTTCGCACACGTTCTTCTTGTACCAAGGTTGAATAGACCCTGTTCAAATATGGCAAAGGATCCTGGGCAAGCAGATTTGACCTCACTGTTCCATAGATTGTCTCATCGAGCCCCATGAAAAATTGGTGGACGTTCTCCTCTTCATGTTTCTTTTCTAAGACAGACCCGATATTACATGTGCACAACCCACACTTGCACGTTGGCATCTGTTCATAATTTGCCAATTATTCCCATAATTTCTTCAGTTTTTCGTAGTAGGCAACGATAGTCATCCCCTTTTGTTTGCATTCAACGAGCTCAGTTTTAAGCTGCTGTATGCGTGGTCCATTTGCCACAGAGAATCGTTCCTTTATATCTTTCTAAAGATCCTCCGCCACCTCCATGTACGATATGGTCAAACGCAACGATGGCTCAATGGTATTCATTATCCAAGAGACCAACAACGAATTATTGGTCCACCAATCTTCAAGATCTGGCGACTTCTCATCTGGACGCTTGATTTTTTCATCTATAAATCCAAATTTCTTCCTTGCTCTCAGTGCAGTTCTGAGAGAACAAGCCCATTCATCATAATTTTCACCCTTCAATTGAACCTGTGTTATCAAACTTCCAGGATTGTCGCTGGAAGTTATGTCATAGGGAGAGATTGTCTTCCTCAATGTGGTCCCATCACCACTATCTTTCTGTTCTTTCTGTTTTTCCTGTTCTTTAGCCATGAAACGATAGTCAGAAAAGGTAATCCAGAGACAGCTCTGATACCATAACAGAAAGCAAATTAGAATGGGAAAAACGTGTGTGTATTTGATTCTCAGAGATCCAAATATATACAAGACTAGAGCATAATTACAGCTACCTAATTTCAGCTGATTTGCAGCTGATTACAGAATATTCTACAAATCTCCCATTAATTCTAAATTTAGCTTCCTTGATGTGCTTCAATTTGCTGATTACAAAATATATAGTTTCCTAAAATATCCTAATAGTTGAAAAGGTTGTTGAGGCTCCCGCTTCTGCCTTTGCTCTTGCTGTCATTGTTACAAAGGCAGGGGGACCACTGGATCAGGGAGGAAGGAGGCAAAGTCACTCATAGAGGCTAGGGATTTAGTAATCTGTGGTAGAGAATTTGTAGAATTAAATAATTTTTTAATAATTTAATAAAATAAAAAATAAAAAAAAAATGACTCAGCTGCTGTGTCATTAAAATGTTATATGTGGCAAATGCCATGTCATCACTAAGTTAACAACAAGGACTAAAAACATAAGGGAACATTTTGTAGGGACTAAAAACACACAAGATTTTATAGGGACTAAAAACAAAAGACTCTATATTTATAAGGGATGAAAACATATTTAAACCTAATAATTTTGATATTCACAAATAAAGATTTGTATCTGACACATGTCACATATTTGCATTTTATTTAAATGAGTTTTAGCTTTTTCATGTAAAAATTTACTTGTTTTTTCTTGTTGTTCAAATGTATTATATCCTATAAATTCTTGATAAATTAATGTCATAATTAGTTTGGCAAAGTCTTGGTTATTGTTAACTAATCTTGTATGTTGTTGCCACATTTCATCTTTAATACTATATAAAAACCTCTTTACATTTCCTGTTGTTTCAAATAATAGAAAGTTAATATTCAGGATACCCAGTTAACCATAAGTGATGTATGTTCTAATGGTGAATGGCATTTGGAGCGGTTAGCAACTATTATTCCTGATCATATTAAGGAAGAGATTCTCAGCATGCATGCCCATGTTAACCCACGTGTTACGGACTCTTTCATCTGGAGTGATGGTGCAAATGGTGAGTATTCAGCAGCTTTAGGTTTTACGTGGATTTTGAAAGGGAGAGAAGAAGAACCGAATTTGACTGTGTGGTCTTGGATTTGGAAACTCAATTCTCCAGAGAATATTAAGTTTCTTGTGTGGTTAGCTTGTCATAATGCAGTCCCAACAAATACTCTCCTTCACCATAGAGGTATGCTAGACGCAAATGTTTGCATGAGATGTAGCTTGCATGAGGAAACTTTTTTACACTGTGTTAGGGACTGCACTTTATCAAGGACGATGTGGTCTACCTTGGGTTTTAACAGTATTAAATTCTTCGCTCAGATGGACCCGTATCTTTGGATTAGAGATGGTGTGTCTGGATCTCATGAGAGTTGTTTCCTTGCTGGAGTTTGGTGGGCTTGGCGAGTTCGTAATTTACAGAGCCTAGGGAATGAGATTATGACCTTGCACAAATTGATAACTAATGTTCTCTCTCTCAAAGACACTATCAGTAAGTGTTTTCATAGTGATACGTCCAGGGAGGCTGTGGAAAGATGGGTAGTTTGGCACCCAAACAGAAATGGATCCTATGTTCTTAATGTGGATGGGAGCTCTTTTGGAAATCCAGGTAGGGCTGGTTTTGGTGGGCTAATTAGAGATCAAAATGGAGCTTGGATTGTTGGTTTTGCGGGTTTCATTGGCCATTCAGACAATCTCCATGCTGAGTTGCTAGCTCTCCTGCATGGCATTAATTTTGCTTGGAATAAGGGTTTCCGCAATATTACATGTTATTCTGATTCCTTGACGACCATTAATCTGATGAATGATCAAGTTCCCTCTTTCCACAAGTATGCTTCAATAATCTTTGAGATTCGCAGCAAGCTTAACCAAGATTGGTCCTGCTCTCTTAATCACACTCTTAGAGAAGGGAATCAATGTGCAGATTTTCTGGCCAAGATGGGAACATCACAAGATGAGCGCTGGTTGATTATGGATAATCCTCCTCATGGTATTGGTAACATGTTGTTGGCTGATTCCATGGGTGTTTCTTTCCTTAGAACTTAGTTTTGTTTGTTTTCCTTTTGTTTGTTTTCGTCAATTTACCAAAAAATAATAGAAAGTTTTTTATATCTAACATATTTAGTTTATTAACTTTTTCATCAGTTGTTATTAATAATATTATTTCATTAGTCCATTGTAATAATACTTATTCTTTGTTTCTTGCACAGTCAATATTTAATATATTTCCTAATCTTATTGACTCATAATGATGTTTAAATTCTTCTTGAATTTTTGTCCATTTATTATTTTTCCTTGCATATCCTTTATTATACATAGTTTCTTCTTCATATTTATCCCATGCTCCATCAGGAGTGTATTTATATTCTTCCCATTTTCTTTTGGGTTTTGTTCCACTATATTCTACCTTTTCAATTTTTATATAATTTTCTTCAGATTCTGAAGACGAACTATAATTTAAAACTATTTCCTCATTTTTCATCATCTTCTTTAGTTGGTACTTGTTCTATAGGATCTATTTTTTGTATTTGACTATGTTCTTCTTCATTTATTTTTAGTTGTTCTAATAATTGTTGAATTTCTTCCATATCATTTGATTTCTTTAGTGTTTCCATATATTCATCTTTTATCCTCTCCATGAAGTTACTTGTAGAGATAACTTTGATAGCTCTAGAGTTGTTTCTTGTTTTACTATTAGTTTTTCCAAATCTTTTGATTTTAACAATTCTTCTAAATATTTTATTGTTATACATCTATTCTTTTCCTCATCATCTAAGAGGTTTTCTAATTGTTCAAGAACCTTTCTAATTTTTTCAATATATTTATTTTCATCTATTTCCTTTCCTTTACTTATATTATTTAGTTTGTCTCTTATCTTATTTATTTCACTTTGTCCCTTTTGTATTCTATTATAAGGATAATTTACAATTTTATTAGAGCACCTTTATCCACGGTTCCTTAGCACGGTTCCTTAGCAGGTTCCTTAAGCTAAGGAACCGTGTCTTATTTTTTTTTACCGTTGGACTCGTCTGATCTGGCAAGTGAAGTTCCTTAAAGTTAAGGAACGTTCCTTATCTAAGGAACAGTTCTATAAACTTAAACAAAGCAAAAATATTGCTAACCAACACAATGAAATCAGAGGGAAAATAATAATTGATTGGAAGAAAGAAGACAGTATATCATCAAAACACCCATTCAGAAACGGAAACATTCATACAGAAAATTAAAGAAAGATTACAAAATACCCATAAAAACCCTAAACCAAAAAGAAGCAGAACCCAGCAGATCCATATCCCATCTCGTTAGCACTCGTCGTCGCGCCACCGGTAGCAACCTTCGACCCTGCGTTCTCCATTCATGCATCGTCGGCAGCAAGGTGGTCCGATGGCGTCGCCGATCCGGGGAGAAAGGGGCCGCAAATGAGGGAAAGGGACCAAATTTGTGGTGCATGGGAAAGGGAGTGTTGAGGGTGAGAAGGAAGGGGGTGAAAAAGGGACAAAAGGGACTGAGAAACATTTGTGAAATAGAGAAAGATAAGGGTGATGGAAATATGAATCAACCAGAGGAGAGAAGTAGAGAAGCTTGAGGGATTTGCTGCAGATGGACTGAGTGGGTGAGAGAAGGGTAGGGATTTGTGGGTGAAGGGTTGGGAGGAAGGATGTGTGGGTAAGGATTTGTGTAGAATGGGAAAGGGTCTAACAGATTTGTGGGATTTGTGGGTCGAGTGGGTGAGAGAAGGGGTAGGAAGAAGGTTCTAGAGTTGGGGCAATGGGATGAGAGAAAGGAGAGGGGTGTGATGTGAGATAGTTTGGAAGAGGGCCGAATATTCTAGACAAATAGAGGAATGAAAATTTGGAAAATGTGGTTGGGTTTGCTACTCATTTGGGCCACCGAAATTTGAAAGAAAAAAAAAAGGACAAGAAAGAGCTTGGTAGAAGTGAAATTGACTTGAGCAATGAAATTGCAAAAAAATAAGTTCATGAGCTGCAAAAAGATAAATAAATGAAATAAATGAATTAATATTTTAATTTGAAACAAAATTGAGTGTAAATAAAAAATTATAAAACCATGGCTTGTTTATGGGTTCGTTAAAAATTTAACCATTGGAGTAAAATATGCATGAGTTTCTTAAGTATGATGTGACATAATGGGGACCACTTTATAATGTTCTATAGTGTCTATGGAACCCAAAGTGGGTTCCTTAAAAAATGACTAATGGAGATGCTCTTAGTATTTTCTATTAGTTAGAGAATATTTTTATCAGTATTTTCCATAATTTTTTCTAGAGTAAAGGCCCATTTTTGGTCCCTGAGAAATTTTGACGGTACACAATTGGTCCCTGAGAAAAATAAATTGATCCGTTAGTCCCCCAGAAATTCAAACGTTGGTCACGTTAGTCCCTGACCAGATTTCCGTCCATGGGGCTCCGTTATCTTGCTGAGCTGGCCGTTACTGTGCATATGTGGATAGAAAATTTGAAAGAAATGGGACAAATAGGTCCCTGATTCGTAAGGCTGTTATGACAGGTGGACTCCTTACCAAAACGACATCGTATAGCCTATGACTGAGGGAGGGAAATTCATACACTCTCCTGTACGAAAGAGGACGTTTTGGTCCCTGAAACCTTTGAACTCCCCATTTAGAAATTGCCTTCCTCCAACCCTAAAAACCCTTCATTAGGAACTCAAACCACAACACTGAATCACACTTGCTTCGTCAATGTGATTCGGCCTTCTCCACACTCGAGTTTTCTTCCGCATTTGTGGTGATTCTTCGTTGATTTCGCACGGCAAAGGTAAGACACACATTACTGTCACTCTCTGTCTGTTGGGGTTTCTATCGGTTTTTGAGATGAAGATTTCAGCTTTTATCTGACAATCACAAAGAGGAGGAGGAAAACTTGATTCGGTTGCAACACTAGGGCGACTCCCATCCCAACTAATGGCACGTGGATTGGTCCTGATATTAGAACTCCCAGATCCCTCATGACTTTGCATTTTCATCTCACCCAGTCAGCTGCAACAATGGAGGTCTTCTTCCTGGAGTGCGGTGCTTTAGGGTTTCAATGTGCTGCTATAAGAAGAAGAAGAAGAAGAAAGGAATTTATTAAAGGGGCTTCAAAACGAATCAGGGACCAATTTTGTCCCATTTCTTTCAAATTTTCCCTCCACCATAATGGGGCTATACGACGTCGTTTTGCTTAGTAAAATGTCTATCAAGTATTAACATTAAAAACAATTTCCAGCGTGTAAATTTGGAGGAGTCCACATATGCACAGTAACGGCCAGCTCAGCAAGATAACGGAGCCCCATGGACGGAAATCTGGTCGGGGACTAACGTGACCAACGTTTGAATTTCTGGGGGGACTAACAGATCAATTTATTTTTCTCAGGGACCAATTGTGTACCATCAAAATTTCTCAGGGACCAAAATGGGCCTTTACTCTTTTTTCTATTACTTCGAATTTTTTTAACATTTCTTCGGTATTTTATTGTTTTATTATTATATGTTTTTTATGCTTTTGTCTTTTTGTGGTATTTTGTACGTTGTCGGTTGCTCGTTTATCATTTCTCTTTTCGCATACCCTCCTGAACGCCGAGCCCAATGACCTAATTTTCCTCCCTGCAAACTCAAAAAAACCCATCAATGGCCACGGAGCTCCGCCCCGTTCCGCACCCACCGACGGCGACGGTAACGGCAGCGACCCACGACGGCCTCCGTTTCTGGCAGTTCATGATCGCCGGCTCCATCGCAGGCTCCGTAGAGCACATGGCAATGTTCCCCGTCGACACAGTCAAGACCCACATGCAAGCACTGAGTTCACCTTGTCCCCTGAAACCATCCTTCACCGTCCGACAAGCCGTTGGATCGATCCTCAGATCCAACGGTCCCTCCGCACTGTACCGCGGCATCGGAGCAATGGGCCTCGGTGCGGGACCCGCACACGCCGTGTACTTCTCATTCTACGAAACCTGCAAGAAGTTCCTCGCACGTGGGAACCCCAGCAACGCTTTCGCACACGCGGTTTCCGGCGTGTGTGCCACAGTCGCCAGCGATGCCGTTTTTACCCCTATGGATATGGTGAAGCAGAGGCTGCAGCTGAGTAACAGTGGATACGGCGGCGTTTTGGACTGCGTGAGGAGGGTGGCGAGGGAGGAAGGGTTGGGTGCGTTTTATGCGTCTTATAGGACTACCGTTTTGATGAATGCGCCGTTTACTGCGGTGCATTTCGTGTCGTATGAGGCGGCGAAACGGGCGTTGACGGGGGTTTCGCCGGAGGTCGGTGATGATGATGGGAGGTTGGTTGTTCATGCTACTGCTGGTGCTGTTGCTGGGTCTTTGGCTGCTTCAGTTACAACGCCACTTGATGTGGTTAAGACTCAATTGCAGTGTCAGGTATAATTTTATTTTTCAAAATTTGGGTTTTGCCTGAATGGAATTCTTAAGGAAGTGTTTGACCAATAAATCTTATAACTTTAGAATAATCTTAGTAAGGGCTTTGTTATCTTTTTAAATTGTTATTTTAGTGAATATGGAGGATTTGATTGGTTGTGTCCAATAATTTTAGTATCATATAATACTCTCCTATGAGCCGAGTAAGGGTGGATACACCCTTATTAACTAAAAGTGGATTGAGATCTCAATACACTGTAACTAATCAAGGTTGGATACATCCCTTAGTTACTCCCTTTACATTGAAATTCATTTTAGAGGAGCTTTTTCCTTTAATATCATGTCTTGTTCTGTTCTATGTATGAAATATATCAAACATAGAATAGAATCCATATGTTCGCTTATGTCGTGTAATGAATGTCATGTCCACCAAATGCTATCTAAAAGTAGTTTATCTGGCTTACTAGGATCTGAATTGCTTAGTGCGAGGTTCTAGCATATGTATGTGCATAATGCATTGTGCTTTTCTCTAGAATTTGTGCCTTGTTGTGGAGAAAGGAGTGGATAACATTATGAATTTGAGAATGTGATGACAAACATCGTATAGGACATTTGCCCATAACTACTCGAGAAAGGACTATATCTAGAATGGGACTTAGATGTCATTATCTGATCATCTTCCCTAACAAGGCTTTGTGAGGGGTTTTGACAGCTTTATTAGGGAGTGTAGTTTTTAAGGATATTCCCCTTTCCCGTGCTAGGTTCAAATGGTCAGCCAGGAGGCAATTTACTGTTACTTCTCGCTTCAAATGGTCAGCTTTTCCCTATCTTGCACAAGAGTTTGTCTCGCTCAATTTTTGATCACTTTCCTATCATGTTGAAATCGAATAAGGTGGAGTGGGGGTGCTTTAAGTGGATATAATTACTCACTATATGATAAATACTGTTTATCATGTCATTTCTAGTTATCACTAATATTTGAGAATTGAGATATGAAGTTGGTAGATGTGGAGGGGGAGGGTTGGCTAAAAGTGCAGGCTTACTGTCTTACAAGGGAATTAATCCTGCGATCTAGTAGTCTCCTAAGTCCTAAGAAACTTGGCACCACTTGAGCTAGGAAAAAGTGTTTCTAGTTGATAGACTTGCTTTGTAGTTGGTTACCTGTATATTCCACCGGCGTAGCTATGGAACATCAATTTAGCTCATTGTTTGGTGACGTTGGTTCCATGGCCAAGCTTTGTGTTGTTTTGAAGGGTCCATATGAAGTTATTCTACCACACCTAGGCTATAGTATACCCTTTCCATTTCTTCTGAGTGATGATATGTGGACAAGAAACTGAAGATTGGCAATAAGTGTGCATAACTAAATTGTTGGCTTCAGATTCTGATTCCTAAATAGTAGAATCTTAAGGGAAGTCCCCGCCTTCTCTCTCATTGTTGATTAACAATGAAGCCGGATGTCCCAGCTCACAAAGTCGTCGGCAAAGTCATGGAAAACCTTCTAAATAATGTGAGATACTTCTGAGTTCTGACAACTGGTATTGTCCCTCTCAGGTTAACCCACTTTGAAAGATATCATTGAGAAAGAAGTACGCTCATAAAATTTTAGTAAACTAAGATAAAGACTTTACATATGATACTGAGTAATGATGCAAAATAAAAAAGAGTTCTATTTTGAGGAGTGATTTGGCCATGTGTGACTATGTGAGTTTTGAGTTGAAAAATAAAGAAATGAAGTCTATATTCTATAATACATTTAATCATGAAAGTAATGACCAACTGACAAGGAATGAGGTCGCAGGGAGAGAAGGATGCAAAGCAGGTATCCTACCATAAACTGTAAAATGGCTATGGTTGATGATAATATCAAATAATTAATTTTTATGATTAACACCTTATTTGATTTTCATTGCATCATGACTACCATATACATGCATAAAATTGCACATATATGCACACCAGTTATACTCACATGTCTGCATACTGATTGTGCATCAACCTTCACCATATGAATTTTTGGCATCCTTGGTAGCCCTAAGGACCAACATAACAATTTTTTAAAGTCCTTGTCTTCGCTTGGAGGGTTTATCTTGACACTGGTTGATGGTGCAGGGTGTCTGTGGATGTGATAAGTTTAAAAATGGTTCAATTGGGGATGTTTTTAAAACTATAGTGAAAAAAGATGGATATAGAGGGCTCATGAGAGGGTGGATTCCAAGGATGCTCTTCCATGCCCCTGCAGCTGCAATCTGCTGGTCCACATATGAAGCCGGAAAGGGCTTCTTCCACAAATTCAATCAGAGTAAAGACAATGGCACTATTATCTAAATTAATGCCAAGTTATAATATTCATTTTTCTGTAGTTGCATTACAGTTGACTGTGTCCACATTGATAGAGTGCTTCAAACAGGGGCATAACCCAGCACAAGCATTTTCAAGCCTTGAATCTTGAACTCTACATAATATGCAGCAGGCATCAGATTAAAATATGCAGATAGAATCTTTTGTATCTCGTACACATTGTCAGTTTTCATAAATAAAAAATGGGGAACCTGGTGTCTGGTGCTATAAAGCTTCCACTATGTGCGGTTCAAGGAAAGGGTCAGACCCAGTGTAGGCAGCATTACATTTGCAAGAGGCTGATTTCACGACTCGAATTTGCGATCTACTTGTTACATGGCAACAATTTTAATCGTTGCACCAAAGCTCTTCTTCTAAATTGTCAGTTTTGATAATTTATTTAGATTTTTTTTTTTTTGGCTTTTTATTATTTACATTTGAGGAGAAGATTATTCAATGCACTGTTGTCAAATCTTGAATTGTATCAATAATCATTCTTTCATGATTCAACACCTATAACATGATTCCACATTACACCTTTCTTCTCTTTCTTCTTAACCTTAGGGGCCTTACATGGTGCTTGTATGAACACTACAGGAAAAAATAAAATAAAAAACAAAAACAAGGTGTCTGCATGAACATCTGCACCAGCAGAGCTAAACATAATGACTATCTCTGCGCGAAATTTTTTATGCTGTGACATGCCCAATAGCTGGTTGCTTCGCCTGTTAGCCAGAAATAGTGAAAATAGAAAAAAATTGTTTTCAATATTTTCGATACAAATTTTTGAAAATAGAAAAAATAATGAAAATAAATTGGTAATTTTGTAATTATTTCTAAAAACATGAAATGAAAACACTGGAAACAAAGTAAATTTACCCTTTTGTTGATATTGTTTCAAATGTCATATAGATTTGCTATGGTCAATGATACATCAACATAAAAAAGCATTTGTTATTACTATTGCTTTGATTTAGTCATTGTCTTAAGATACCGTTTCACCTAAAGAAAATTGATTGCATATCTTTCCATTGTTTTGGCCAAGCTTTAATTACATAGCTCATACTGCATATCATAATAACCGACCGTGGTCCTCTTCCTAGGCTAGTGTGATATCCAAACTCATCTCCTTAAATGGGTCCCAGTATCTCGAGGGATTAGTCACTGACTCCCGACCGGAGGATATCCAGGTTAAACAACTTCACCAAAAAAAAAAAGAAAGGTAATGGAGTAGAATAGCTTCCATTTGGTTGAACCAAAAGCCGTTTCTTGTTTTGAATACTCATGCAACCAAAGCAGATCAAAGAAATTAACTTTAACCGCTCATGCGCTTTAGAAGAAAGATTACTTATGAGATATGCTGCTGACACAAGTCTGAGTTATAGTGTCACTTAATTTGGTAAAATAATAATGACATTTATCAACTCTTCAAACTTGCAAAATGAAAGGGAGCTAAGCCAATAGGTTTATATATTATAATGAACTAAATTTTGAATCACTCATCGAATCATTTCGTTATCCTCTTTAAGCCATCTTGGAGGAAAAAAACCGGATACAAATATTTTTTTTTGATAAGCAACCAGATACAAATATAATAATGAATGCAGCATGTGAAAAGCATATTATAAGGGACAGGCGTACAGGTTTTGTTTTGAATACAAGATCATGGTTCTGATTTTCTACGTTCATATTTCTCCACCGTGCCAAAGAAAATTCTTTAGGCATAACGTTATAATAAATGAAAAACTAATTTTTAATGAATATTTCATACAGCATCTTTTCTCAATGAATGAACCGCACCCTTCATGGCAAAGCAGGAGTACTTCTATGAATAAATCCTTATTTCTCAGAGCAACACCAAAATTTAGCGGCCACAGAATACTCAAGGCAACTCCTGCTCTGGTGATCTCAACAATCAGGACCTTGTTTTCTTTGAGTATAATCATTTATGGAGATTAAACAAATCTCTTGAACTTACAACCTGACCAACAATCACAGTTATATCATCAAGCTTTCCACCTGTTACAGTTCAAAAAAGGAAAAAAAAAAAAGTGATATTAGACACATGTCGGGCAAAAAAAAAAAAAAAAAATCAACGTAGAATATGTTATGCCACACCTATAAGCTTCATTCCAAGAATCTTCTTCCATAAGGGGGGATTAAAACCCTGGAAAATTATTAGCAAAATATCAATAAACAGATTATTGTTGCAAATATGTTAGCCTCAGAAGTGTCCATCTGTTTTATGCAGAATGACTTTATAAAAAGTATTTTCTGCATTTTGTGTTTCTTGAAAACGAATATCTTTTTATGTCTAATGTAACTGTTAACAGAATGTTTTCCTAGTGATTGGTGTGGTCTTTCAACAGTAAGAATATGACTCTCTCAATAAGAAGTTACTTTCCAAAACGAATCAAACAAATAGAAAATTATAAAAGAATGCATTATTTTCTATAATGAGGTTATTTTTTGTAAAACAATGAAGTCTAATAAAACTTTTTTTCCTTACCTTAGACCTAGCCTCCAACGAATAGGGAGAATCAAAATTTGAATCGATTGCATGACTGCTTGCCAAGTTAGCTAATGCCTTTGCTAGCAACAAAATGAAATTTCAGATTAGTGAAACTCATGTAATCAATTTAGATTCCTCTAAATGATCATTCAAGAAGGAAGACAATACCAGCCTCAGCAACATCTCTGTATCTAACAATGGTTGAAACAATTTCATAGTCAAAAACATTATCAAAAAGCCCATCAGATCCCATGACAATTGTGTCTCCTTCTACCAATTCCACATTGCTTACCTGTTTTCCTGCAGAGGTTAGTAAAAGAAAAGATAACAGAAGAATCACATTTATCTCAAGTGGAAAATGAGACTATCCACCTTGGAAAGTTGTTTACAAATGTCATCCTATAGTTTTGACTGACAAGGTAATATGTCTTGGTCATCACCAAAGCCAAACCATGAAATTTAAAAACTTAAATTTGTCATAGTTAATGCAATATCAGACAATCATAGAGCTAGAAGCCAAGCTAATTAACTTTCAGGAGTTCAACTCCATCCCAAAATTAATCTTCAAAGCATAATCCAGGAAAGAGTTTAGCGAGAATTAGTGCATAAGTTTAAAATAGTGAAGGCATAAACTGTCTGTGTCCCCCAATGCAAACATTTTGACTGAAGTGTGAGCTCAAAAAGAGCAGTAGACAAATATAGTTCCGTAGAATTGGACAATTATAGGAAGTATCAGTATTAGATATTTAGTTATTTGTCTCCATTTGAGCAAGAAGAAGAAAAAAATTAGGTGATTGCTTTCTCCGCTCCCCCCACCACAAAAATTTGACATAAGAAAAAATACATTTTTTTTGTAACATTCACATAAGTTTGAAGAGTGCAGATAGATAGAGGAGTGGAGGAAAAACAAGTTGACAATAGTAGAGATGATTGTTAAATGGTACCACTGCATCAAGGTATGTTTGGCCAACTATCTCAGAGCTCAGTTGGAATGGACAATCAAAATAATGTTCTTGTGGGGAAGTGGAAAAAATTACAGTACCTGGAAAAAGCACATAAAAGAATTTCAGGTTCTTAACATTGGAGACATGTTCTGGTGTTGTGGAGGAAGAAAAGGAAAGATAGCTGGAGAAAATAGATAAGCAAATTGCATTATACTTTCTGAAAAGATCCTGGATTAAGCAATATATAGCGCGAGATATTACCATTACGGATAACTCTTAATCCACAATCCCCAACATTGGCAATCTTCAGAATCCCATTCTTCTCCAGCATAGCAACAATGCTTCATAGACAAGACAAAAATGAGATAATTTGTGTTGGGATTGTCTAAAATGCAAGGAAATGTTTGAACATATTTTTCTAAACTGGCACAGCAAATGAAAGAGGATAAACTTACACAGTAGCTGAGCCTGTAGAGGAAGTAGCAGCATGTGCTTTCCTTATAAGAATCTGAGGATCATAGTTCACCTGCTAAATCCACCAACATCAATACATCCATAGAAGCAATCTTATTGGGGTGCTTCTCAAAATGGAAAAAAAAAACCCCAAAAGAGAAAGCCTAGTTTTAACTAATGAAAGTAATTTGAAACCAAAATAGTCATCATCAGTAAGACTTTGTAGGTTACATTACCTCTTCATCTTCTACAAAATTGGAAGCATTAGCCATCAATTCACGTGGGAATAGTGACGGATCCACGTCCTCTTCAGCCCAACTGTGAAGAATAATAAGCATGTTAAGACAATTTAACATAAGTCAGAGGTTATGCCACATACCATTGAAGAGAATATCTAAATATGATGTAACAAAGCTTCAGTTAGGTATTGAAAAGTTGGAGTTTTTATTTTAGATGTTCTTTTTGTTTTGTATGAAAAAATTGAAATTTTCCACTGTGAAAGAACCATATATAGAGAAAACAAAGTTAAGTAGCATACCCAGAGACACCATCAGCAACAGCAATAACTCCTCCATTGTAGTGACTCACAAAGAAAGCATCTTCCCCACCTCTTGCAACCTTTAAAAATACAAAGACTTGAGAAAGTGGCAGATGCAGCAAAAATCAGAATAGTAGTGTTTTGAACTTAAAATTAAGCTTAATTAGTAGATAGGACTATGTGTTTATTATAGTGTTATTCATAAGAACAAAGAATGAATATGAAAGTGGTTTGCTTTGCCTGTTCTCAGTTCAATAACTAACTACCTACCTTGTTTGGATGTGGAATGAGGCAAGTCCCAACAGAAAATGATACATCTGACCTACAACCACGGCAAAAGAAATCAAACCCATGTTTAAGAAAGGCCTTAAAAAGCATTTAGAATCAGAAAATGAAGAGTAGCTCACTTAATTACAGGGTTAAGTTCAGAAGAAGAAGAACATGACAGAACCCTCTTCCTCCTCTTCTTAGTGGTTTCATCAAAAGGAGATAGAGCAGAATATATGGAATGAATGAGTGGTTGTTGAGTCTGAGAATGAGGAATTATTGCAACCCTCAACATGGGAATTGCCATTTCTTCCTGCTTCAACACCTTCCCACTCTCCCCTTCACACAAGGTCACGAAAATGAACGTTTATCATGTATGTGAATGTGGACACAAAACTATTGATAAATAGATAAGAAAATTTAATTCCGAAGCATATCAACAAGCACCAGTGGTCTAGTGGTAGAATAGTACCCTGCCACGGTACAGACCCGGGTTCGATTCCCGGCTGGTGCAATTATATTAGATGAGCAGTGAGGAAGTTTGTGCTTACTGTGATGGATGGGTCTATCACCAACGTCTGATTCTTCAGGCGAAAAGGAGTACATCTGAGCTCAATCTTTTTTTTCATATGCAATCCCTTCATTATAAAAATTTCGGTGAGAACTTTGAATCCGTGTTATTTTTTTCTCACCTATCATTCTTCCCAAATGGAGCCATAAATTGAAAGCTACAGCAACCAAACCAAAACTGGTGTGGAATAGTCACAGCCACAGGGAGTGTGTGCATGTGCTTCTGAGTTTGCATAAGCCATTTAAATTGATTAATTCTCCATGTCATCAATTTAGAGTGTGTTTGAGAAAGTTAAAAAAAATAAAAAATATTGTGCTCATAATCAATAATCATTAAAATCTGTTTTTGTTTGATGAAAAGTGATTTTAAGATAATCTATTTCATTTGGGTAGTGCAAAAACAAAAATCACTTTTACATAATAAATTACGAAAAAGGGTATAAAGTTATTTGTTTATAATATACTTTAGTTAAATAAAAAGAATATATTATTTCAATACACGTATCCCTTATGTGCAGGAAGTAGTATCATGTAGTGTCAACAGGGACGGACCTAAAAATTTTGACTAGTAGAGGCAAGATCATATATTGTAAATATTTTTTTTATAAAAAACTATATAAGTGTATAAGCGAAAAAATAATAACATCATTATCATTAAGCCAGAAATTAAAAATTACAAAAATTATATCATTATATACCCATAAAATTGAAAACATCTCAACTTTTATAAATTATAATTGCTCTCTACGCGTGTTCATACTTTGATATTGTTGTATATATATATATTTTTTCCCATTTTCAATGCTATCAAAATATTTCTCTATATATGTGACTAAATTTATACTGAAAAAATAAAAGATGTTATGTAAATTAGGATTGTAGAACAATGAAAGCAATATTTTTATTGTTATTTAGAGTAGGATAATACAGTAATGGGGCAACATAATTTTTTTAGTGGGGGCAACAAAATAATTTATCTAAGATTTAATTAAAAAAATTCACTTGGTGGAGGCAGCTGCCCCAATGCCATGAACCTAAGCTCGTCCCTAGGTGTCAAAAATTGTAATATCACAATGCAAGTGCAATAAGTAGAGAACCACTTGACATATGAATTTAAATTGACAATGCAGTGTACGTGGGGTTTAACCGTTCTATCTCCCAGGTGGTTCAAAACAACATTTTTTTTAAAAATAAAATCTTTTTTAAAAATTAAGCTAGCGAGCCAAACATGATAATTTTCGACTGATAAAAAAAGACAATTTTCTTATAACTGAAAGTCTAAAAATCAATCACTCCCATACAAGCTCTAAGGCTCCGTTTGGTTTGAGAAAGAAAGTAAGAGGAAAGAAAGTGAAAGGAAAGAAAGTGAGAGGAGTGAAAAAGAGTAAAAAATGAGATGATTATTTAGTTGTTTGGTAGGAGAGAAAATAAAAGGAAAGAAAACTGAAATTTTTCTCTCCTCTTGTTTGATTGTGTAGAAAGTGAGAGGAAAGAAAAAATATACATATAAAATGACATAAATATCCTTGAGTAAAAAATTAGATGTGATAAAAAGATAAGGATAGTATGGGAAAAGACATGCAATTTTTGTCTTTTAGCCTGTGTTTGAAACGTGAGAAAGATAGAGGAAAGAAAAGGATGGGATAGAAAACACAATTTCCAAGAATGTTTCCCCTGTTTGGTTTCTAAAGAATGGGGAGAGGGAAGAGAAAAAAAAACATGGACCCCACCTGTTTTATTTTCCTCCCTAAACAAGCAGAAAACACTCAGATCAAGGCCTGCACAATGACCGAGGCACGGGAATGAGAAATTGCTACTGCTGTTACGTGAAATTACCGAAATCAAATTTAATTTTTATTTTAAAAATTATTATATAAGGGTATTTTGGTCATTTCAAAAATATGTTTTTTCTTTCCTTTCACTTTCTATTCAACCAAACGAAGGGAGAGAAAAGTTTTAGTTTTCTTTCCTCTCATTTTTTATCCTACCAAACAACTAAAAAATCCTCTCATTTTCTACTCCTTTTCTTTCCTCTCTCTTTCTTTCCTCTTTCTTTCTTTCCTCTCACTTTCTTTCCTGAAACCAAACAAAGCCTTAGTGACTTTTCTTGCCACTGGTGGAGGGAAACAAAACTTGGTGGGTCCCATGTGCATTTTTTCTTTTCTCTTCTCTTTCATGCTTGTTCCAAACGATGGAAAAGCTTCGTTTTCCGTGTTTTCCATTCCCAACTTTTCTTTCCCATCTGTTTCTTTTGTTCCAAACGGTGGGTAAGTGTCAAAATTTTCACTTCTCCAATTTCATCACGACTTTTTTATCGCTCAATTTGACTAGTGTCAGTTTTTTTTTTTGTTAAACCCATGTGCTCCTTTTTTCTTTCTATATTGTTTTTCAGATAATCACACGCACCCATAATAGATATGAGAAAAGTGAGAGAAGAGAGGATTCAATGTGTTATGAAACTTGATGCTTTGTATGGATAAGCAAAGAAGCAGAGAGGAAAGAAATTGGATAAAAAGTAGGAATGAAGAGAGTATAGCTACAAAATAAATAGATTTTTATATTGTTTGAATTGAAAAATGTAGAAAAAAAGTAAAAGATTAAAAAAAAGTTGAGTTTTCATTCCACACGTTTGATTATATAGAAAAATGAAGAGAAAGCAATTGAATTTTTCTTGAAAAAACTTATTTTTTTGTCTTTGACCTGATATCCTTACAGACAAATCTATAATATTAATCATCAGGCTAGGAGTAGTGGTTACTGGTTAGGTAAAACACTCTCTAAAGTGGTCACAGTCACGATTCGAATATCTGATCTTAGAGGTAAAGTTCGTCCGAGGATACAGTGCACTTTTATTGCGACTAACCACTTTTTCTGGTTTCTAAAAACATATTTACTCGTAATAATATAATATAAAAACATAACACATGCAACCAAACGCAACAATCGAGACGTGAAGTATAAAATAAATAAGGGTTAGAATTATAATCTCATACATAATTTTGTCTTATTTTTCACTTTTCTTCTATCCATGAAGAGATTATTAAAAATTTTTTTTTTTTGGAACTCACATTTTTTTCTTTGTTCTCTATTTTTCTTTCTTACCAAACAAAAATCTAATATCAAATTTGAAGAGTGTCTATACAAGAGTTATTATAACTATTTTTAGTGACAATTGTTTAGCTAATTAACAGGAACAATGATCTAACAAATTAGACCTTAATATTCAAAATTGCTAGCAAAATTACTTAAGCTAATACCGCGATAATGTGATATACTCTAAACATCACAATATGCTAAAGGTAAGAGCTTTATACCTACTCTAAACCTTATATATTCTCTAGAAATGAGTTAAGCTAGGTCAAATCAGAAAGTTTAGAATAAGGAATATATTTTCTGGACATCAGATTGGAGACATCCTACGGTGTCCCCTTTGTTTTTGGGTCTTCTTGATATACGTGTATACAAAGTAGATGAAAGATAGAGATAAACATACACGGTATCACATACGGTGTCTAAAATTTTGTGTTCAAATAACACAACTCTTATAATAAATAACAAACTAGACTCATGTTGTTATACTACAGAACAAATATATGTTTATGGTTTAAATAAGTTTTTAGTCCCTACAAAGTTAATCAATTTTGGTTTTAGTTATTGTAAGAGAAATTCTTAGGATTTCATCCTTGTAATTTCAAAAAAATTGTAAATAGTCCCTATCGTTACCCCTGAGTACTATAGATAAAAAAAAAATATCAATTTTCACCCTGTCACCCTAATGTATGATATTTTCTTCTTCTATTTTTTAGCCAAATATTGGAGCAAGTCGGACAAGAACAAGAAATTATATCTGTACCTCTGAGTACTAAATATCATTAAAAAATTTAATCATGTGTGGTCCCTAATGTATGATTTTGTTTTTATTTTCTGACCAAATTTCATAACAAGTCGGACAGTAAAATGAAACTACTTCGATATCCCTAAGTTTTAGATAACGGAAAAATATTACGGTAAAGACTATTTACAAAAATTTTGAGATTATAAGAACGAAATCTTAAAATAAATTTTACAGGAACCAACATAAAAATTGATAAAATTCATTGGGACCAAAAATTTATCTAAACCTATGTTTATTTGGTAAAGTTTAAACTAACACAACTCATTCCACCCGGACCACCCTAACCCCACAGAAATCACAAACTGAAACTGATGACTATTGTCTTCTCAATCAAAATTTGTGTGTGTTTTTGGGTTCATTTATTTTAAATTTTGATAGAATTGATTTTAAAAGAATTGATTAAAAAAAAAATTTGAGTTTATAAAAATTGATCTGTGTTTGGTAACAATATTTTAAAAATGAGTTCAGGAGAATTGATTTTGTTTGGATGATAAAAGTAGAATCACATTTGATGTGTAAATATAAAGGATTATATGGGTCTCACGTCCAGAATTGATTTTATTCAATGTAAAAGTTAGAAATTATTGCTTCCATCGAAATCAATTCTACCCACTCCAGAATCAATTTTATCTACGATTTTCCCAATCAAACACAAAAATAATAGTTTTCAATTCTATTAACCTCATTTTTGCTCCCATAATAATTGATTTAGGCTGTTAAAATCTTAACCAAACCGACACTTTATATTTGGTAATAGCATATCAATGATGTTTCAGCTATTACTCCTCCGTTAGGATTTGTTCGGCTTTGTAATTCCTATATTTAACATTAATAATATGGTTTTAGACAGCACTGACAAGCAATGAGCACCAGTGGTCTAGTGGTAGAATAGTACCCTGCCACGGTACAGACCCGGGTTCGATTCCCGGCTGGTGCAGCCTTTTTTTCGTGTTATAATTTTTCCAGATTTTTATCGTTATACTATATGACTAAATTTTTTTCTTTTTGAATTCCAGAAAATAAAAATAAAAAATTAACTATTTAAATCTGGTCTGTTCTTTGTTCTCCGAGTTCACTTAATCACTTTACTCCCAGCAATGAACGCCACTACCTCCATTGATTTTGCCCAAGGTAAATAAGTCTATTCTTAATTTTCTTTTTAATTTTCTCATTTAAAAAAATTGTTCATCTTCTTTTTCTGTGAATTGAAAGCGTAATTTTCTTTCTGTGCGTAGAAAACGGAAACGGAAGCGAATCGGATACAAATTCCGACGAGTCACCGGAATACTACCAGCCGATATCAGCCGTCGACGACGGCGACATCAACTCGGACGGAGATCACGATGTCGATTTCCACCAGATTCCGAACGGTTACTGCGCGCACGATGGATCGGAGAACGGGATCTCGTGCCTGGATCTAAACGACGGCGTTGAGCAGAAGAGCAGCGACGAAGAAGAGGAACAAGAAGAAGAAGAGATGAGGAGAGAGGATTTGATTCGGAGGGCGTTCAGGGAAGACGAGAACCGGAGGAATGCGCCGATGACGGCGGAGAACGCCACCAGAGTGATGGAAGCGATGCGCGGAGTGTCGTTTGGTGGAGTGGCCCCTGATTGGGTTGCTGAGATTCCTGAGGATCGTTGGATTGATCAACTTAGTAGATTGAGACAATCACCAAACATTTGATTTACTATTTTCCTTTCACTTCAGTTATGTTTATTCATTTTGAGAAATTTCTATTTTTTTCTTTCTCTAGGAAGAACATGCATAATGTGTTTTCTGCTCTATTATGGCAAAATAATATTTTTGTTTTTAGAAATAATTATACTGTCTTTGTATTTTTTTTTTTCCTGGAAGATGTTATGAATCTATATAAATCACATCTATATAAATCACATATATGGAAAAAAAAATTATAGCCAGTGCCCAATTATATATTTGGGCAAGATACCAAAAGAATATTATGTTAATGGACAAAGGCTGAAAGCAGAGTACCAAAAATTATTTAACACAATCTTCTTATACACCCATTCAACATTTATAAACATGATAAGTAATAAAGTTCCACTGTCCACGTGATGTGATCCAAGTGGCTTAGTAGCTTGGGTCTTTTAATCATATATCCAGGATTCGAATCTTGATAATGGGAATAGAGCTACATATGTAGATAGAGGATTTACCTCTTAACTGATACTCTACATCCTCGGGGATTAATCCCACGGCTATTGGCCGTGGGAATATCCTGGGTTTAATCCAGGGGAAAAAAAAAAAAAGGTTCCACTAATACATTCTGACCGAATCATGTATCATGTTCGAGAATAAATTATCTTATATGCTTTTCATTATCATGTAATGAAGAAAAAGATATTTTTATGGAATATTGTATAGGGAATCAGTTCTGGAAATATTTCTTCTCAAATGTTCAAGGGGTGGGGGGTACACGAATTCTTAAATCTTAAGTACATGTATAAGTGATACCACACGAATCAAAATGGCTTCACTTGAGTAACAAATTATTGCTTTGGAAGAAAGGCTCGTGTAAACCAAAAAAAAAAAGAGATCAAAGGCTCGTACGAGAGTGCACGAACGGAAAAACAAAAATGCCCTTCATGAGGTGCATTGTTTCTTCTTATTTTTATAGAATGTAAATAAAAAGCGACATTTGGTACAAATATGCATAAACCTTAACTCCATGACACATAAAGTTGATCAGGTGGATAACAATAAATAAGATTACATAAACCGAAAATTTTGGGCATCGGGTACAAACACTTCTAATACTTTCATAGTGATAGTGTTAGTAGTGCTAACTCGAGAATCACATTTTAACTTCAAAATTGGCAATCTGACTGTAGCTGCTCATTGCTCACAAAGGCTTCAAGTTCCATGTGTTATCTTGATTTAGCACAGCCACTTTTTCTCATGAAAAAAATGTTAAGAGACTATTGGAGTGTTCACTGGAGGCCACAGAAGGAGCAAGGTCCCACCGCCTTCTCAAGCACCTATGTTTTCAATTT
Source organism: Echinosophora koreensis (assembly GCA_035048595.1). NCBI lineage: Eukaryota > Viridiplantae > Streptophyta > Magnoliopsida > Fabales > Fabaceae > Echinosophora > Echinosophora koreensis. Next base: position 324,045 of record JAPCYP010000123.1, on the reverse strand, counting down.
CAGCACCTTTGTCCATTCTCTTGACAATACCAGCAATAACCTGAAAAAAGTGCAGAAAATAAATAATTAGCAGATTTATAAAACTAGAGGACTCTATTTAGAATGCTAGCAACCAGTTGCGCATCCACAATTTGGCTATTATACTAGAATTTGCAGCCCAATTTTTCTACCTTTCCGGGTCCTAATTCATAGCTTTTCTTCAACCCCTTGGTTAGAAGAGTCTTCATTGTTGTTTCCCACTGAACAGGTGAAGTAACCTGCGAATTTTATTACAGGTGTAATTACTTGCAAATCATGTCTTCATGATGGACAGAAACAAGTATCACCAGCATACCTGACGTGCCAATATCTTCTTTATTGTGTCAGGATCTGCATGTGGCTGTGCGTCCACATTGGATATCACTGGTATTCTAGGGGTTCTGATTTCTGTTGCTGCCAATGCTGCTTCCAATTTTGAGACAGCTGGTTGCATAAAACTAGTGTGAAAAGCACCGGCAACAGCCAGGCGCACCTGCCAAATTGAGGAAGTGGCATCATCTCTTTGAAGAAAATTGGCAATGGAAAGAGAATATTTGGGGACCAAAATTCATACAGTCATTCGAGCCTTGAAAGACTTTGCCTTGGCTTCCACCACTTCTACTCCTTTTACGCCTCCAGAAACTGCATAGTTTCCCTACCAAAATAGAACACATTCCAAAGAATCTACTCATCAATTCCTTGTAAGCTTTAAAACCAAATTTTGACTAAGCTTGTTGAAAAGTAGACCGACAAGAATCTTACAGGACATAGGTAATTGGCAATCTGGACCTTCTCAGCTTCAGGAACTTCCTGATTGGCTGCATCACACAATTGTTGGACCTTCTCTGAATCCAGTCCTATCACACTGACCATGGCACTTTTAGCAGCATCTGAAGCATCCTGGATAAAGAACAAAGTTATTCCCAAGAAATACAAATTAATATCCAAACAAGTTGATTAAGTCAGCCAAGAAACTAGAACAACTAGCATAGATTGTTTACCTGCATGGCCTCACCCCTCAGTTTGACCAACTTGAGTCCATCTTCAAAGCTAACAAATCATATTAAATACATGGATCAATAACATGTCAATCATGAAAAAGTTGTACTTCAAACAATAGTTACAATACCACTCTAAGGAGTAAGGACATCTTAGTCACACAACTTATATCTGTAAAATTACACAATTTAAGTAATTCTTTAGTCTATGAATGCTGAAAGCTGGCAAGCAGACAAATGACGGTTCTAACTGACAGCACGTTTCCCATAGGCTACCAACAAAAAATTCATTTACAAGGTTGTAATGATATATAAAGCAAACTACAAACCTTACAATTCAAATATTCAGATTAAGAAAAACCCCATGAGTCACTAACATATGCACTTGGTTTCGTTAATGCCACTCCCAGCCTCTACTTAGAGGTGTAAGTCAACTATATGGTATAGAAGTGTCATGGCCGAAAAGAAAGGGTACACATGTCACACTTATTATTACTTTATTTCGGTATAGATTTCTTGATAGGTGGCAGAAAATATTTAAAAAGGAGGGAATGAAAGGGAAAGCAATAGAAAAGCCACTGTAATTTGTAATAAATAGCAATTATTTTGGGCAATTCACCTGAAAGCCCCAGCAAATGCCAGAGCAGTATATTCTCCCAGGCTTAAACCACATGTAACATCAACAGAATCAATAATCTGCTGGCCTCCCTCACGCGCACGAAGTAGCTCTACAGCAGCAAGACTTGTGACATAAATAGCAGGCTGAAGAAGTAGAGAATCAGATGGTAAACATTACGTCTATGACAATTTTTATAAACAAAAGAAATTACATGATAAACGGACTGATTTATGCATACTACTGATACAAGTATAATATCATATTCAAACAAGATCACTAACTCTAATAAAGTTGTTTACCCTTTTTTTCTATTTTATAATTTTGATTACAGAGAAGGTCTAGGACCTGGTGAGGAGGGGATGGTAGGCTAAAGTGCAGGTAAATAGCTTAGGTAGGATTTGATTGACCTCAGGATCAAGTAGTTCCCATCGAGATGGTGCCACTTGAGTCATGGCTCTTGGGCTCTTTTTTTTTTTTACTTTTCAAAGTTAACAGCCAAAGATTTTTTACCATTGCATATTTTTAATTGGGTGAAATATAATTGCTCAAGGCACAGGTCAAAAGTAATTTTTAAACTTGATTCTGAAGTGATCCAACAAGTACTATCCCTTGATACAACTTCCATATGCATATAAGCCAACTCCATAAAACTCTGCCAAGTAGGAATAATCTTCAGCATGAATCATTGATTCACAAATCGCATGCAAATTTCCAGCACACTATTTTATATACCTTTTATGTAGCACATAAAGCACCAAAGTAACAGAGTTACTTGAGGACACACTTCCATAATACTTGCTTTTTGAGTTTCAAGTAATAGTAGTCCTAGGATTCTTCCCTAACTGAAGATAGAGTAGCATAAACAATATATATAGCTATATACATAAAAATTACAGCTTGTTTCGATGTAATTGACAAATGACAACCAATATTATATTTATAAACAATAAAAAGTCGCTTAAGCATTATTGAACTTTTGTTTCCCTTTCGGATGTAGTAAAAGGATTGGGGGTGAGCCTTGGTGTAACGGTAAGGTTGTTGCCTTGTGGCCTAGGGTCACGGGTTTAAATCCGTGTAACAACCTCTCTGTTTGTAGGGGTAACTGGTAAGGCTGCGTATATCTACCCTCCCCAGACCCCACTAGGTAGGAGCCTCGTGCATTGGGCCGCCCTTTGATGTAGTAAAAGGATTCTAATATATGTCTTGGGAATTTACAATGTATAAGGATGAGAGTCAATTGCAGTAAAAGTTTGCCATGTAATAACAATAATAACATAGCACCAAGACCAGATACCCAATTTTTACATAAAAACTAAGATAAATAATAGACTATATAATAGACATAAAAAACAAAATATACCTGGCTAATAACGGTTGAATCTATCTTTTCTTTTGGCCCATTGATGCATATATCTAGAAGATCAAACCTAAATGCATAGAACATATAATGGAAGTCACAACCCAAGAACATAAAATCTCAATAAATTTATGAAGTTTAAGAAAATAATCATCAATCAAAGTCATAACTAGTTAACTACCCCAATATGTCATTTGCTTTCTTGTACAAAATTGCAGCAGAAGGCACATTTTGAGCTTCTTTTCCCATTCCAACTGCTTGTGCACCCTGAATCACACACACCACATCAAAATCAGATTTTTTTTCCCTCTCAAATTAATTCACACTTTTTTCCCTTTCAATTCCCAAATTGTTCAAGGGGAAATGTAATGTACCTGACCGGGGAAGAGAAAAGCATTGGAGGGCTTGTAATCGGAGAATAGAGCATCATGTACGGCAGATTGAGATCCCGCGGAGACGCTCATGGAAACCCTAGATCGTTGGAGACGGTTATGAAAGCGGAAGGTTCGAGAAGGCCCATTGGTGGAAGCGGTGAAGAAGAGAGTGGAAGGAAGAGTGAGAGAGGAAGACATTGTAGAGAGAGAAAGAGAAGAAGATGAAGAAGAAGGTGAAGGGCTGCGAAAGTGAAGGGAATGGTGAAGCAAAGCTTGCATTTGGGTATATACAAAACAATACCAAGTTTGTGTTTGTGAAGGCGGAGATTACTAAGATGTTGGGTGGAGTTATTAGAGGTTGTCTTCAAAACCAAAGAAACCGGCCAACTGCTTCTACTACCATGGATCGTCTTATTGCTAGTAATCAGTAATCACTACTCTAACACGAGATCATGTCAATTTTATTTAACGTAATTTAAACTAATCATTTGCTTCCTAATATAAGTAAAATTGTTTTTGAATTTGATCTATATATGTGTAAAATTTTGAATTCGTTCCCGATAAGTATAATTGTTTTTAATCTGGTATACATCGTTTATTGGTCCTTATATGTCATTTGTTGGAGTTGAAATATAAGTACCATTGGCTAAATTGGAAATGATTGTTACATGTTGGAACCAAAACAATAATTTTTTTTTATCCCTTTTGGTCCGTACACCTATACTTTAACTCCGTTTTTTTTTTGTTACTAAGGGGGATAAAGCCCGAAAAGAGAAAACAAAAAAGAAAACTAAGATCTAACTAAACGAGGCATGGGGACCCCAGAGACATCATTTAGCAGAGTCAGACTTAGGTCAGGTCCAGGGGAGCACACTTCCTTCAAGCCAAAAGGTTCAGAAAGACTAGAATTGGCAAGGAAATCCGTACTTCTATTGCCCTCTCTCAATGATACTTTAACTCCGTTATAACACCAATAAATAATGATGACCAAATTTAAAAAAAAAATTACATATACGGACCAAATTCAAAATTTTGCGCAAATTGGAATCAAATTCAAAATCAGTATCACATATAGGGACCAAATGATTGGTTTAACTTATAAAATATATCTTTACTCTCTCACTTTTTGATATAAATTCATTTTAAAAGAGTTATTGGGAGATGATATATAAGTGATCCAAGTCAGATGTTGGGTCTAATAAGGACAGGCCTAACAATCTTTTGAAGGCCACTTATGAATGTCAATGTTTAGTTAGCACACTATATGTTGAAGGACTTAAAAATGTCTCTCTTTGAGATATTCACAGAACACCTAAAAGGATTAATATGTCCTCAAGCTCTATTTTATTCCCAACTTATACATTTCTTTAGCCACAGTAACCTCTGGGATAAGGATTGTTTCCCACACTACCTTTTTGCGCCCTTACTTACTTGAGATCAGGGAGCATGAATGTTAGCTTTTTCGAATTTGATGAACCTAGAGCTTTTTAAGATGTTCACACAACAAAAACAACATATTTTTAACCTACTTCATGTTGTGAATTGGGAACACACAGACGAAGAAGAACTTGAAGCTCAAATGGAACGCTGATCTCAGGGAAAACAACAACACCATGCTAGTTGGGATTCACAAGAGGGGATGAATATGCAGAGCAACAAAATGCCTAGTACCATATCTACCATTCATTTTGTAAATTCTTCATAAAAGTCAACTGCGAGAGGGGTTCAAAATTATGTTTGGACTACGGACCCTTAGGAACGCTTGGATGCATTCATTATCATCCATGCTACTTGTGAGGAGTAGGGGCTCCATAGTGTGTCATGACTTTACAACCATTGTAAAAAATCTGCCTATAAGTGGTTCTCATCCTCATCCTTCTCGATCCATCAATGAATTTTCTGAGTTGGCCTAATGTTCTTAGCGCATTTTACCATAAGTAAAGCCCAACCTAAGACTTCAACCAATCTCATTAGTTTCAACTACAGTAAGGAAGGATCACTTTGAGACTATATGGCCCAGTTGAGGCTGGCCCAACCCTTGTAGAGGCCTGAAGCGACTCTAAGGTGAGACTCATTCAGTGTAGTTATATGACAAAGCATGTTATATATTATGTATTCCAAATGCAAAAATTATATTCAATATAGTAAAATTGATTCGATTATTCAGTACCAAGCCTTTGGAGTACAAGTACCAAGCCTTTTGACTCATTTGGTGTAGTCAAATAATTTTTTCCTATTCAATGAGTTAATTTTGTAACATTAACTATATAAGATATATGTATTTTTGGGGTGAGCCCTAAAGCCCTTGCTTTAGGAGCCTCACCCTTGGGCCAGTCATGCCCAGTTCAACGAGGGGTTGTTAGAGATCAAGAACCATAGCGTGACCATGGCAATGCATGCAATTATGGGCAGACCCCAACCAAAAGAATTCACCAAATCACTAGAATAAAAGGCCACTGGCAAACCTTGATAAGTTGAAAAATCACTTTGAAAGGTACATTAAAATGAAAAAAGCCTAGAAGGTAAAGAACATGTATACAAGGAAATAGAAAATTTGATGACTATACTCCCCTTAAGGTGTCCCCAAAGTAAAATCCTTGAGGAGTTATACAATATGAGAATCTTTAACCTCCCCAAGCCAAGAACCCTACCACCATGTAGAATATCATAAGTAGCCCGAGTTTGATAAGGCTAGAGACGGGATCACAAATTTTTTGGTACGACCAATCAAGTTAGTCTTGGTCATCCAACTATGATACCAACATTTACTTACTACTATGCTCAATTCAATGCAATAAGCTAGTACTTAAAAAAAAAAACCTATAGTAGTGACGCTATCACTATTAAAAAAGCTATATGAGTAAATGTTTGGATTGGATTGGTTTGGTTTTAGTGCATTTTTATTTTAAAAATTTTCATATTGCAATTTAGTTATATATTGTTATGTTGTTAAAAAAAAAAGTATGCCGTTTTGAAGGAATAAATATATATATCAAATCTTATCATTCTTTATTAAAATCATCATATTGACCCTTTAATAATAATTTAAAAAAAATCTTTCATGACGAAGAGTTAAGCCATAACATGGAACTTATTATCCTTCGAGTGCATTTTGTGGTCTAAAGGGTGGAGCATGCTGCCCAGCACCAATTAGTCCCCTCTCCAGTACTTTGAGATCATGGAGCAAGAACGTTAGCGTGTCCGAATTCGATGAACCAAAAGCTTTTTAAGATGTTCACACAACAAAAAACAACATATTTTTAACCTACTTCGTGCTGTGAATTGGGAACACATAGTTGAAGAGCTTGAAGCTCATGTGGAACGCGAACCTCGAGGAAAACAGCAACACCGTGCTAATTGGGATTCACAAGAGGGGATGAAGTTGCAGAGCAACAATAGGCCTAGTATAATTTCTACCAAACGTTTTGTAAATTCATCATAAGAATCAACTGCTAGAGGAGTTCAAAATTATGATTGTATTACGAACCCTTAAGAACACTTGGATGCATTCATGTCATCCATGCTACTTATGAGGAGCAGCGACCCCATATTGTGCCACAACTTTCCAACCAGCATAAAAAATATGCTCATAAGTAGTTCTCATCATCATCCCTCTTGATCCATCAACGAATTTTCTAAATTGGCGTTAGAGCACTTGCAATGCTAGTTCTTTATGTGGTTCTTTCTTGTTAAGCACCTCCTATTAAGCACATGCAACCATTGGAGAGAGTTATTATTAAGAACTCGGATATTCCAGAAGCACCGATGTTTTTACCATTTTGTGGAGCCATGTTCTGATATTAATAAATAAATTATCCTCTTTTCAGTTGTCTTTTGTCTTCATGTTCGTTGAGTATCTTATTAAGTCTTTTAAGGCATTTGGGGTGAAACCCCTGCTTTCTGCACTGTTCTGCGTTCTGTTCTGCATATGTGAGCACGGGCGTGCTCACCCTTCAGCACGGGCGTGTTGGGCTCACAGTCAAGCACGGTCGTGCTGACTGTTGAGCACGGGCATGCTTAGGCAGCGCGCCCAGTTCTGGATTTGAAAGGGAGCACGGGCGTGCTCCTTATTAAGCACGGTCGTGCTCAATGGAGCGTGACCGTACTGATTTGGGCATATAGGGTCAGAAACCCTTTACCAAATTCTTGGGACGGTTCATGGATTAAATCTATTTGGCTTTTACTAAGTCTTTGAACATTAATCTCATCACATTCAGTTTCAATCTTCCTGTCTTATAATTAAGGGGAATTAGTCCTTTAATCTCAGTTTCAGTTAATGGTCCTTAATCACTCACAGATCAATCCCTAGGTAAGCCGTTTGGTATAATCCTCACTCTCATTACTATCGTTTTGATTTATGGACAAAGGGGAACAACCTCCCTCAACATAATTAACAGTTTTAACGCATTAACATTATAATGTTCACAACATCCATCCATCAACCAATAACATCATGATATCATCATTATAATAATACACCCATACATCATCAATTCAACATGTTATGGCAAACAACAATATCATCAATAACAATCATGCCAATATCATCATAAACAATTAACATCAAATAGCAAATAGGCATTTAAAACATATTATCATACAATAGGGTCATGGGTAACCCTTCGTCTTACGCTACCCCCAAACCTAAATACTCATACCATTCCTTCTCCCCATACCCGGTATGAAGAATTCCCGTTAAACTTAAGACGATCCTAAACGGGTTCCCTCGAACGGCTCAACGAACGATCCCAAGTCTTGGTCAACACAAAAAGGGTTAACCAATTAGTTTCCAATTCATGAAACAGAAAAGGAAACGGAAGAGGGAAGAACCATTACCTTTGCTAATTGGCACTAACGCGTAATTGTACTCTCTCAACTACGAACGGAACACCAAGCAATGATTGGGTTCAAAGGGAAAGAATGAGAGAGGCTACCATCACACTTAGGGTTGCCTAAAGTGCCAATTTAGAGGGTTTAACTCGTAACCCTCGCTGTTAGCAATCTATATATGGACTCTGACCTGAGCATGGTCGTGCTCCTTGTTGAGCACGGTCGTGCTCAACTTAGCGTCAGCGAGATGCCTTTACACCTGAGCACGGTCGTGCTTGTGGCTCAGGCAGCCACAAGACACGTGCATCCAGCACGGGCATGCTGATTCATGAGCACGGCCGTGCTCATGCATCAGAAAGGGATTTTGCAGCTTAAAAACCCCACTTAGCCCACTCTAAACCTTCCTAAACAAACAAGGCATACATAGAAGCGCTTATAAGAAAAACGAGGTGTTACAAAAACCCAGGATCTGTTCTTGTCTCCCTTGCACTCAATGGAGATAACCTATTATCATTCGAGTCGTGCCATGAAAAGAGCTCTCTCTTTAAAGGACAAGCTCAAATTTGTTAATGAAGGCATCAACCAACCAAATCCCACTGATCCCTTGTTTGAATCTTGGGAAAGATGCAACAACATTGTGGTTTCTTGGATCAACCAAACCCTAAATCCAAAAATTTCCCAGAGTTCATCCTCCTTCGATATTGCTCGTGATTTATGGTTGGATCTCCAAAATCGTTTTACAAAGGGTAACCATTTTCGCCAATCAGATCTTTTTCAAGAATTGTATTCTATGCGCCAAGGTGATCGTTCTTTAATCACTTTCTTTACTGACATGAAGATTGTTTAGGATGAACTTGAATTTTCTCGCCTCACTCCTACTTGTTCATATGATGTTGCTTGTACTTGCTCTCTTCGTAACTCTGTCCAATCTTACAAAGATAAAGAGCATGCGATTTGTTTTTTAAAGGGACTTAATGAATCTTATCAAGCAGTCTGAACTCAAATCTTAATGATGAATCCCTTACCCTCAATAAGCCAAGCTTATTCTATGGTTGTTCAATAAGAACACCATTCTTCTTTCTCACCTTCAGTTGATTCCTCCGTCTTCTCATTCAATAGCAACAAATTTTTTTTTCCCAAAACCGTGCTAACAATTCTTCCCTAGGCAGAGGAAGAGGAAGGAACAATAATAACAAATCTATGCTATGCACTCATTGCAATAAGACTAATCATACAATTGAAACATGTTATCTCAAACATAGTTTCCTTCCTGGCTATCGTTCAAGAACTGCCACTTCTAATAGCACAATTGCAAACATTAACACTGATCAGTCTCCTATGGTAAACACCTCTCCTAATCCTGCCAAGCAGCCTATCCCGGAGACATCAATGCCTATTTCCAAAGATGACTTCCAATACCTCATTACTTTGCTCCAATCCTCCAAGACAGATCCAGGTTCCTCCATCAATTCCACGAGTAAGAAATCCTCCAATGATTCCAGCAATCATATGGTTTCTGGAGTCATTAAATCAGATATTTCTATTCCCCTAATTCCCTTTGGATATTGGACACTGGAGCGAGTGACCATATATGCACCACTCTTCATTCTTTTTCCTCATATCAACAAATTCAACCTATTTCAGTCCAATTGCCAAATGGAACACTTATTACTACTTCATTTTTAGGAACTATTCATTTTCAAACTACTCTCTATTTACATGATGTTCTTTTGATCCCTGAATTTCACTACAACCTCATTTTTATCCATAAACTTACTTCTTCTCTTAATTGCCAATTGATTTTTTCTCCAACTTCCAGTGTAATGCAGGACCTATCTTCCGGGAAGATGCTTGGGCATGCTAAGTTGCACCATAATCTCTACAGCTTTCATGGAACTCCACAGCAATTCCTTTGTAACACAGTTTCGTTTGCCAATAATACTCCCAATAAGATGTTGCATAAATCTTTTGACTTGTGGCACTTTAGACTTGGCCACCCATCTACTGTTGTATTGAAAGATTTATGTACCACTTTTTCTTATATTGTACCTAATAAACAATTCATTTGTGATTATTGGCATTTAGCAAAGCAATCTAAGCTTTCTTTCCCTACTAGTTATACTACTACTTCGAATTCTTTTGAGCCTTTACATATGGATATATGGGGTCCTATCAACATTGAATCTTTTCAAAGCCATAAATACTTTTTGATTATTGTGGATTACTTTACAAGACACACTTGGTTATATTTGATGCACAATAAATCTGAAACCCGATCACACATCACCATTTTCTTAACTTAATTAAAACACAATTTTCTGCACAATTAAAAATCATTAGATCTGACAATGGTTTAGAGTTTCATATGCCAGCTTATTATGCATCTCTTGGAATCTTACATCAAACATCATGTGTGGAAACCCCTCAACAAAAATCCATTGTTGAGAGGAAGCATAGACATCTCTTGAAAGTAACTAGAGCTTTGCCTTTTCATTCTAACTTGCTTAAATGTTTCTGGTTTTTGCTGTATGCCATGCCATTTTTCTTATCAACAGGCTTCCTAGTCCTGTCATACACCACAAGACTCCATATGAACTTTTATACAATCAACCACCAACATTTCTGGAAATCCGGGTCTTTGGTTGTTTGGCTTTTGCCTCAACTCTACAACAAAATCAATATAAGCTTGATCCTAGAGCAAGGAAATACCTCTTTCTAGGATTCAAGCCAGGCACTAAAGGATATGTTCTATATGACTTGCACACCCGCACTGTTTTTATTTCTAGAAACACTATATTTTATGAACACATATTTCCCTTTCACTCATTATCACAATCTGATTTTACTGATGTTGTGACTGAGATTTCCCCCGAAGATTCTATTTTTTTTTTTTTTTGATTTCCCTGCTGCTCAGCATCCTGGAAACATCCTTCCTGTTGATCAGCACCCTGCATTCATCACTGATGCCTTACAGAATCCAACACGACCAATTCCTGATGATATTCCAGTCAACAATCCATCACCCTCAGAGGACCCAACCCGGAAATCTACAAGATCTAAGAGACCACCTACTCATCTTCAAGATTTTCACTGTAACAGTATCTCTAACTCTTCTCCATCTACTTCTCTTTACCCTCTGTCTTCTGTTCTATCTTATTCCCATCTTTCTCCTTCTCACCTTCACTTCACTCTTTCTATTTCAACTCACTATGAACCAACTACTTACAAACAGGCTGCATAACACAGCCATTGGATTGAGGCTATGAATTCATAATTGAATGCTTTAAATCACAATAAAACTTGGCAAATAACTGACTTGCCACCAAATAAAACTCCAATAGGATGTAAATGGGTTTATAGGATTAAATACAAGGCCGATGACTCTATAGAAAGATATAAAGCCCGCCTTGTGGCTAAAGGCTTCAATCAAATTGAAGGCCTTGACTATTTTGACACATATTCACCAGTGGCAAAGCTTACTACCATTAGACTTCTTCTAGCCATTTCATCTATTCAAAATTGGCATTTGCATCAATTGGATGTGCATAATGCATTTTTTGCATGGTAACTTAGAAGAAGAAGTATATATGCATCTCCCTCCTGGACTTTCTTCCTCTAATCCAAATAAATTTTGAAAATTGCAAAAATCCATTTATGGCCTTAAACAATCTAGCCTATAATGGTTTGCAAGATTATCTACATTTCTTACATCTAAAGGGTATACACAGTCTAAATCTAATTACTCACTGTTTATTAAACATTCAAATGACTCCATTACTATTCTTTTGATATATGTAGATGACTTATTTTTGCAAGCAATAATTTACATGAAATTCACACTTTGAAAACAGAATTGAACAATGCCTTTAAAATTAAGGATTTGGGAAACTTGAAGTATTTTCTTGGACTTGAGATTGCTAGGTCTAAAAAGGGGATTCATATTTGCCAAAGAAAGTATGCCTTGAACATACTTTCTGATTGTGGAATTCGTGGCTCCAAGCTACTTACCACACCAATGTCCAAAGGAAATATGCTCACTCAAATAGAAGGCATTCCTCTTCCTGAACTAAAATCCTATAGGAGGTTAATAGGAAGACTTTTATATTTGACACACACACGTCCTGACATTTTTTTCTCTATGCAGCAGCTCAGTCAATTCATGAGCAATCCTACCTCTCAACATTATGATGCTACTATCAGGATTCTTCGGTATATCAAACACTGTCCAGCTCAGGGTTTGTTCTTTCCAGTAAACTCTCCACTGCAACTTAAAGCCTTTATTGACTTTGATTGGGCCATATGCCCCGACACTAGGAGATCAATCACAGGATTTTGCATTTTCATTGGAGACTCCCTTGTTTCCTAGAAGTCTAAGAAGCAGGCAACTGTCTCCAAGTCTTCCTCTGAAGCTGAATACAGAGCTTTGGCTTCTACTGTATGTGAACTGCAGTGGCTGGTCTATCTCTTGCATGACCTTCATGTTCCATTCATTTCTCCAGCACTCCTTTACTGTGATAGTCAATCAGCCTGGCACATTGCCCTCAATTCCTCCTTCCATGAAAGGACTAAGCACATAGAGTTGGATTGCCACATTGTCTGGGAAAAGCTCCAACAAAATCTATTTCAACTTCTTCCTGTTTCCAGCCAGCATCACTAGCTGATGTCCTTACTAAACCATTGGACCCGAAGCCCTTTCAAGACGTGATCAGAAAACTGGGAGTGCACAGTATACACTCTCCAGTTTTTTTTTTTTTTTTTTTTTTTGGGGGGGGGGGGGGGGGGGGGGGGGTATTGGTTACTAATCCTCATCATCAACCGTAAATTACTTAATCCAAATATCAATTATAGTTTACTGTTTTATCAGTTTCAAATTAGCTGAAACTGTTGTATTTCCCTTTTATTGTAACAGCTTCATATCTGTTTACATATCTTTAGTATTGCTTAGTTATGTTAGTTAGGATTTCCTTTCTTGAGCTAAAGTCTTTAGCTCTATAAAAGAATGCTTAGTTATGTTAGTTATGTTTGTGCAGGAACCATTGATAAAAGAATGCTTAAGTCAAGTTGTTTTGGAGTTTGCTTGAAGATGGAGCTCGAAAGGAATGAAAAATATGCAAAGTTGAAGCTTCACGGCCCGGGCATGAAAGGCTTCATGGCCATGACATGCAAAATAAGCAAAGGATAGAAGCTGTCAAAAGTCAGAAGCATTCATAGCCTGGGGGTGATGGTCGTCACGGCCATGAAATTTGTCACGACCATGACAGGAAAGAATGAAGAGAGATTGAAAAGTCAAAAGCGTTCATGGCCTGGCCCTGAAAGGTTTCACGGCCATGATGTAATGAATAACAAAACTTTTATCTTCTTTTGATCTGATTTGTAATGGGCTTGGACCCACTCTTAACCTAACTTTTAAATAGGATGTTTAGGCTCGAAATTAGGGATCTTTGGCTGCTACATTAGAGGCTTTGGCTTGAGATTATGATTGCTCTTCTTCTCCACCTCTTCTCCCCTTTGTTCTTTGTTTTTGATGTTTTTCCTATTCAAGATTATTGCAATTATGGCAATGCTTGAGTAGTTCTTCTATTTCTAGGAATTGGGGCTATGCCCAAGACTTGCTTCATGTCATGAATTGGTTATTTCCCTTTGTTAATTTCAATTTGCTTTTGATTTAATTCTTATTGCATGAATTACTTGTGAATTTGGTACGCATTTATTTGCATGGCATAGATATCCAGGGATGAACCGAGAGGTGAACGTAGGAATTGAATTTAGTACTTAAATCACGAGAGTTAGAAGCGGTCCTTCGGGTATTCATTAAATTGTCACAAATCTTAATGGGTCCAATTCAAATACAATTATCACGAGAGTAGGAGTTGGTTTAATTGGGCACGGTTCTTGTATCTCGGGAAGGAACATTAAATATTTTTGGATAAATTCACCTTCGAAGCATTTTGATAAATTAATATAGGGAAAGTTAATTTGATGGCATGAACAATCTTGTTGTTTACCCAATTCCTAGAAATTCCTCTTAAATTTGAAAACATCCAATTTGATTTACTTTCGTATTCTATTCTTGATTTTGTTTTAATTGCAACTTTAATTTTGATTTGTTACTTGATACCAATTTCAAAAATCAAATCAAATCTTTTCTTGTTTAGTTTAATTGATTTAATTATTAACTGGTGTTCATAATCACGGTCCCTGTGGATTTGATCTTTTTATTACTTGACGACGAAACCGTACACTTGCGGATTTACACTATCAATTGCAAATCATACCCAATTCATATAACCAATAATACATTGTTTGATGATTGTTGAACAAATCATATCTGGATGCCATTTGTACAATAGCTAAGTAGAGGTTACACCAAAAGAAAACAATTCAAACGGTGTGAGGATGATGTCCAGGAATGGAAGCTAAACTGCGATACCACCTTTAAAGAAAACATTTGGTCGACAAATTTAGGGATAAAGGCACTAAATATTTAAGTTGAGATATGATTTGGTTTTGTTGACATTTCAAATTCAATTTTTTTTTCTTTCTAATTGGTATAGTCGCTTTCTATTTGGAGAGGGAAAATGGTTTTGGATAAAAATTAATTGTAATTACATGCACTTATTATTCGAGATTGATATATTAGATGATATCATAATCATAATAGTAATTAAGGTATTAAAATTCGTTATATTGGAATTTCGATTCTGCCAACAAAGGTTGGTCCAGTTGGTAAGGATACGGCTCATAGCCACAAGGTTGTGAGTTCGAATCCCACTGCCAATGTGAGGATCTCGTTGATGGGTAATCTATAAGTACTTCTGTAAATGCTCTTTGAGCCGCGAGGCATGTCTTGGCCCAGGTGAGCTCCCGGGACCCAAACCACCTAAACTTGTTTTTTACAAAAAAAATAAAAAAAAATCGATTCTAAAGCACGTACCCTCATTGTAAGATTTCAATCATGCTAGTCAAATAAGTTGATTACAATCATGTATTTAATTAATTACTGTTTTATAAGGAGGTTATAATTTTTTTTCAAATTTGAAATTGTATAGCATTAGATGGGGAGAATGGCAGTATTTAAAATTGTATAGAGATTATATCATGCAACATTCAATATTCGATTTTGGAATGTTGCAATGAGATGGGAAGAATCAGCATACTATTGATTCAAGCATTAGATGTGGCGAATTTGCATCCTAATGATTCTTCCACATTTAATATTCTATTGTTAAATATATTATTTTATGAGTAAAAAAAATTACTTACCATTAATGTATTGATTTAATTTCAAATTCTGTAAATTTATTGATTATTTTTTAATTTAAAAAATATTAAAAATTGGGTAAATTAAATGATGTTTGTCTTCAAATGAACCACGTCACGACATATATAAGCAATAAAAGGAGAGAAATGTCTTGATGTTGCCACGTGTGAGAAATCTGCTTTAGTAAAGGGTTCAAAGATTGACATGTAGAGATTTCTACTTTGAGGTTATTCACAAATATATATAATATAGAATAGAATATAGATATAGATAGATATAGATATATAGATATATATAGATATAGGTACAGACATAGATACAGATTGGTTTGATCAATTGATCTTTATTAAATTATTACTATTCAATGGAAGAAATTCACCATAAAGCAATTCAATTAAGGTTCTCAATACTAACTTGAACTAGTGGTCTATTTGATCCTTGCGGCATGACACTCTGTACTATATTCTTCAGAAAGGCTTTGAGGTTAGTTTCAGATGAGCCATCCTTTGCAATTGCAAGATGAGATATATGCTGAAGCTCTTTGGCTCTTTTTCTGATATCTCTTCCTTCACCACTCATGAATTTCCTCAGCAACACAACAATTTCATCTCTCCTCACCAGAGTGTCCAATTTATCCTCTTTCTTCACCCTCCACCCAACCTTCCAATCATCAACTATGAGCTTACTAATTAGTGGCTGATCCATAACAAGTGGGAAGGTTAGAAAAGGAACCCCAGCAAAAACACCTTCCATAGTAGAATTCCAACCACAATGTGTCCAATAACCCCCCACAGCAGGATGCAACAACACCCTCAATTGGTCACACCATGATAATACCATTCCCATGTTTCCACAAATCTCTTTCAACTTTGAAGTCTCCCCACGCGTTATCCACAAGAATCGAACACCACTGTCATGCAAAGCAGCAACTATTTCATCCATCTGTGCATTTGAAACTGAGAGAAAGCTACCAAATGAGATGTACAAAACAGAATCACATGGTTGAATATCTAGCCACTCTAAGTAACTGTGGTCAGAACTATTAGCAGCATTAAGAGAATGTGAATTGTCTCCAATACAAAAATATGGTATGGTTGGGCCAATGGTGTAAATGGGTATTGATAACTTTGCTTTTAAGGCATCGATAACATGGTGTTCGAGCTCATAGATAGAAGGGAATAGCAGGTACTGTGCTTTAAGCATCCATTCACAGCCTTTTAGAGCCCAATACAAAATTTTATGGTTGTTTTCATCAAGAAAAGGAATATCCGCTAGACGAATCCAGGAAATTCCAGGAATATAATCTACAAGTTTTTCACCATTTTCTGCATAATAAAGCAAATATGAGTTAATTTCTTGACTATCGAGTGAAGACTATTATTAAGAAGATACTGCTTATCAAATAAAAATAAAAATAATAAGAAGATACTAAAATCTAAACTATCATAAATTTTAACGTAAAAATAGTTTTTCACAGAGTTTCTCGAAAACGAAGTTGTATATAAAGTAAGCAACTAATAGTTTGTTCATTTTTGAATCATCTAATGAGTTGAGATTTCATATATGCACTTTAGGTAACAAGTTTGAATTTGAATACATTCTTACTTACTCACTTTAAAGATAAATTTATTTAGTAAATTATATTTTAGATAATCAGTAGATTGAAAAGTGAGGACATGTATTTTAGAAACTGAAACTAGATGGTAAGAGGTGGGTTTGTAAGGAAAATGTTACTCTAAAGTGGGCTAGCTTATCTTAAAATTAACAAGTAAGAATGTATCCATCTTTGATTTAATTTAGAATATATTAAAATCTTAACCCATTAATAATTTAAAAATTGATACATTCTTTTTTTTTTTACAGAACAAATAGTTACATTCTTAGTTACTCATTTTACACACAAGTTTATTATTAAGAAGTTTTATTCAGTTTGTAAAGTATTTTTAATAATTTTATGTTGTTTCTGTACACTAATAATAGCGTTTGAAATGACGTTCAAAAAAAGCCCCAAATTGGAGCTGTGAGAAAAAGTAAAAAATTTTGCCTCAGGACGGAGAATACTTACGTAGGTGTTCAAAAGAATCATAACCAAACATACTGGTAGACTGGTAGTAATTGATTCTACACACCTAACATGTCCGATAAGGTATTAGCCATAAAGGAAGGTCCCATAAACATGACGTTAGATTTTCTCAATGAAACAATTTCTAATTTGTAAACTTTTTTTTTTTTTAAAGATTTGTAAACTCTTCTAAGTTCTAAACGCCCATGTAAGGGGTGATAAAAAACGTGTGACCTGCCCAAAAACCGACCAATCCGTTGTGTATTTTGGTGCAACGGGCGGGTTCAATCAGTTGAGCGGATTGGTCGGTTGAGAAAATAGAGTCCATACGGATAACTATGGTCGGTTTCGGGTCTAGATTTCTTCATCCAACGGTACCCGACCTGACCCGCTACTAACAAAAGGAAATAGAAAAAAAAAAGACTAGATTTATTATGAGTGGGCCAAGCCCAATACTAACCAACACTTTATCAGTGACCCAATCCTCCTTGTTCCACTTTTACTTACTCACTCAGTACACACACAATTACACATGTGAAACCTAAGTCCCTAACATTTACAGAATATACAGCAACAACACGATATCCTCCACAACCACAACCGTCCTCCGTCTGCATCATCGCGGCATCGTCATCGACGGATCCTCCGTCGCACACTCTGCAAATACTCTCCGGACTCCTCCACTCCCGTCACACAATATCCTCCGTCTGCATCTTCGAACAAAACGTCGTCGTAGGTGACCGCATGGAGCCGATTCGTGGGGTCTTCTCCTTCCCCCAGCCGCCGTCGGATCCAGATATGCTTCTCTCTTCCCCCAGATCTGCTTCTCTTTCTCAGAACCCTCGCGTCGCATTAGGCATTGCGACCGGGTGAGCTGCGACGGTCCGATGTAGCGGGTGGCGGCCTGATGGACACATTTTTGTTTCACAAATGGAAATGTAGACATGGAAGTTGGAACCCTCGAACACATGCCTTCTGAACACAACGTTTTGTTTCACAAACGGAAATTATGGGAAAATCCTCTTTTCTTCCTTTTTTTTTATATAAATTTTTAAATTGTTTTATCAAATAATAAATAAAAGAATAAAAAATTATGAACCCGATTGAACCCACCCGCCAAATCGCCAACCCGTCGACCCGCCACCCGATCAACCCACTGCATATAATGAGTGGAAATGGATTACAGTTTTCCCTCATCGGTTAGCCGCGGGTCGGCCTGTTTGAACCCGAACCGGCTCGAACCCGCCCGATGCTCACCCCTATTCATATGAGAGTTACAAACTTCGTATATGTTTTTTTTTTTTTTAGTTTATTTCATAAGTATTTTTTAACAAGTTTATTGGAATAAATTTAAAACAAAAGAGAAAAAGAAAGGTTGATAAAAAAAAAAATCCAAAATTGATTAAAAAAAGAGAGAGAAAAAGAAAGGCGAAGAAATCAGTTTTTTCATTTGGAACCTGTATACGATCCTCACCTCCTAACAGCTTTTGAGGACACTGCTGGTGTTGTTGGAAGATATGGAAACATTGCACCCAGAACTCCGACGTTGATGTTGTCCAGAACGCCGCCACCGGAATATTCCTCCGGTTACCGACACCGACAGCCCAGAACAGAAAAGCATCATAGACAATGATCGTTGGCGGCGGATCTAGCCGGTCAAGTAGCTGCTCAACCGGCACTTCGAGCTTCGTCATAACAGCTTCAACAACGTTTAAGAAGTTATCTGCTGAGCAACCTAGCTCGGGGATAACATTGGGTATGGAGCAGAGTCGTAGGTTGTGTGGTTTGGGTTCGGAGGCGATGGAGCCGAGCCATTCCTCAGTGACAACGAAGGTGACGAGGATGTTAGAGTTGTTGGATACCAGAAGTTTGCAGAGGTTCAACATGGGGTTGATGTGGCCTCGAGATGGGTATGGCACAACCAACACGTGGCTGGTGGTGGTGGTGGCAGCCACCGTGAGTGGAGGTGAAACCTGAACATCCATCGTCATGCAAGTATGCAACCGACTCAATAGTCAATAGAGTGATATATATCTATCTGTGACCTTTGCCTTGAAATAAGCTTCTGTGCTGTGCCTGTGAGCTATAAAGAATTTAAGATGATATATTTATGAGGAACTTTTATAATATTTAAGGGAAAATTCTACATGTCTTGGAATATTTAGCTGCAGTTTTATTTTGACCAATAATTAATTATTTTGTATTTAATGAGATTTAGTCAAAAAAAATTTTATTCAACCTAAAAATATTTCATTTTATTCTTTTTATTATCATTATGCACAAATGCACAAATATCTAATGTGAACCCTAATCCTCATTTCCCCCGATTCTTTATAAAATCCCCAACCTTCAAATCTGGTACATCTTCATTCGGATTTCTCAATCTCTACGGTTCGTCCCACAATCTCCAAATTTCATCTCGAGTCTGTTGTTTTCACCCCATCCTTATTTGAAGCTGAAGTGTGGGTTCGCCTCCCTCAAGGTACTGTCAGCTTCGGATTTTTGCATGCTCAAACTCTAAATAAGAAAACTCGCACCTTACCTTTATATTCATATGTACCAGCAGAGATGCTTGAAGCATTAGTTTGACCGTGAATCAATTGGGATTTTTTTTTTGGGTTTACAATCAATTGGAAATTTTGAACTGATAAAATTGTCGGTTTGTTCTAGAGAGAAGAAGATGGAATACGTCAGGAAAAAAAAAGATGGAGATTTTATTCTAATTATAATTATAATTATTTTTTATTGGTCAAATATTAAATAACTGTAACATTAAATATCAGGGTATAAAAAGATTTTACCGAGGGACATAATGGTAAAACATGAAGTTTAGTACTATATATTAATAATAAATGACATAAATCAAAGTATTAAATGAAACATCACCAACTATTGGTTAAAATATAAACTGTATCGGTGCAGCTAAATCTTCAAAGCCAAGACACCCTAGAAGCACCCATATTTAAGATGAGTTTTTGAACTGGATTTATTTCTTGGAACGCTAAATATTTATATCTCAAGATATTAAATACATGTGAATATTTATCTCTCAGGAATCTTATCTATGTGAATATTTATTTCTCACTCTCATGAATGTAATTTTCATGTTTCATTCACAAAATTTGTTATTGAAAATTTTTTATGTCTTAAAATAAATTTTTTATCTAATGTATTAACTATGTGAAAATTTTATTCTACCTCACTTTCTCAAAAATATAAAAATACCTGATACCAAACAACAACTACGGAATAGTCTTTCCCTAATTTTTTTATGGGTAATGCTAACCAGTGTTGATTAAGAAACTAAGAAAAGTAACTTTTTATGGGAAGTGTTGTATTTATTTGTTTAAGAAGTGTTAAATTTAGAGTTCCCATAATAACTTAATTTTTATGGAATCCTTAACCAAGTATCTTAAGGACACTGGTTATCAAGACCATTTTTTTAAACATTTGTTTTTTTTTTTAACAATGATATTTGAACAATCAAATAGGGACATATTTTTTATTTTTTTTATTTTTTGATATATTGTTAGAAAGTTATATTCATAAAAGATGAAAGAATATAAATAAGAGATAGAAATAAGCACATATAATATCTTATATATGGTGTCCAAAACTTACCTTCAAATGACACAACTCCTAATTTTTTAACTAATTTGTGGGTGGAATGATGTCTAAAGCGTGATGATTGTGTTGCCATGATGGTCTGGTGCTGACGGAGTAATTAGTCAAATGACTGAAATGAGTAAATAGGTCCTGCCTCGTTGAAAACTTCATTAAAGCCACTTGGTGATGCATCGTGCTCGTGCATGCTTTCTTTAACCGCCACATCACATTCGCTAGTCATGCGAACATGTGTCTTGTTGCGTGCTGTGATTTTCGCCGATTCTTCTAGCGGTTGGTTCGATTTAAACTGTTTTTGAGGTAAAAAAACTGTTCGATTTAAAGATAAAAAAAGTATTTGATTCGATTCTATTTGTATGACTTTCTTAAAAAAATTTGATCCTATTTGATCCAATTAAATATGATTTGGATCGGTTTATTTGAATTAGGTTTTTATCAGTACATTATTACATATTTATATTATATCAAAGAATTAATATTACAAGCTAAAATAAAAAAAATTTAAACACGTATATACTTATTTATATATTCATGTAATAACATTTCATAAAATATACAAAAAATAAATAAATAAATATCATCATCAACTAGTTCCAGAACATATTTTTTTATGTGTAGAACTTAGAAATAATAAAAAATTATGTCAAATCAAACTAGTAAATATTCTTAGGAAAAAACAACAAATAAAAATAATAATGCAAAAAATGGAATATATATATATATATATATATATTAAATTTTATATATGCGGTTTTATTTGGATTGATTCAGTTTAAGAAAAGGAATCTAAAATCCAATCTGATCCGATCGTTTTCATTAAACAAGATCCTTAAAAATCCAATAAACATTGGTTTTGTTCGGTTTTTTTTTTTATTTATTATCGGTTTGCAGTTTTATTTTGGATCGATTTGGATATGAACACCCCTAATTCCTAGAGGGAAAATGGTATTTACTATTTAGTTCTATAGTGTTTCGTACTTTTGTACATCATAAGACCATTTTATATCCAATGGGACTTTAGCTTTTCTTTTCCATTCAATTTCATTGGTTGCCGATAATTCTGTGTATTTTTTCTCGATAAACGGTGGTTTTTTTTTTTAATAAACAAAAGAATGTATTAATTTTGAGTATAAATGATACTCTAACCAAAATACAAGAGCAATATTGAAAAACTGGCTAGCAAATGTAAAAGAGAAATTATATTTGAACACCAAATTTGGGATACCATACGATGTCCCTTTGTTTTTTGGTATATTTTTTGGATGCATGTATACAAAGGAGATGAAAAAGTTAGCGAGAGATAGAGATAATGACAAACCACTACAACAGAAGGGACATTTAATAAGGGTTATTTAATAGCGTGTGAGGCGAAAACGTTATAAAAATATTTGTGCCCTTTTAATAGTGTTTTTAAGAGGAAGTGCTATTAAAGAATGAACATAAGATAGCGTTTTTTTAAAGAAGCGCTATCTTTTCTCATTTGAAAAAATGATAAAAAATCAGTGAGACTTTTAATAACGTTTGTTGAAGTAACTGCTATCAAATGGTACAGCTGAAATAACACTTATTTGGACAAATGCTATCTTTTCTCATTTTATAACTTCCCGCACTATTTTTTGTCACATGCCGCGCGCATCACCCCCCATTCCTCTCGGAACTCTCAGTTTACCCTAATTCATTCCCTCTCTTCTCAGACTCTCAGTGTCAGTTTCGTCTCTATCTCGCCGGCCGCCGCCATCGTAGATAGCTCGCGCTTCTTCCACTCGACTCGCCTTTGACAGCTCACCGCTGCATCTCGCGCCGACACGGTCCTCGCCGCCATCGGAGCCCTCCTCGCCTCCTCCACTGTCGTCGCCTTTCCCGCTCAGTAGAGTCCTCTGTCTACACGTTTTGTAATCACTCACTTGTGAGTCCTCTCTCTCATTCTGCATATTCATCTCTTATCTCTGGTTTACTGAGCTTCTTTTTTATTTGCTATCCCTTTAACCATTTTCTTTCTCTCTAAGATTTTGTGATTTTCTATGTATCTCGTGCAATTTCAATTTAACGCGTGATAGCTTTAAGGCAAACATTCGCTGCCAGGACAGAGGGGTAGGGTGGTACCTTAATGAGTGGGGAAATTTTCTGGTTTGGGAGTCTATGAGGGTTCAAAATTTTCATTAGAATAAGGGTTTGGGAAGTCTCTGTATTCTTTTTTTTTTTTTGTTTGGAAATTTGGGGATACATCTTGCTGTGTTCTTGAAGGATTCTGGGTTATGAGTATAGAGATTGATTGAGAGCTCGGGAGGAATCACCTCTTGGTAATTACATCTGTCTCTATTTTTTGTATTGAGGAATTGCAGTAATGATATAAATTCTTGTGTTTTCTTGATTGCCCGTATCATGTTTCATCTGGACTGGTTCATATAACTGGATAGTTATTTATGATGTTGGTTTGCAACACTTTAATCTATTAGAATATTAGCTGCCTGATGAAACATGTGAGTTGGATTTTATATCTATAGTTGTGAAACTTTGAATACTTTCTGTGTTGCTACAATGATTTTCTTGGCTTGCATTCTGTCATCTATGAAGTTCCATGCTCTCCCACATAGCATGTGTTTTAATGGAAAATGTTTGATTCAGTTCATAGTTCACTTGTTACAGTTGATTAGTTGATTAATTTCCCTTGATGCTTAGGATTGATTTGATAAAAGCTTGTTATTGAAGGATTATATAGTGATTAGTGTTCATGATTGGATATTTTAATGAAAAAGGGAATCCTTTTTGGTGTTTATGGTACTACATAGCTTCTATGATTTATGAAAGTTCTTACTCATTCATGTATCTTGTCTAAAAACTTTGATGTGGTTCACATGAAAGAAAATGTTTGTTACTTGAGCTTTTAATGTTTTAGGCTTGATTTGATAAACATTTGAATGTGTGGACTTGTTTCCAAATAAATTGTATGATACCATTTTAACTTGCTATAAGAGTATGCTTAGATGAATTTGCTTATTAGCCTTTTTAAGATGTTGTCACATAAGGGCTTAGTAGTTTTACTGTAATTACAATCATAAACTCAGCTACCTATAATGAGGTTTTATCATTGCTGTAAGTGTATAATCCATCCAAGAATAATTCAATCCTAATTGTGCTTCTTTTCTTTGTCTCATATTTTTATTTTGGAGCACGTCCTCATCACTTTTCTCTAACCTCAATTAAGTACGTCAAATACTTAAATAGTGAGGAGAGAAGTAGAGAACGAGTATGATAATAAAGATGAAAGGTAAAAGCTCATAGGTATGTTTTTGTAGTGTGAGGCTGCAAGTAATTTAGAAATCTATGTAGAACCTTTTGTGTGCAAGGTTAGGGACAGAACTTGCTCCTAATATGTGATGCCAACTCCTTTCTTTTATTTGGCATTCAAAATGACTTCTTGTTTAATGTTTATGTTGTAGGATCTTATGTTTAGTGTTTCATTTCACCTTTGTCGTTTATCATTTTTAGTATTTTACCAGCCTGCATATAGCATGTCTAGGGTCCCAATTTATCCATCACTTTATCTGATCATTATGATAATGGATATTCAAAAATCCTTTCCATATTCGATTCTATTCATGCCAATGTGCCACCCACATTATGGCTTCTACATTGTTCTGAGATGCCACGATGTGCCATTTTGGGCACGGGGGGCATTAAAATAATGAGGTTCGAACATTAAGTTTTGGAGGCTACCCATCCATGATCTGCTCCAATAACAAATGCCTATTTGGTTATCAGATGCTGCAATCAATGCTGGTTTTATATGGATGGACGAGTTTCTATACATTTGTAAATCTATAATGCCTATGGTAGAGTGTGTGATGTGTATCTATAATGCCTAAGGTAGAGTGTGTGTTAATGCCTTTGAAATTTCGTTCTTGCAGATTTCTATTGTTGCTTTTCCTTAGCTTGACATTGCTACTTAATTTGCTTTGCGATGCTGGCTGGCTGAAATATTGTTAGGTTACAATTGAGTTTGTTCTCTATCATTTTCCACCCCCAAAGGATTTCTTCTACCAGGTATTTGTTTTTTATTTAATCCTTTAGTTGTAGCATTAAGCATGTTTATTTCAATATGTATACATTGCATGTAGACATCAAGCACTCTAAACTCAAAGTAAATGTGGTTAATAAATATTTTCATAGATCGGGAAAGCATGGATCTGAAATGGATATCTGTCAATCGTATATAGTTTCAGTATGTAGTTTTAGTGCTTGTCATTTACTTTTAAATGTGATCATTTAAATGTTATCGCAATTGTAACTTGATTTATTTAATTTTGATGTCGCAGTACTTCCCTAACTACAAATGCTTCACATACTCCACTGCTTAACTATCTGAAGTCAAGGAAGATTGGTCTTGCTATATTGTTGAAAATTTTATTTGATTACCCTTGTCATATATGGTCTAAAGTATGTATTGTGTTATGTATGGTATGGTTCAAATAACTTACGTGTCTGAGTTTTGCTGCACATACTGTTGGAGATTGCTATCTATTTTGGATTGTGTTTTAGTCATTTATATCAACTTCTATGATTGGTTTTGTTTGTTGTTAACACTTGTTTTATTGTTAATTAGCTTTTGATTAGATGGCAATTAGTACTCTTTTAGTTTAGCAAACTCGTAATTTATTGTATTGTCTAAATATGGTTATGTACACTTTTGGTTTTTGATGAACATGCAAGGTGGAGGTAAAGTGGAGAAATAAGTAAACTAAAAAAAAAACAGAGAGAGAGAGAATAGATAGTGTTTATATGAACAAATGCTATCTAAAGGCATGCTATCTAAAGGCATGCCTTTAGATAGCGTTTGTTTAAACAAACGCTATCTAAAAGGCACACATGCCTTCTCAAGATGGCGGTGAAGTCACCCTTTAGATAGCGTTTGTTTAAACATACGCTATCTAAAGTCATCTTTTAATAGCGCGTCTCAAACGCTATCTTTAAAAACAACATTTATTAACGAGGGCATAGATAGCGCTTAAAAACGCTATTAAAAGGCACACGGAAACGCTATTAAAAGCCTTTTATGTTGTAGTGTACGGTGTCACATATGGTGTCCAAAATTAGATGTTCAAATATCATGACTCAATGTAAAAACATATGCTCCAAAAAAGGAACAATATTACCTTTACACAAACTATCAGGAAGGGATTCTCTCTTGTGAATTTTTCTCCAGTGAAATCTGACCCCTTCGTTGAACAAGTGAGAGAGCGTGTGTTAAATATTAAAAAAGGGGGAGAGAGAGTTTAATGTTGAGGATTTTAACCGGAGAGAAATCCAGTGAAAACTCCACTGGAAAGGATCCACACCCCGGCTATTCCAAAAAACCAAAAAATGCCAAACAAACCATTTATGTAACATACCCCCATGTCTTTTTTATAGCCAAATGCTAGATTGTTAGTATTTATTATATTAGTAGGGGGAATTGAACCCATAACCTCCATCTGATCACTCCAAATCTAATCTCCCTCCCCCAAACCACCCAGCCACCTTATAACTCCAACATACCCCCATGTGTTTACCTAAAAGAAAAGGAAGTTTCCTGTAGAAGCACTAAAAGCCTAAAAGAAATACATTTATGTAACATACCCCATGTGTTTACCCAAAAGCCCAAACCAATCGGTACCCGAATTGTTTCTACCTTCTACCATATAGCATAGCCTTCTTAAAGACAAATTTGAATTACGAATCTGTTATCTTGAAAAATACTTATTTAAATTGAATTTGTTTTGGGCAAATACCAATAGGTTAAACGTTTATTAAGAAATAAAAAAATAAATTTTCTTAAAAAAATGATATATTTATTATATCAAAAAGTGTTGGATTTAATTTTTTTAATGAAAATTAATCATTTATCGATTCTTTAACGCGCCCTTAGAAGGGTATTACTTGACAAGATCCTCTTATTTTAAAGTGAGTAACTTTCCTTTTTTTAAAAAAAATGAGAGTTGCTTAAGAAATAACAATTGATGCTTACATAATAATTCCATTGGAGGCTTGGAGCACCAATGATGTGACATCGAATTGTACAAAACATTATTTATAGAAGCACTCTAACTGTATAGAGTTATACTATTGGAGTGAAAAATTGTTTAATATATCCAAAATTCTAAAGGTATGTCTGTTTTGTTTTCAATTTTTTATTCTTATTCATTATTTCTATTAATAATTGCAAAAATACAACCTTATTTTTATTTTGTTTTATGTTTTAGAAAAATTATACTAAAACCGTATAAAAAAAACATTTTCACCTTGTGAGAATTTCCGCTTGTAGTTGAAAAGAAGGGACATCATAACCAGAGATATGAAGAATAGTAGTGAACAGTAAAAAAAAAGTGTGCAATTAGGGTATAATTTGAAGAAAGCTTTGGGGATGGGGTTGAAATTGACAGGAAATGGGAATATATATAGCTTTCAAAAGATTAGGGATTTAAAAAAAATCAAATTCATCAGTGACCCGTTCAATAAAAATTATCAATCCCTTATTAATCAATTTTTATTTTTATTTTTTCCTTTCACAATTCGATGGTGGCCGATAGGGGTGGAGGTGAGGGGCTGATACAGGGACTAGCAAGGGTAGTGAAGGTCAACCGACAATGACAATGATCGGCGACGATCAATGGATGTAATGGATTAGGAAAAAAAACTACATGGATCTATTCATTTTTAAGTTGATGGTTCTAATGGATTGAAAAAAAAAGTTGATAATCATTAATCATGAATTAGTAAAAATAATCCAACCAAATCCAATCCATTCAATCTTTTATATAAATGGATGGATTTTTTTTTACTGAATATAAATGGATGGATTGAATTGGATTTATATGTAAATATTCATTAGGTCATTATATAATGTATTGTTTGGCTACAGCTAAAAACGATGAAGATCTTCAGCTTCCAGCTCTTTAATTGTGGTGAATAGAAGTTAATTTGCTTTTAGTTGGAGTGAGTACATATGGATTTTATTTCACTTTCTGCAACCCCTCACTCATATTTTCACCTTATAAGAATTTCCGCTTGTGTTGAAAAGAATGGACCTCATGACCAGTTATATGAAGAATAGTAGTGAACAGTAAAAAAGTACATTTAGGGTATGATTTGAAGAAAGCTTTGGGGATGGGATGGGGTTGAAATTGACTGGAAATGGGAATATATATATCTTTCAAAAGATTTGGGATTTAAAAAAAAAAAAAATCAAATTCATCCGTGACTCGTTCAATAAAATTATCAATCCCTTATTAATCAATTTTTATTTTTTCCTTTCACAATTCGATGGCGGCCGATAGGGGTGGTGACTAGCAAGGGTAGTGAAGGTCAACCAACTATGACAATGATCGTGACGATCAATTGTTGTAATGGATTAGGCAAAAAAAAACTACATGGATCTAAAATAATTCATTTTTAAGTTGATATTTTTAATGGATTGGAAAATAAAAGTTGATAATCATTAATCATCAATTAGTAAAAATAATCCAACCAAATCCAATCCATTCAATCTTTTATATAAATGGATGGTTTTTTTTTTTTTTGGCTAAATATAAATGGATGGATTGGATTGGGGATTTATATGTAAATTAATTCATTATATCATAATTTAATGGATTGTTTGGCCACAACTAAAAAGAATGAACATCTTCAGCTTCCAGCTCTTTGATTGTGGTGAATAGAAGTTAATTTGCTATTAGTTGGAGTGAGTACATATGGATTTTATTTCACTTTAGTTTCAGCAATCCCTCAATATATTGAGGAACTAATGATACAAGAGTAAGGCAGTAGTTTTGATTACAAAATTTCTCTCCCTTGTTTTTTTCTTCTCTGCCTTGTTTAAGCTCAACTAAGCACTAATTAATATACATATCACATGTTTTTATCTCCCTATTTGATTCTTGTGAAACTAGGTAACAAGAGCTTCCTTACCGCTCAATGTCCTTGGACACATAAAATATATTCTGTAAATGCTTTGAGGTTCACATTGGAGGATCCACCTTTTGCAACTGCTCGGTCACATTTGCCCTTAAGTTCTAGTGCCCTGTTTCTAATTTCCTTACCTTCACTGCATGCAGGATCCATAAACTTCCTAACCACTTCCAATATTTCTTCTTGTTTTATTAATTCTTCACTTCCCAACTCTGATCTCTTTAACTTCCACCCATTCTTCCACTCTTCCACTATTTGCCTACTATTTGGGACTTGGTCAAAGAAAAGAGGGAATGTCAACATTGGTATACCAACAAAAACAGCTTCTATAGTGGAATTCCAACCACAATGGCTCCAAAACACACATATAGATGGATGAGACAAAACCTTCAATTGGTCACACCAAGGCACTACTAAACCCTTATCCCCACATTTATCTTTTAACCAAGAAGCTTCTCCATGAACCACCCAAAAGTAAAGAATACCACTTGTATTTAAAGCTGATGCAATTTCTTCCAATTGGGCACTAGACACAGAAAGGAAACTACCAAAAGAAATGTACAATACAGACATTGCTGGCTTAGAATCCAGCCATTTTAAGTACTCAAGGTTGTGATCAATGTTGGACACTGAATGATTTGTTTCAGGTTTGAAGTAAGGAATGGCAATGGAATAGATTGGAAAAGTGAACATAGCTTTCAAAGTATCGATTGCTTCAGCTTCCAATTCTTGGATTGTATTTACTATAAGACAATCTGCTTTGGGCACTGTTGAAATGCATTCCAACTCAAGCTGCAAAAACCTTAGATCATTTTCATGAAGCACAGTTCGAAGATCAGCCAATTGTGCTGAAGAAATTCCTGGTATATGCTCCTCATAATTAGAATCTGCATAATCCAAATCCACAAAAGTTCAACAAGCTAAATTGCAAATACCCATTTTAACTTTTAATTCTGGAAAAATATTTCTAAAAGTTTTAATATTTGTAATTTATCCACTTGAGTTTAAATATTTAGCCTATTCATATTTTTTCCCTAGAATATATATAACCAAATTCCACACAATTTTACTTCTCAATATCCAATGAAATATTTGGTTAGAAAAACTTAGAAAAGAAAATTACGAGCTGGCTGGATTAGAATAATAAATAAGTAAATGTTTTTTTTTTCACACGAGAGGAATCGAATTCTTGACAATAAGTTTAAGGAACTTCACAATCTCCTTTTTGCATACGATAATCTATTTATCTTTAAAAAATACTCTTATACTTACTCATGCTTGACATTTAAAAAAGGCTTTGTATGATATACAAAAGTAAAAAACATAAGCTTTTATTAGAAGTAGAAACTATTTTGCGTTTGAGTGAATTAAAAAAAGCTCCTACAAGACTTGTTGTAGGGACATTACTATCAAACAATTTTTATAAAATATGATTTGCCCTCATTGCCTCTCTTCAACTTACCTCTTTCTTTAGAAAATAGGAATGACAACTTCTTAAAAAAATTAAAATGTGCCTTTTTCCAATTTTTTTTAAATTATCCATTCAAAGTCTCATATTTTTTAAATGCACTTTTATTTATTTATTTATTTATTTTTTGATGATAAATGCACTTTTATTTTAAAATTAAGTGTTTTTTTTCCCTAAAACATACTTGATCTCACATACTAAAAACACACTATTAATATCAAGTTTTTTTTACTGTCAAACAATAAGTGTCAAATAAACAGCCATATAATTTCTTTTACTACACTGCAATTAATTCCATTATTTAAACATGAAATCTATATTATTAATCTTGCAGTTGTGTGAGAAAGTAAGAAACTTTACCTAGAAGATCAACCTTCAATAGCCGGTTACGGGTCACGCTTTCCAGACGATGTAACATGAGGTAGAACGACGCCGACATAGTCCACAGCACCGCTACCGGAATATTCCTCCGACGGCCAACGGCGACCGGGAACTTCAGCTCAACGTCACCGATGATGGAGGGAACCGGCGGCTCAAGCCGATCGAGAATCTCCTCAAACGGAGCTTCCATGTTTGTGACGGCAGCATGGAAGAAGCCAGGGATGTAGGCCGTTATTTGCGTGTCGAGGGGAACGACGCCGTTCGGGATGGTAACAAAGCGAATGTTGTCGTGCTTAGGGTCGGAACCAATGTAGCGGTGCCACTCTTGGGAAACGACAACGGTGATAAGAAGAACATCGTCATGGTTAGCGTTTGACTTTGTTGTTGAAGATGCAATGAAATTGCAAAGTGACATCATGGGGTTGACGTGTCCTCGAGTTGGATATGGTATGACCACCACGTGGCCGTGAAACCCGTGAGGTGTTGGATGTAGAGCTTGTTTCATGAGTGAAATTAAAGGAGTTGATTAATTAGTTGGGTTTGGTGAGATTTTGGGTGTGAAGGTGAAGAAAGGAGGGAAAGGCCTTTATGTGAAGAAGCTTTGATTATGGTGGAGGTCTTAATAAATTTTTTTTTTTTTTTTTGGTCTCCTGGTGGAGGTCTTATTTAATTTGGTACTTCAATCGGCGAATTAATCAAAGTGGTGTCGTTTTAGAAACTATTTACCAGTTTGGGATCCTTTTAAAACTATTTATTATAGAGGGTCGTTTTTGACATGTGACAAATTTTTTTTTTTTCTGACACAGGGAAGGCGCCACTCGAACTGGCACCTCCCACTTAAAAAAAAAAAAAACTCAAATTTTTCAAAAAAAAAAAAAAAGTAAAAGGTGCCACTACAAGTGATGCCTCCACCCTCCCCCATTTTACGTTGCAGTGGCACCTCCCCTCTCCCCAATTTTACGTTTCAAAGATTGTCTTTTTTTTTAACCATCTTTTTAAATATATAAGATATACATATTAATAATAATAATTTATAATAATAAAACCTATTATATTTTTTTATTTTCTATGCTAATAAAAGACATTCTATAAATTTTAATTTTATATTAAACCAACTGAGGTTGGTATGAGTGGTTAAATGTCTTTCTCGTCCCTTAATCAAGGTCTCGGGTCCGAGCCTTGGGTATGAAAAAAAACCTAAGCTGGGAGGGATGCCACCCTTAGAGATTCCGAACAAACTCCCGCGAAAGATTAGCCCCCGTCTCATGTTGCCGGTGGGATAAACCTCGAGAAAGCATTTTTTGCAATCACCATTTATTATAGTTATCTTTTTTATTATCTAGATTTAATTTAATATTTTTTCGATCTACTTCGAGGTTTATCCCACCGGCAACATGAGACGGGGGCTAATCTTTCGCGGGAGTTTGTTCGGCATCTCTAAGGGTGGCATCCCTCCCAGCTGAGGTTTTTTTTCATACCTAAGGCTCGGACCCGAGACCTTGATTAAGGGACGAGAAAGACATTTAACCACTCACACCAACCTCATTTGGTTTAATATACAATTAAAATTTATAGAATGTCTTTTATTAGCATAGAAAATAAAAAAATATAATAGGTTTTATTATTATAAATTATTATTATTAATATGTATATCTTATATATTTAAAAAGATGGTAAAAAAAAAAAAAAAGACAATCTTTGAATCGTAAAATCGGGGATGGGGGAGGTGCCACTGCAACGTAAAATGGGGGAGGGAGGAGGCGCCACTTCACTTTTTTTTTTTTTTTTTAAGTGGGAGGTGCCAGTCCAAGTGGCGCCTTCCCTGTGTCAGAAAAAAAAAATTTGCCACATGTCAAAAACGACCCCTCTGTAGTAAATAGTTTTAAAAAGACCCCAAACTGATAAATAGTTTCTAAAACGACACCACTTTGATCAATTTGCCTATCTTCATGCCATTTGAGCTGTAAGTAGTCCTTCTCTATGTACATATTTTCATCCCGTGAAATGATATTTTGACAATAAAATCCAACACTACTATTGGACACCATAGCAATGAATGATGTTTTTTACTAATGAATTAGATAGAGATAGAAAATAAATAACAAACAAAGAAGAATGTTAACAAATGTTTTTAGGGTATTGTTTAAGGAAACAAAAAAAAAATTGTATGAGAAATAATGTATTTATCATTTCAAAAAGTGTAACACTTATTTTTTCAATACGAATTTTCCTTCTATGGATTCTTTAACGAATATCTTTAAGACACTCATTAACAAGACTCATACACAACAAATGGTGTATAAAACTACGGAGTTGGACAACAAAATTATTGTGCAAACATCATATCTTTGGTCCCCGTTTATATTTATGTGTGACCATAAGTGACTCACCTACCAATAGAACCAACTTTAATATTTTGATGTGTTTTGTGAAATACGAGGCTAAAATAGTTTATTCCATTTGAGTTATATAAAAAAATTATTTTTATATAATAAATTAAAAAATAAAATTATTTATTTATATAATTTAATAATATTTATTTGTTAATTAATTTTGAAGGGGTGAAATGAAAATAAGGTTATTAATTTTAAAATAATTTAATAATTTTTTAAATATACTTCTAGTTTTTTTTTAAATTCATTTTTTTAATCATAAAAACACACTTTTTAATTTAATTAGATTTGTTAAACATATCGGATTAAACCTAAAACAACTTTTTCTAAAGAAACAAAACTTGTTTTCCTTAAATTATAATCTTATCCGAATATAATGATAGGCATCACAATAAATGCTGCTTTGTCTAAGTAAAAAATATCATTTATTTTAAATTTACTTCTATATAAATCTAAATGATTATATTTACTTTTTTGTAAAAAAAAATTATTTTTATTATTTAAAAGTATATGTTATCTAACAAATAGAACGTTATGAGTAAACCTTTATGTTGGTGTGTAGTGTTTATATAATGTTGTATACAGTACTGGTCCCAGTAGCGTTTACAAATTAGTCCATAAATTTGTAAAATACTTTTTGTAATTGTATCCAAAGGATTCCAAACACAAATATAACTTGTACTAATCATAAAAATCTCCACAAGAAAAAACAATTTTATTCGCTATCTTTCTTTTTTTCCTGATAAATTGGCATGTCTTATTCTATTCCACAAAACTGTTGCAACATATAGATTTGAGTATCCATGTTTCAATTGGTAATTCTATTTCAGAATGACAGAAAGCATATATTTTGGCAATTGGAAGTGAGACATAAAAGAAAGCAGATAATGAAGAAAACTAATCCCAAAATAACAGTATGCAACATCTCATCTCCTACTCTAATAACTGATTTAAGAGTGGCAAGTTATTTAGTCCCTACACAGCTACACTAATTTATCTGCTGCAAAAATCGACAAGAAATGCATTGAGATTATGCACAGATGAGCCCCCTTCTACAATTGCTCTCCTACAAATATCTTTAACTTCATTTGCTCTTTTCCTCAACTCTTTACCTTCACTGCTTTGAGCATTCATGAACCTCCTTACAAGCCCTGAAATTTCCTCTCTCATCACAACATTTTTATCTCCTACCATTGCTTTTCCATGCCACCCAATTTTCCAGTCCTCCACAATTTGCTTACTATTTGGTGGTTGATCAAAAAATATAGGGAAAGTGAGAATAGGAACACCAGCAAACATAGCCTCTAACACAGAATTCCAGCCACAGTGGGACAAAAACCCCCCTATAGAAGAATGGCACAACACCCTCAATTGGTCACACCAAGGCACTACAAAACCATTCACTACACAAGTATGGTTCAACACTGAGTTATTTCCTCCACGACATACCCACAAGAACTTCACACCACTATCAAATACCCCTGCAACAAGTTCTTCCATATTCTCTTGTGAAATAGAAAGAAAACTGTCTAGAGATACATACAAAACAGAACCTTCTGGTTGAGAATCCAGCCAATGCAAATAGTTTGGTTCTTTGCTATTTGATGGAGGGTTGTTATTGATTTCAAAGAATGGGATAGTAGGACCAACAGTGTAGAGTGGGAAAGTGTATTTGGTTTTTAGAATATCTATTACTTGTTGTTCAATCTCATAAATAGAATTGAAAAGCAGATATTGTGCTTGTTTAACCCTTTCAATGCACAGCAAAGTTAACTGCAATACTTTTTCATGTTTTTCATGGAAAATTGTAGGCAAATCTGCTTTCCTTGTGGAAGAAACTCCAGGGATATACTCCACACGTTCTTCTCCATGTTCTGTCAAGCACAAAAAATCCAAACTGCTTCTCAATCTCTAGCATCTTATAACTATATATCTTTTACATGCCACAAAATTCAATATCTATTCAGTAGAAAATTGTGTAAAATAAACATTGGGAAACTAAATTCATCAAGACTAGCATGTACATATATTTCTAAATAACAGAACTTATGTAACTCTTTTCATTCTTGTGATACATCAGTTGTGTTATTTGTACAACAAAATGGAACAACTTTTGGGACAACAATTTGTCAGTGATTAATGCATATCAAAATTGTGGTTAACGATGTGTTTAACTTAGTTAATGAGTACACATGTGATAACTTGGTAACTCATCAATCATCCATAGAACTGCATTAACCATTAACGGGTAAAAAAGTAGATGGTTAACGCAATTAAGTAAATGGTTAATGAGTTACCCATTCACTACATGTGTATCCATTAATCAAGTTCAATACATCATTAACCCATAATTTTGAATTACATTAACCAGTGTCGGGATTGTTGTCCCAAAGGATGTCCCATCTTGTTATACAAATAACATTTCTGTATTCATATCAGTATATTATGCTTCTATTGGAAAACAGTGCACAAAAAATTGTATCTAATTTTGTACATCTCTAAAAGCTCACTGAATTATTAAAACAAGTTTACCAAACAAGTCAATTCCGAGATGCCCATTTTGGCGAAAGAGATCATGATGAAGAAACATAGAAAAAAGCGAAGCAGAACTGGTCCATAACAAGGCCACAGGAACATGTCTACGGCTTGCAACAGGAACAGCCCAAAGCAGCTCAGTATCAGCTATGATAAGAGTCACAGGTGTTTCAATCTGATCAAGGAAAAGCTTCAAATGGAGCTTCCATCTTTGTCATCACTGCTTCATAGAATCCTGCAAAGTCAGAACCACGGGTTAGCTCAGATGGGAGCACGTTTGGAATGGTAGAAATTCTCATGTTATGATGATGAGGCTTGTGGTGATCGGTGCTAAGTAAGGTTTGCCACTCTTGTGTGACAACAAAGGTGATGAGAATTTTGTGGTGATGAGAGGCTATGGATTTGCAAAGATTCATCATGGGGTTGATATGGCCTCTGCCGGGGTATGGCACTGCCACCACATGGCACACCATAGTTGTTGAGATTCTTATTCCTGTTATTGTTGGCTATGGCTTATTAAGCTCTAATTGTTCTTGGAATAGCAAGGTTGGTTGTTTTTAGGGAAATAAAAGGATTGGTTTTGATGCAAATGACTTATTTTATATATGTGAGTTGTTTTTTGGAATGAAAGAGAAGAAAATAAGAGGTTAATTTTCTCTCCCTCTTATTTTTAGTTCTATTAATCGGAAGGAAAGATTTTGGAGTATTTTAATTAATCATCCATTCTCCTCCTTAACCTCTTTTTTTTTTTTTTTTCATTTCACTCTCAAATAAAGAGAGGGATATATTATCTTTCTCCTTCCCTCCCCTTTTTCTTCTCCTTTCATCCTCTCCCTTTCATTCTCTTACAAACTCCCAAACATGGCGTTTGTCTTTTGTGACGAGATTCTAGAATCGCAGAGTGGTAGGAAGAAGAAAGTTGTAGCACTATAGCCATGTTATCTTTTATGCCTATGCATGGATTGTTCATAAAATATTTTATTGGGTAAATTATATTTTTGGAAACCTAAAAAAATTGCTTTTTTACCCTAATCTATGAGAATGAAGTCTTTAACTTCTACTACAAATTTATTTTTGACTATCTTTTTTTTTTTTTTAAGAAATTTTTGACTATCTTTTATATTATAGCTACGAATGATTTATTATATCAAACGTTAGAAACTTTTTTCCCCATCTTACATAATATTAAAATATATGTCAAACACTACTTTAGATACTAATCTAACACGTATTGTCCAAAAAAAAAATTTACTAATCTAACACGTTACATTTGTAGACACCCGATTATTCAATTTTAAAACCAGCTTTCACTAAACCAACTCAGCCAACTAAACCAATTCACCTTTCTTTTTCTTTTGTCTCTCAATTTGCAACTACTTCTTCCTTGGTCTCTATAGATTATCAATTAAGTCTAGATAAAAAACATATCTATTTTATTATAGTTTATGATATAAAAAAAAGAAAGAAAGAATGAATCATCACATTTGTTCCTTGAAAATGTAAGGCAATTATAAGTTGGTCCCTGATATTAAGAAATAGGCAAAAATATCTCTTAAATTGAATAATATTTTTCAATTTGGGAGATCATAATGAAATAAATATTTTTTAATTTAAAAAATATTTTTGTATATTTCTTGATACGATGAACCAACTTTATTATCATCCTACAATTTCAAAATAAAATAGGTATTGACTAAAAAACATTATAGAATTAGACTATGCGACCAGCAAGGAAGGAGACATGTGTATGAACCAAAAGATATATTTCAACAAAGCCGAAAATTCTGAGAGACGGAAATGCCCACACCATACGGCACTATTGCACTACATGGAAAAAAACTGGGAGAAAATTTAGTGCAATTCTTTTTTGTCTTCTTCCTAAATTTAGGGCAATCCTTTAAGTGCTTGTCAATTTATTTTTAATGGAAAAAAAAAACATATGTAACATTTTATCAATAAAAATATATATAATAACTATTACATTCTTTCACAAAAAAAGCTATCACATTTTTTTTATGAACAACTATTACATATATTCTATTTTCATTAAATTTTTCTGTCGTACCCATGTTAATTCAATGGGTTTTGGAACATTTATTTTTGAACCAATGGATGAATGATCTTCCATTTAATGAATTTAGATCAAACATTTTTTTTATTTAAACATAAAAACTTTCACTTATTTCAACTGAGTCCTTAACTAATTAAATATTTTTTTCTATTTAAAATTAAAAATTCTTATTAATTTAATTTTAATTTTAATAAATCAGGATAAGATTTTTTTTTTTTTAAACAAATCCCACAATCCCCCTTCTTTTCCATCTCTTGTTGAAAAAAAATATTATGATAATTGACAAACCAATCCTCTATTTTAGCGTGATTGTGCTCTATTGATTAGAGGTTTCTATGATCTTTATTTCATTTTATGCCTTATCCTGTGTGCGAATTGTGAGACACTGAAATGAAGGAGAAGATGAAAAAGAGGTTGGGATGGAAGTAGTGGTTACATGACTAAATTACAATAACAAAAACTTTTACTACTATTTTTTAATAAAAAGTAAAAGATAATGAAATGAAGGTGAATTATTGGCCATGAAAAACTGTTCCAAAGCCCCTGTTTTTTTCATGTGTACTGTAGCAGTCCCATAAAAAAATATTTAATATCACAACAACATAAAAGAATAACACGTGAAAAACTTTCGCGGAATAAACGTATGAAGTATGAACCCGAAGATAGTAATTCAAAGCTGAAAATTCTGCAAGATGTGGAATGGAAAAACTTTTTGGAACTTTATTTTTTTCTGTTAAAAAAAAGGCAGAAAATTCTGCAAGATGTGGAATGCGCACCCCACATGGCACTACATGGGAAAACTTTTTGGTGGATACAAAAGAAAATTGGATACTATAACATGGTTATGGAAATGTATTTATAAAAAAATTAAAAAAAAAATGGAAATGGATATATTTAGAAATTGTAAAAATAAATATAATAATGAATATATAATATTAAATATAATATTTAAAATTTGATATTCAATTATCAAAACTTCTTAATATTGTTATTGAACAATCACTGAAAGACTGACCGCTAACCAAAGTCATCCGTAGCGTAGGTCTGCCAACACCGATCATGAAGTCCGTGACTTTGGAGAAAATTTTTGCACGGTTTTGCAATTGATTAATGAACTACTCCTAAAAAAAATAGTAGAAAACTTTTATTTGAAACAATACTTTTTGAATATTAATATATTAAATATAGGGTTTCGCATATAAGGAATAAAAATAAAATACTTATTACATTCAAAATTTTAAACTTTTAATTTTTTATTTATGTTCAAATCTTCATTATGTAGCGCGTAGCATTGATAATATGAAAATAGAACGTATCTTATAAGGTGTTGATAATAAATATGTCCGAGGAATTTGGAGCCACATACGACGAGTCATAATGCTGGCCAGCTACAGTAGACCATAAAGTCAATCTGTCTGGCAATTAACCAGTCACCGCCGTGACCATTGTTCTGTTTTCGTATATATAATAACAGAAAATTTGGCATTGTGCAATATGAACACTCTCTCTATACACACAAGCTAGCAAGGCAATGGCCTCTTCAATTTTTATCCCTCTTCTCCTTTTGCCTTTGTATTTTCAATATTCATCTTCATTCTCCCTTTCAGTGGAGAAACCTAAAGATGTTATAGTTTCACCAAATGGCACATTCACTGCAGGGTTTTACCCCGTTGGAAAAAATGCTTACTCTTTTGCCATATGGTTCACTCAACTTGATCATAATGTCCAAAATAGCACCATAGTTTGGATGGCAAACCGTGACCAACCAGTGAATGGAAAAGGCTCAACACTTTCCCTTCTTAAGACCGGTAACCTCATCTTAACCGATGCAGGCCAGTACAACGTTTGGACCACAAACACTGCTTCATCCAACATCCTTCGGTTGCTTCTGCACGACACAGGCAATCTTGTTTTGCAAGATCAGCAGCATGGTCAAGTTCTGTGGCAAAGCTTCGATTTCCCAACAGATACACTCCTTCCTGATCAAAGGCTCACCAGGTACAAGGATGGACCAAGGTCACATGCCTTATATATTACATGTTTACATGTTCTATTTTTTTTTTTTTTTGGTGAATCACATGTTTACATATTGATTACCGTTAAATCAATTTTATATGTTTAATATATCAGTGGAACAGTGATTTTAAGGAACGAAAATCTATATTGGTGTATTAATTTTGTCTCCACCAAACCAATATTATCTTGCCACATATTCTACCTTTTTTAGTATTACATAAAACTAGACCATAGACCCGTGCGATGCACGGACAAATAATGTATAGGAGGTATAATTTCATAATATTTAAAAAAAAACAACTTGCTTATATTAAATTCCTAAAAAATAAATAGATGCACGAAAGACACCATGCATTTTATATAGCTTTGGCAAGATACAATGATGAAATTAAAAATAAATTTGAATCTTTGTAATAAAAAACATATATTGCTTATAAGAAGAAAATGTAAGTAAATAGGAAATAAATCTCAATACCAACTGAACATGTTGGAAGTCGCTATTGAAGGTTCAATACCAAGATGCACATCCTTGTAAAGAGTTGCACAAACTACACTACACACAGAAGCTAAAGTTATAATGAAGCAATACCAACATCCTAAATGAAAGCACAAATCATTCCTCAAATATAACCCAATACAGTACTTCTCCATTCTTAATCACATGGTCTGTCCATCGCTCATAATAAACTCCAAATCCCAAGTTTTCATGTCTCTACGATATACTCCAATTATTTGGCCTTTGGATAGTTCAATAAAAGTGTGAGAAGAAAAAGTAAAGTATCCTATTGGAACTTTATAATTTCACAGTAGTCTCAATTGTTTCTTTTTAGTCAACCGCTAATCCGTAGGTTCCCTTCATGCTTCCTTTAACAGCATTGGCTGTTTTTTTGGACTTTCTCCTCCAAATTATTGCTTTTGTTGCTCTGATTACTCTGACTCTGCGAGCAAAGGATAAGAGAGTTGATTGTTGCCATACATTAAAGTGCATTCATTGCATGTGGATTTTAATAAAGGTAACTAAAATTTTAATCTAAGGTAGATGGAACATCCTTGTTTTATCACTGTATCTTTTTTCAATTTGATTGTAAAATTTCCCACTTTTCTCTTTAATAACGTATATCTTTAGAGGACCTTCACGAACATTTACAGTAAACAAAGATTGAGATTGTTAAGTGAACAAAGATTTTAATCTAAGGTAGATGGAACATCCTTGTTTTATCACTGTATCTTTTTTCAAATTGATTGTAAAATTTCCCACTTTTCTCTTTAATAACGTATATCTTTAGAGGACCTTCACGAACATTTACAGTAAACAAAGATTGAGATTGTTAATTGACTTCTAGGGTTATCAACATGTTCCTATCCAACTAATAAAAGGATTCATGCAGCTGTTGACTTAAACAAATCACATGATGCCGCAAAATTTTTACGTAACAAACTTCACAAAATATGTTCAAATGATGCAGAAACCACACTCAAGCAAAAACCTTGATCCTACAAAAATAGTAATAATATTTTCAAGCAAAATCATATCATATAATACTTTATACTTCACGAATAATTAACACCATTGTGATGATAACAAATAGCCAACTCAGGCACACTTGCAATGACATTGTCAAGCCAAGCTTCAAGCCATGTCAAAGGTGTGACCTGTAAAAATTGGGAAACACAATTAACAATGTGCCAACCAAAAAAAAAAAAAGAATGACAGATTTTAGAAGAATGCTCTCACCTGTTGCTACAATTCAAACTCACTGGTGGTTCTTATTTTAGATCTGTCCCCTTAGAAGCATGCTCTCGTCAAAAAAAAAAAAAAAATCCCAAAATACAGCCATAAGGAAAACCTGTTGAGTTTATTATCTCCATCTCACTTCCTAAAGTCTCCTCAGAGAGAATGCGAACACGAACTCACTGGAATGCCACCACAACACCAGCGCCTCGCCATCGTGTGCCGCAACCTCAATGAAGACGGATCCACCATTTCATGCTCCCCAATCGACGGAGCAAATAGCTTCCCCACCGTGCGCCTCCTTCTTCGTCTGAGCAAGGAGTGCTTGAGGCTACAAAAGAGGAGCACAACACTGGTAGCTTGCAGGGAAATACATTTTATGCGTCCTTCAAATACATTACTAAGTTCAAATTTTTAAAAATGAACTAATGATCTTTCATCAAAAAAAAAAAAATTGAACTAATGATCTAATACTTTTCAATTTTCAGTCATTGGGAACAACTACTTCGCATTGGGAACAGCTATGGCAAACAATGAAGTCGTATTTGCCATTGGAATTAGACTAACCATTTAATAATGTTGGATACAGCTTGCATTTCAGAATTATCTAAAAGTTAATATTTGCTATTATCTAAAAAAAATATTTAAATTTCAATTGACTAAAATAGCCTCAGTTTTGGAGGGAAAAAATGATTCCAGCCTCTGCTACTTTTATATATATAAAGATTTTAATTGGTATGATAAATAATATTGAAGGATAGGATGTGGTACAATAAAATGAGACACTTTATCCAATTGTAAGATGATGGTTTGTTTAAAAAATTGTAATAAAAAAAACTTTTATGTATTAACTTATTAAAATAAATATAAAATAACTATTTTTTTTGATTTATGGTACAACGATGTCATCTCTTGTAGATATTATTGGCTATTGTAAAAAGTATACTGCTAAAATTTTAAATTGCAAAAAAACCTTTTTTTTTTTAAAACAACTTTTTACTTCCAAAAAGGCAAAAACCGCCTTTCACACAAAAATAAAAACACCTTGGAGTTTGAAAAAATTTGTTGTTGTTCAAGCTTTCATCATTGTATTTCTATAGTTTCACACGCATTATAATCATCTAAAGATTTTACATAAGCTTTGTTCTTAATACTATTGATAATGATTCATTTTTTTTCCCCCTCAAAACACAAATAAATACAGAAAAATATTAGTTAGTCCTTAAACTGTTTTGGGTAAAAATATAATTTTGTTAGAGAAAATTGTGTGTATATGTTGTCTTCCAATTTGAATTACACTGATAAAAGGTTTTGGGGCCTCTACTGATCAGGTACACCAAGCTTGTGTCCTCAAAAAGCAAGAGCAACTATTCCACAGGCTTCTACAATCTCTACTTTGATAATGACAATATTCTACGTCTTCTTTATGATGGTCCTAATGTTTCAAGTGTTTATTGGCCAGACCCTTGGTATGTTAGCTGGAGTAATGGTAGATATGCCTACAACAGTAGTAGAGTTGCAAGCCTTGACGTTTTTGGTAACTTCAGTTCATCAGATGATTTCCATTTAAAGACATCTGATTATGGGACAGTGCTCCAACGAAGATTGACCCTTGATCATGATGGTAATGTTCGTGTGTATAGCAGAAAAAATGAATACAAAAATTGGTATATATCAGGACAAGTGAAACAAACACCTTGTAAGATTCATGGGGTTTGTGGACCCAATAGTACTTGTAGCCATGATCCACATAGTGGTATAAAGTGTTCATGTCTTCCAGGCTATATAAGGATCAACGAACATGATTGGTCTCAAGGGTGCAAACCAAACTTCAAACTTCCATGCAGCAACAACTCTGAGTCTAAGTTCCAGCGGATACCCCACCTTGACTTTTATGGCTATGACTTGGGGCACTATGAAAATTACACCTTTAAACAATGTAAGGATCAGTGTTTGCAGCTTTGTCAATGCATAGGTTTTCAATATAAATTTTTTGAGGAAAAGGGTATCTTTCGTTGTTACCCAAAGAGTCACTTGCTAAATGGGTATCATTCACCAAGTTTTTTTGGTTCAATCTTCTTGAAGCTGCCAAAAGGTAGTAAATTTTTCTCTGAGAGCCCCGTCAAAGACAATGGCATTGTTTGTTCAGGAAGCACAGAAGAACAACTTGAAAGAGCATATGTCAAGGGCAAAGAAAATGGATCACTGAAGTTCATGGTCTGGTTTGCTAGTAGCTTGGGAGGAATTGAGGTGTTGTGCATCTTATTAGTGTTTGGTTTCTTGATCAGGAATAATTATAAAAAGTTTGGTAGAGACACACAAGGTTATGTT
The DNA here is from genome assembly GCA_035048595.1 of Echinosophora koreensis. NCBI lineage: Eukaryota > Viridiplantae > Streptophyta > Magnoliopsida > Fabales > Fabaceae > Echinosophora > Echinosophora koreensis. The sequence goes on along the minus strand of JAPCYP010000123.1, from coordinate 280,031 downwards.
CTTGCAGCAGCAACAGGATTTCGAAAATTCAGTTACTCAGAATTGAAACAAGCAACAAAAGGTTTCAGCCAAGAAATTGGAAGGGGTGGTGGAGGAACTGTGTATAAAGGTGTATTATCTGATAATCGAGTTGCAGCAATAAAGCGATTGTATGATGCAAACCAAGGTGAGAGTGAGTTTCTTGCAGAAGTAAGCATCATTGGAAGGCTTAACCACATGAACTTGATTGGTATGTGGGGGTATTGTGCAGAGGGAAAGCACAGGTTGTTGGTGTATGAGTACATGGAAAATGGTTCTTTAGCAGAAAATCTCTCATCAAATGCACTTGATTGGGGTAAGAGGTATAACATTGCTCTTGGAACGGCAAGGGGTTTAGCCTATCTACATGAAGAATGTTTGGAGTGGATTTTGCATTGTGATATTAAGCCTCAAAATATACTTCTAGATTATTATTATCAACCCAAGGTAGCGGATTTTGGCTTGTCTAAGTTGTTACAAAGGAACAAAATCAACAACTCAAGCTTCTCAACAATAAGAGGAACTAGAGGTTACATGGCACCAGAATGGGTTTTCAACTTGCCAATCACATCCAAGGTGGATGTTTATAGCTATGGAATTGTTGTCTTGGAGATGATAACCGGAAAGAGCCCAATGGCAGGTGTAGAAATAATTGATGGGATAGAGTCATATAACAAGAGATTGGTAACATGGGTGAGGGACAAAAGAAGCAATGGATCAAAAATGGCATCATGGGTTGAACAAATCATTGACCCTGCACTGGGATCAAATTATGACAAAAATAAGATGGATACTTTGGTTGCAGTGGCTTTACATTGTGTAGAGGAAGAGAAAGACTTGAGGCCAAGCATGAGTCAAATTGCAGAGAGGCTCCAAAGCCATGAACATGATCCTTGATAGTTGCGCAACAAAGAATAGCCATCTTTTCATGGGATGACATCTTATGTCCCCTTTAAATGTGCCACAACCCCATGCTATGGATTCTGATTGGTCAAGAAACATTGTCTCTCATCATCTCTCATTATTAATTATTGAATCTTTAAATCAATATTGGTCAATCTGAATCCATGACACAGGATTGTGACACACTTTGTGGAACATCATATGTTGTCCCTCTCTTCATTTCCCAGTGATATTATCTATAGTTTAGTGTGTTTGCAAGACTGTTTATGCGAATGTCAACAAAAAAGGTTGCTTATGTGAATTTAAAATAATTACTCTTGTCAGCCTTTTGTTTATGTCAATGTAGTAGAGCTTTTGGTGAGTGTGTATCCTGATAATAAAATTTAATTAATGCTTTTATTTTTCAATCAGCTTCTATTTTTTATTTGGTAATTATTTAATTAACTTATGCTAATCCTATGACATTTCTTTGCAAATGGCACCTAGCATTGAAATTTCCAATCAGGTTTATTAACTTTCCATTCAAAGACACGTAGAAACTTTATGGCATTGGCCCGCCGGGGGAAAGAACTATGGTATTGGTCCAGATTCTAGAGGAAAACCATCTATGGTTAGAGACATACATCAATTTGTAGGAGGAAATGAACTTTTTAGATAGTTATAAGTTAGTTGAATTATAAAATGTTCAATCTGAGCCAAAACATTGGATACAAATTAAATTTGTCATTGTATTGTGGTTTATGAGTCCGCATTCCTTCCTTTTTCACACTCTGCAATGCTTCAAAAATTTTACTAGTGTAAAGAATGTGAAAAACATTGATACATGGAATGAAAAGAGATGTTTCTGGCGAACAAACTGACAAATAGTATTATAGTGAAGATGAAACCACTGAATTTTTTTATTAACGATAGAGTTCATACATAAGAACTCCTGTCTAAGTTGAAGTGACTGGACTGTAAGTTCAACCTTATTTTTACACCATAGACATACAGACACGACTGAAATTTGAGAAATAAAAAACACAAATGGCATGAAAACGAGTTTAAGTAATGATGGAAGAATAATGTTAACACTTAACACCATCGCCACTTGTAACAGTGCAGTCAGTTCCCATAGGTTTCTGCACCATCCAAGAGATTAGACATAACCCTTGCTCTTCAAACTCTCCACTGCATCCTTGATAATTTGATCGATAGGAGTGAACTCTAGACCTAAATCAATCAGCTTCTTTGATGCATCCTTTGCTCTCAACAACCCTGGTTGAGTATCCTTTGGCAACCTAGTACATAAGCAAAAATGTAAATTGAAAGTATTGTTTACTCCAAATGTAAATCAAGTAATTGATGTTAAAGTCTAGTGTTTTTCTACTTTTTAGTTTGATTAAACAATTCGGGAAACAACTAGCAAGTCCCCTCCTAGCTAGCTCTGCTACAAATTTCTTCATCACTTCTGGTTCAATCGAAATTATGTAATTACAAAAGGATAGATATTCAATTAATTTGTTTTCAAAGGGAATATACATATATGAATTTATCATAAAGTATTTATTGTTGTATGCATTTTGTGTAGAATACTCACTTAGCCACATTGTATTCAAGGTATAACTCCGCAACCTTTGCCACAAAATCACCATAGTGACGAATAGCCTCAACACATAAATGCCTTCCGGCTGCGTTCTTGTTCTCAAACGCCAAAATATGTGCCGTGGCTATATCTTTAAAATGGGCCATTCCCATAAAGAAGTCCTCGTACGTCTCTTTGTCACCTGTAACAAGGCCCAAAACAAAAGAATGATTGGGCTGTAAGAGTTCTTTTCCTTAGCTGAATGGTAAAGAATATAATAAATCAAAATATGTACGATTCTACATGCTGCTCAATTATCTGATTTGGGTTCTGTTCTGTTCTGTTAATGCTTATTTCTTGTGCCCAAGATTAAATTCACACACCATTAGAACATTTACATCATCATTCATCACGGGCTAGTTCATATGACAATGTAAATTATCATTAATCTAATAGAATTATAAAACAGCAGCTGAGTGACAGACAATTTTGTAGTTAAGTAATGGTGGAAATTTTAGATTGTAATAGGTTTAGCATCCCAATCTGTATATGCCATATAAGCATTAAAAAAAAATCAATTAAACTTAGACTTACATGAAAGAGTGTGATCTTTGTGAGAGAAATTCCAAAATGAAAAGGTATTTATGTTGGTTATGCCTACAAAAGGTAACCTTTGCCAACTTTCGAGATACACAAATTCATTTGCTTTTACCTTAGAGTGGGAAAGGGTTGTTATTGATTTCAAAGAATGGGATAGCAGGACCGACAGTGTAGAGTGGGAAAGGGTATTTGGTTTTTAGAATATCTATTACTTGTTGTTCAATCTCATAGATAGAATTGAAAAGAAGATATTGTGCTTGTTTAACCCTTTCAATGCATTGCAAAGTTAGCTGCAATACTTTTTCATGATTTCCATGGAAAATAGTGGGAAAATCTGCTATCCTTGTGGAAGAAACTCCATACTCCACACGTTCTTCTCATGTTCTGTCAAACACACCAAAAATCCAAAATTCTTCTCAATCTCTAGCATTTTACAACTATATATTTTACATGCCACAAAATTGAATATCTATTCAGTAGAAAATTGTGTCAAATAAACATTGGGAAACCAATTTCATCAAGACCAGCATATACCTATATTTCTAAAGAATAAAACTTAAGTACAATTCATTACGTGTTTGTGATATTATTTTTCAATAAAAATATAAAATATAATGTATAACCGCAGGTATGCATGTTATGTTTTTATTGATAAATTATTACTTATAAAACATTATCACAACTGTCCAGAGAATTGTACCTAATTTTGTACATCTCTAAAAGCTCACTGAATTATTAAAACAAGTTTACCAAACAAGTCAATTCCGAGATGCCCATTTTGATGAAAGAGATCATGATGAAGAAACATAGAAAAAAGCGAAGCAGAACTGGTCCATAACAAGGCCACAGGAACATGTCTATGGTTTGCAACAGGAACAGCCCAAAGCAGCTCAGTGTCAGCTATGATAAGAGTCACAGGTGTTTCAATCTGATCAAGAAAAGCTTCAAATTGAGCTTCCATCTTTGTCATCACTGCTTCATAGAATCCTGCAAAGTCAAAACCATGGGTTAGCTCAGATGGGAGCATGTTTGGGATGGTAGAAATTCTTATGTTATGATGATGAGGCTTGTGGTGATGGGTGCCAAGTAAGGTTTGCCACTCTTGTGTGACAACAAAGGTGATGAGAATTTTGTGGTGATGAGAGGCTATGGATTTGCAAAGATTCATCATGGGGTTGATATGGCCTCTGCCGGGGTATGGCACTGCCACCACATGGCACACCATAGTTGTTGAGATTCTTATTCCTATTATTGTTGACTATGGCTTATTAAGCTCTAATTGTTCTTGGAATAGCAAGGTTGGTTGTTTTTTTGGGAAATAAAAGGATTGGTTTTGATGCAAATGACTTAGGTTATGTTTGTGAATTGTTTTTTGGAGAAGAAGAGAGGAAAAGGAGAGGTTAATTTTCTCCCCTCTTGTTTGTATTCTATTAATTGGAAGAAAAGATTTCGGGGTATTTTAGTTAATCCTCCATTCTCCTCTTCAACCCATTTGTTTTTTCATTTCACTCCCAAACAAGGAGAGGGATATACTCTCTTTCTCCTTTCCTCCCCCTTTTTCTTTCCCTTTAATCCACTCCTTTTCATTCTCCTCCAAACTTACAAACAGGGCCTTGGTCTTTTGTGAAGAGATTCTAGAATCGCAATGGTAGAAAGAAGAAAGTTGTAGCACTATATCGCCATGTTATCTTTTATGCCTATGTATGGATTTTTCATAAAATATTTTATTGGGTAAATTATATTTTTGGAAACCTAAAATAATTACCTTTTTTTACCCTTATGTATGAGAATGAGATCTTTAATTTTTATTACAAAAATTATTTTTATATATCTTTTATGTCTACGAATGATTTATTAAATCAAATGTTTTTTTTTTTTAGAAAAAATTATATCAAATATTGGAAACTTTTATTTTCATCTTACATAATATGAAAATATATGTCAATCACTATTTTAGATACTAATCTAACAGTTTCAAAAAAAAAAATTACTAATCTAACACGTTACATTTGTAGACACTAGACACTCGATTATTTTCAGTTTTAAAAGTTAAAACTAGGTTCCACTAAACCAACTCAGCCAATTAAACCAATTCACCTTTTTTCTTCTTTTGTCTCTCAATTTGCGCTCGCCACGTAGCTAAACCACTTCTTCCCCTGGTCTATATAGATTATCAATTAATTCTAGATAAAAAATATATCTATTTTATTCTTCTTAATGAATTTATTATAATTTATGATAAAAATAAAGAATGAATCATCATTTTTTTTCTTGAAAATGTAAGGCGGTGACAAGCAAGGATGAGCGTGGGATGAGTTGAGACGGATTATGCTTGTCCCTTACCCAGCCTTAAACATTGATAGGGTCAATTCTTTGAACCCGAACCCGTCCCTAGACTCGAAGGAACCCGATCATATATGGGTTGGTTTAAGACCGGGTCTAAATGGGACAGGACCGGGTTGACCTGAAGTTGAATAGATTATTTGTAAACTAAATATCTGATCGTTGGAAAAGTTATTTTTTTTATAAGCCAAAATATCAGCAAAAGATACTATATAAAAGCCACTAATTGACCTTGTATCACAAAATAGATCCAAAAATAGATGTTACAAAATATCAACAAATAGATTCTTTTGTTGGATGCTTCCTTGATGCTCGTGTTACCAAAATCACATTGTTAAAAATAGGTTATTTTCATCAAACAGGATTCTTTCAATGTTACAAAAGTCACAAAATGCTTCCTAAAAGCCGCCAACTGGGCCAAGGTGAGATGTGAGAGTAAAATTTTAGTAATTTACTTCAGACTTCTTTCTTAGTGACCATGCGTGAAACGTAAGCCTGGGAGGGAGAAAAGTAAAATTAGATTTTTATTATATTGGACGGGTCGGGTAATCCGAAGGTCAACACAGACCCATCACTGACCTGACATCAGGTAACTAAATGAGACGCAAGTTCGTCCCTCCTTCTCTGCGGGTTAGGATCAGACTCGACCCGAACATTACGGGTTGGGACGGGTTTTAAAGACAGGTCGAGTTTTGCACACCCCTAATAACAAGTTGGTCCCTCATATTAAGAAATAGGCAAAATGTCTCTCAAATTGAATAGAATCCGCCACATTAGTCCAATTTGATAATATTTTTCAATTTGGGAGATCATAACGTAATAAACATTTTTCAACTTGAAAGATATTTTTGTCTACTTTTTAATACTAGAAACCAACTTCTCATCGCAATGTAATTTCAGCATAAAATAGGTATTGACTAAAAAACGTTATAGAATGAGACTTTGCGACCAGCAAGTTAGGAGACGTGTATGAACCAAAAGATGTATTTCAATTTCAACAAAGCTGAAAATTCTGCAAGACGGAATGCCCACACCATACGGCACTAGTGCACTGCATGGAAAAACTGGGAGAAAATTTAGTGCAATTCATTTTTCTTTTTCTTTTTTTTTCTGCTAAATTTAGGGCAATTCTTTAAGTGCTTGTACATTTTCTTTAATGAAAAAATAATATGTAATATGTTATCAATCAATAAAAATATATATAATAAATATTACATATTTTTTTCATGAACAACTATTGTATATATTCTATTTTCATTAAAAAAAAATTTAATATCACAACAACATAAAAGAATAACACGTGAAAAACTTTCGGGGAATAAACGTATGAAGCATGAATCCAAAGACAGTAATTCAAAGCCGAAAATTCTGCAAGATGCGGAATGCGCACCCCACATGGCATGGAGTGGATATCCTTTCCATTTCTCAAAATAAATGGAAAACTTCGTTACTAAAATTTTAGTATATAAATACTAACAAAATCCTATTTTATATCACTACTTTTAGAAATATATACATTTGTACACCCAAAACTATAATAGTAGAGTTCTCCAGAATTGAGAAATGGAGAGGATCGCTATGTACTACATGGAAAAGGAACTTTATTTTTTTCTGTTAAAAAAAGCAGTGCAGGTTAGTATTTGCCGTTTTTATATATCTGTTGCATTGTGCAGATATTTTTGAATTTAAATAGAACCTAAATAAAATAAATAGAAATTTATTTAAAACTAAAAAAATAAGTATGTATAATTAGAATTATAAAATAATATATACATATAATTGATTTATTTATAATAAATATAAAAATATAATATAATTGGCTTAATTAATGGATTTTATTTATGAGATAAAATAATGGGTTTCGCATATAAGGCATCTCCAATAAAATAGTATTTTGTTGTGTTACATTTGATTCGGGTTGCTTAAAATTGGAGAGAGTTGCTTATATAAACAACCATTGCTTATGGGTTGTTTAACATTTGTGTGTGTAAATGTAGGAGAGAGAATATGAAATGTTGAAGAGAGATGGATAATATTTGTGAGTTAAACAACTTGTTGATAGAAACTAGGGGTGCGCAAAACTCGGCTCGACCCTAAAACTCATCCCAACCCCATAGTGTTCGGGCCGGGTCTGACCCTAACCCGCAGGAGAGAAAGGACGAACATGTGTCCCATTTAGTGACCCGGTGTCGGGTCAGGGACGGGTCCAGGTTGACCTTCGGGTTACCCAACCCGTCCCATATAATAAAAATCTACTTTTATTTTTATCACTTCCTAGCATACGTTTCACGTTTGATATATTTTTTGGCTTTTGTAACATAGAATCTTGTTTGATGGAAGTATCCTGTTTTTATAATAATGTGACTTTGGTAACACGAGTATTAAGGAAACATCCAGCAAAATGATTTATTTGTTGATATTTTGTAACATCCAGTTTTGGATCTATTTGGTGACACAAGATCAATTGGTGACTTTTAAGTAGCATCTTTTGTCAATATTTTGGCTTATAAAAAAGATAACATTTTTTTCCCACTCACAGAAATTTAGTTTACAAAGAAGCTATTAAACTTCGAGTCAACCCGATCCCGTCCCATTTAGACCCGGTCTTAAACCAACCTGCATATGATCGGGTTCCTTCGGGTCTATGGACGGGTTCAGGTTCAAAGAATTGACTCTATCAGTGTATAGGGTCGGGTAAGGGACAAGCAAAACCCGTCCCACGCTCACCCCTAATAGAAACTCTCATTGAAGTGAAAATTGATTGAGTTGCTTAAAATTGAGGAGGCCCACTTAAAGGGATAAAGTGGGTTGCTTATATACATTCAAAATTTAAAAACTTTTAATTTTTTATTTATGTTCAAATCCTCTTAATGTAGCATTGATAATACGAAAATATCTTATAAGGTGTTGATAATAAATATGTCCGAGGAATTTGGAGCCACATACCACGTAAGTCATATCTGGCCAGCTATAGACCATAAAGTCAATCTTTCTGGTAATTAACCAGTCACCGCCATGACCATTGTTCTGATTTCGTATATATAATAACAGGGAAGTTGGCATTGTGCAATATGAACACTTTCTATATACACAAGCTAGTAAGGCAATGGCCTCTCCAATTTTATTCCCTCTTCTCTTTTTGGCTTTGTATTTTCAATATTCATCTTCATTCTCCCTTTCAGTGGAGAAACCTAAAGAAGATGTTATAGTTTCACCAAACGACACATTCACTGCAGGCTTTTACCTTGTTGGTGAAAATGCTTACTGTTTTGCCATATGGTTCACTCAACCTGATCACAATGTCCAAAACGGCACCATAGTTTGGATGGCCAACCGTGACCAACCAGTGAATGGAAAAGGCTCAACACTTTCCCTTCTTAAGACCGGTAACCTCATCTTAACCGATGCAGGCCAGTACAACGTTTGGACCACAAACACTGCTTCATCCAACATCCTTCAGTTGCTTCTGCACGACACAGGGAATCTTGTTTTGCAAGATCAGCAGCATGGCCGAGTTCTGTGGCAAAGCTTCGATTTCCCAACAGATACACTCCTTCCTGATCAAAGGCTCACCAGGTACAAGGATGGACCAAGGTCACATGCCTTATATATTACTTGTTTACATGTTCTTTTTTTTGGTGAATCACATGTTTACATATTGATTACCGTTAAATCAATTTTATATGTTTAATATATTAGTGGAACAGTGATTTTAAGGAACGAAAATCTATTTTGGTGTATTAATTTTGTCTCCACCAAACTAATATTATCTTGCCACATATTCTACTTTTTTAGTATTACATAAAATTTTAATTGGTATGATAAATAATATTGATGGATAGGATGTGGTACAATAAATATAATTGAGACACTTTGTCCAATTGTAAGATGATGGTTTGTTTAAATTGTAATAAAAAAAATCACTTTTATGTATTAACTTATTAAAATAAATATAAAGTAACTATTATTTTTTTGATTTATGGTACAACGATATCATCTCTTGTTTGTAGATATGATTGGCTATTGTAAAAAGTATACTGCTAAAATTTTAAATTGCAAATTTTTTTTTTTAAAAACAATTTTTTACTTCCAAAATGGCAAAAACTGCCTTTCACACAAAAATAATTGGGACCAAACACCTTGGAGTTTGAAAAAAATTGTTGATGTTCAGGCTTCATCATTGTATTTCTATAGTTTCACACTCATTATAATCATCTAAAGATTTTACATAAGCTTTGCTCTTAATACTATTGATAATGATTCATTTTTTTCCCCTCAAAACACAAATAAATACAGAAAAATATTAGTTAGTCCTTAAACTGTTTTGGGTAAAAATATAATTTTGTTAGAGAAAATTGTGTGTATATGTTGTCTTCCAATTTGAATTACACTGATAAAAGGTTTTGGAGCCTCTACTGATCAGGTACACCAAGCTTGTGTCCTCAAAAAGCAAGAGCAACTATTCCACAGGCTTCTACAATCTCTACTTTGATAATGACAATATTCTACGTCTTCTTGATGGTCCTAATGTTTCAAGTGTTTATTGGCCAGACCCTTGGCTTGTTAGCTGGCAAGCTGGTAGATATTCCAACAACAGTAGTAGAGTTGCAAGCCTTGATGTTTTTGGTAACTTCAGTTCATCAGATGATTTCCATTTAAAGACATCTGATTATGGGACACTGCTCCAACGAAGATTGACCCTTGATCATGATGGTAATGTTCGTGTGTATAGCAGAAAAAATGAATACAAAAATTGGTATATATCAGGACAAGTGAAACAAACACCTTGGAAGATTCATGGGGTTTGTGGACCCAATAGTACTTGTAGCAATGATCCACAGAGTGGTAGAAAATGTTCATGTCTTCCAGGCTATATAAGGATCAACGAACATGATTGGTCTCAAGGGTGCAAACCAAACTTCAAACTTCCATGCAGCAACAACTCTGAGTCTAAGTTCCAGCAGATACCCCACATTGACTTTTATGGCTATGACTTTGGGCACTATGAAAATTACACCTTTAAACAATGTAAGGATCAGTGTTTGCAGCTTTGTCAATGCATAGGCTTTTCAGTATAGATTTTATGAGGAAAAGGGTGTCTTTGGTTGTTACCCAAAGAGTCACTTGCTAAATGGGTTTCATTCACCAAGTTTTTTGGGTTCAATGTTCTTGAGGCTGCCAAAAGGTAGTGAATTTTTCTCTGAGAACCCTGTCAAAGACAATGGCATTGTTTGTTCAGGAAGCACAGAAGAACAACTTGAAAGAGCATATGTCAAGGGCAAAGAAAATGGATCACTGAAGTTCATGGTCTGGTTTGCTAGTGGCTTGGGAGGAATTGAGGTGTTGTGCATCTTATTAGTGTTTTGTTTCTTGATCAAGAATAATTATAAAAAGTTTGGTAGAGACACACAAGGTTATGTTCTTGCAGCAGCAACAGGATTTCGAAAATTCAGTTACTCAGAATTGAAACAAGCCACAAAAGGTTTCAGCCAAGAGATTGGAAGGGGTGGTGGAGGAACTGTGTATAAGGGTGTATTATCTGATAATCGAGTTGCAGCAATAAAGCGATTGTATGATGCAAACCAAGGTGAGAATGAGTTTCTTGCAGAAGTAAGAATCATTGGAAGGCTTAACCACATGAACTTGATTGCTATGTGGGGATATTGTGCAGAGGGAAAGCACAGGTTGTTGGTGTATGAGTACATGGAAAATGGTTCTTTAGCAGAAAATCTCTCATCAAATGCACTTGATTGGGGTAAGAGGTATAGCATTGCTCTTGGAACGGCAAGGGGTTTAGCCTATCTACATGAAGAATGTTTGGAGTGGATTTTGCATTGTGATATTAAGCCTCAAAATATACTTCTAGATTCTGATTATCAACCCAAGGTAGCGGATTTTGGCTTGTCTAAATTGTTACAAAGGAACAAAATCAACAACTCAAGCTTCTCAACAATAAGAGGAACTAGAGGTTATATGGCACCAGAATGGGTTTTCAACTTGCCAATCACATCCAAGGTGGATGTTTATAGCTATGGAATTGTTGTCTTAGAGATGATAACCGGAAAGAGCCCAATGACAGGTATAGAAATAGTTGATGGAGCAGAGTCACATAACAAAAGATCTGTAACATGGGTGAGGGACAAAAGAAGCAAAGGATCAAAAATGGCATCATGGGTAGAACAAATCATTGACCCTGCATTAGGATCAAATCATGACAAAGATAAGATGGAGACTTTGGTTGTAGTGGCTTTAGATTGTGTAGAGGAAGAGAAAGACTTGAGGCCAAGCATGAGTCAAATTGCAGAGAGGCTCCAAAGCCATGAACATGATCCTTGATAGTTGCACAACAAAGAATAGCCATCTTTTCATGGGATGACATCTTATGTCCCCTTTAAATGTGCCACAACCCGATGCTACGGATTCTGATCGGTCAAGAAACATTGTCTCTCATCATCTCTCATTATTAATTATTGAATCTTTAAATCAATATTGGTCAATCTGAATCCATGACACAGGATTGTGACACACTTTGTGGAACATCATATATTGTCCCTCTCTTCATTTCCCAGTGATATTATCTATAATTAGTGAGTTTGCAAGACTGTTTATGCGAATGTCAATAAAAAAGGTTGCTTGTGTGAATTTAAAATAATCTCTCTTGTCGGCCTTTTGTTATGTCAATGTAGTAGTGCTTTTGGTGAACATTCTAGTTACATGCTTGTGTGTGTCATGATAATAAAATTTAATTATGCTTTTATTTTTCAATTAGCTTCTGTTTTTATTTGGTAATTATTTAATCAATTAACTCATGCTAATCCTATGACACTTCTTTGCAAATGGCACCTAGCATTGAAATTTCCAATCAGGATTATTAACTTTCCATTCAAAGACACACACAAACTTTATGGCATTGGCCCGCCAGGGGAAAAATTTATGGTATTGGTCCAGATTCTAGAGGAAAACCAGTACATTATGCATAGTTAGAGACATACATCAATTTGTAGGAGAAAATGAACTTTTTAGATAGTTAAAAGTTAGTTGATTTATAAAATGTTCAATCTGTGCCAAAACATTGGATACAAATGTGTCATTGTATTGTGGTCTATGAGTCTGCATTCTAGCCCATTTCACAGTCTGCACTCTGCAGAGCTAATGCAATTTTGATGCTTCAAAATTTGTAAAACAATGTGAAAAACATTGATACATGGAATGAAAAGAGATGTTTCTGGTGAACAAACTGACAAGTAGTATTATAGTGAAGATGAAACCATTGAATTTTTTATTAACGCAAGAGTTCATACATAAGAACTCTTGTCTAAGTTGAAGTGACTGGATTGCAAGTTCAACCTTATTTTTACACCATAGACATACAGACACGACTGAAATTTGAGAAATAAAAAACACAAATGGTGTAACATCCCTGACTGCTTTTATGGATTGATGACTGTCTCTACAAACAAACACGGGTCTTTTCAGCGTGCTTTGTCCTCACTCACACGCTTCTCGGGAAAACTTCCCAGGAGGTCACCCATCCCAGAATTGCTCCAAGTCAAGCATGCTTAACTGTGGAGTTCTTAAGTGATGGGCTCCAGAAAAGAAGATGCATCTTGTTGATATCTGTAGTACCAATCAATTCATATAAGCCATCCTCAACTGTATAGTCCCATACCTACACAGTCTCAGGATCCCTCTCATTCGGGTGTGCTATCGGTTCATTCATGTGTCCCTCCACCTAGAAGCCTGCCATGAGCCGCTCCTTGATCATGCCTCTTGCACCGGCGACCAGTCCCCGCCCTCATCAGCCCTGGGTGTCACATGCCCACCAGCTTCCTCTTGGTTCATCCTCGAACCACACCGTACTGGGAGAGGTGCCGCTCTGATACCATTTGTAACATCTCTGACTGCTTTTATGGATTGATGTCTGTCCCCACAAACCAACACGGGTCTTTTCAGCGTGCTTTGTCCTCACTCACACGCTTCCCGGGAAAACTTCCCAGGAGGTCACCCATCCCAGAATTGCTCCAAGTCAAGCACGCTTAACTGTGGAGTTCTTAAGTGATGGGCTCCCGAAAAGAAGATGCATCTTGTTGATATGGGTAGTACCAATCAATTCATATAAGCCATCCTCAACTGTATAGTCCCATACCTACACAGTCTCAGGATCCCTCTCATTCGGGTGTGCTATCGGTTCATTCATGTGTCCCTCCGCCTAGAAACCTGCCAGGAGCCGTTCCTTGATCATGCCTCTTGCACCGGCGACCACTCCCCACCCTCATCAGCCCCGGGTGTCACAAATGGCATGAACAACAAGTTAAAGTAATGATGGAAGAATAATGTTAACACTTAAAACATCACCACTTGTAACAGTGCAGTCAGTCCCCAATAGGTTTCTGCACCATCCAAGAGATTAGACATAACCCTTGCTTTTAAAACTCTCCACTGCATCCTTGATAATTTGATCTATAGGAGTGAACTCTAGACCTAAATCAATCAGCTTCTTTGATGCATCCTCTGCTCTCAACAACCCTGGTGGAGTAACCTAGTACATGAAAAGTATTTTATAGAGTAGAGTTGGAAGATAATGGGGCAATATTTATTTTCTAGTGGGGGCCACAATTATTTTTTAGTGGGGGCAAAAATAAAATTAGATAATATTTAATAAAAAATAAAATTTACTTAGTGGGGGGCTTTGTTTGTGAGTTTGGAGGGGAAGGAAAGAGAGGGGATCAAAGAGGAAGAAAAGGGGAGGGAGGGGAGGAGAATGAGAGTATTATCCCTCCCCTTATTTGTGAGATGTATATTATATGAGGGGAAGTAAATGAGGGGTTTATAACATATTTTACAATCTTATCCTTATTTTAGAAAATTAACATAAGTAATATTTTTTAAATAATATTAATACATCTTTCAAAAAAATATATTAATGCAAATTAGTAAAGACTGGGAGGGTAAATTAGTAATTTAATTATTTCCCCCCAAAAAATCTCAAATTGGGATAAACTAAAAAAGTGGGCTTAGGAGGGGTTTGGGGTTTTCTAAAATCCTCTAAATTTTCCCCTCTAAATTTTTAAACTCACAAATAAGGAAGAGATTCTCACAAACCTTCTATTTCTCTTACTTCCCCTCCAAAACAAAACTCACAAACAGAACCTGGAATTGTTGCACACGCTCTGAAGAATTTGTACACAACTTTTCTTCTTATTTCTTTTTCTTCTACCTTTCAAAGAATCATTCCCACCAACAATTGAGTAATCGTCTCAACTAAACAATTCAGTTTTTACTTTTTAAACTCTTATAATACTATCACCATTAGTCCATTATTTCAATTTTATGTTATATTAGAAATATTAGTTACATCACCTACGTACGTACCAAGGTTGAAAATTGCATTCTCGCAGAGAAGAGATCAAAGCACGGCACCTTATATGAATATTATATATCTGGTAAGGTCAAATTGCTAGTTTATAATGGATGAATTTATAGGTTAGTTGCTAAATATTTTTTTACTAGCTTATAACATTTTTTTTATACACTACTTGAAGTAGTATTTCAGCTTATAATTTATATCTTATATATCTTATTATTTTTTTCTCATTTTTATCCTTATTATTTAATTTAAATTCGATTCCTCATCATCCTATGTTAAATAAAATAAAATATCGTATGTTAAATAAAATAAAATATCCTAACAATATATATTTAAGGTCTAATTTCACTAACTAGATATATTTAGGATAAAATAAATAAATAATATATTCCTGTCTATAAAAAAATAAATTTTATATAAAAATAAATCGACACATCATTTTATTTAATAAAAAATTAATATTTTAATATTTTAGATAATAAATACTAAAATAATTAAAGTATTAAAATTGATAATTATTTTAAAATAACACACACACACACATATATATATATATATATATAAGAGAATTTATATAAAAAACCATATATAAACATTTACTTTTTGACCTTTTATATTTATCAACCATTAATTTTACTAAACATATCAAATCCAATAAGCTGACTTATTCGCTATCCGTTATCAGCTATGACAGATTAAAATAAACAAATTAATTAACAACATAAGGATTTTGTTACATTTTTTTATAGTACGAGAACCAAAATGCACGCAATCTTAGTCAAGCTAAATGAAAATAAATTTAACTTTTCTTTAATATAAAAACAATGTAGTGTAGGGTGTAGCATTGAAAATACGAAAATATCTTATAGGATATTTTTTTAACTTTTCTTATAGGATATTTGTTGATAATGCATACGTCCAAGGAAATGGGAGTCACATGCCACATAGTATGAGACTATGAGTCATAATGGCTGGCCAGCATATACCATAAAGTCACCGCCACAACCGTTGTTTTGTTTTGGTATATGCATATAACAGAGAATTTGGCATTGTGAAATATCAGAACTCTCTATACACAAGCTAGTAAGGCAATGGCCTCTTCAATTTTATTCCCTCTTCTCCTTTTGGCTTTGTATTTTCAATATTCATCTTCATTCTCCCTTTCAGTGGAGAAACCTAAAGAAGATGTTATAGTTTCACCAAACGGCACATTCACTGCGGGGTTTTACCCCGTTGGGGAAAATGCTTACTGTTTTGCCATATGGTTCACTCAATTCAATAGCAGTATCCAAAATGGTACCATAGTTTGGATGGCAAACCGTGACCAGCCAGTGAATGGAAAAGGCTCAACACTTTCCCTTCTTAAGACTGGTAACCTCATCTTAACCGATGCAGACCAGTACAACGTTTGGACCACAAACACGGCTTCATCCAACATCCTTCAGTTGCTTCTCCACGACACAGGCAATCTTGTTTTGCAAGATCAGCAGCATGGTCGAGTTCTGTGGCAAAGCTTCGATTTCCCAACAGATACACTCCTTCCTGATCAAAGGCTCACCAGGTACGTACAGGGATGGACCAAGAGGTCATATTGATTATAGTTAAATTGATTTTTTGTTTAGGTATATTAGTTTATTATATTAATTTTAAGATGAGATTAAAAAAAATCACTTTTATGTATTAACTTATTAAAATAAATATAAAATAACTTCAAATTTTATTTGATTAACGGTATAACGATACTATCTTTTGTAAATATGATTGACTAGTGTAAAAAATATATTGCTAAAACTTTTAAATTACACAAAACCCACTTTTTTTTGGTCTGAATTTTGATGCTTTCAACGGTT
Organism: Echinosophora koreensis; assembly: GCA_035048595.1. Taxonomy (NCBI): domain Eukaryota; kingdom Viridiplantae; phylum Streptophyta; class Magnoliopsida; order Fabales; family Fabaceae; genus Echinosophora; species Echinosophora koreensis. The sequence continues at coordinate 263,386 of JAPCYP010000123.1, read as the reverse complement.
TCTCAGATATCTCATATTAAATAAAGGACTTTTTAACCAGTGTCCTAAAGTCTAAAGACATTGATTAAGAAATCCAAAAATAAAATAAAAAATAATGTAGAAAAATGCAATGAATACACTATTTGTCACACTTCTCTTCAACACACAATTTATTATTAAGTGGATTTCATGTGAGAGTCACCAAAACACATGGTCCCACATGAAATCCCCCCAATAATAGAGAATATGTTAAGAGGAGTGTGATGAAGAGTGTGATACTAGCATTGCTCAAAAATTTATTAGAAAGTATAACTCTTGAATTTCTAATGTATTAAATACACCACTTTTTTCTCTATTTTAATTTCTTAACCAATGTTCCAAGAGGAGCTGCTACTTTTGGTTAAAAAAAAAAAACCAATGTTCCAAGAGCACTAATTAATATTTGTCTTAAATAGGGTCGACCCTAGCCCAAAGCCACCAAGGCTTGGGGTTTTATGCCTCCAAATTTTTTTTTAGGTTATTAAGGCTTCCATTATTATTATTATTATTATTTTGGTTATTTAAGCTTAAAAAGAAAGATAATTTAAAACCTTAAACCATAAATCATAGGAAATTATAAATGTAATTGCATGTACGCACAATAAAAATTTACACCAACCATAATAATTACACTTTAAAAATATAGAAATTTATAATAAAGATAAATTTTAAATAAAAATATAATTTTTAATAAAATATTATTATTGGTTTTAAAAAGGCCTGATCTCAAATTTTGCTTTAGGATCTAAAAATACGTTGGACCCCCCTGTTCTTAAATAAAAATAACTTTTACTTCCCAAAATTATTTTCACACAAAAATAATGGGAACCAAACATCGTGGAGTTCGAAAAAAAAAAAATTAATGCGCAGGGTTCATAATTGTGTTTCACACGCATTATAGTCTTTAAAAAATGAAAAGAAAGAAATGGGAAGGAAAGAAAAAGAGTAAAAAATGTGATAATTATTTAGTTGTTTGGCAGGAGAAAAAATGAAAGAAAAAAAAAATTAATTTTTCCCCTTTTTTTGATTGTGTAAAAAGTGAGAAAAAAGAAAAAAGGAAACGTAATTATAAAATGACATAAATACCCTTATATATTATATTTAAAAAAAATAAAAATGATTTTTTCTTTTGTCCTCTAATGTCAATACCACGTATCTCTCATGATATAAGCAAACTGTATGTCTCAATTTGCATGTTCTTTAAGTTTTCCGTCCAAGATGTGAAGAAAGAAAAACATGTGTCCCACAATTATTTTTTCCTTTTCTATCTGCTTTCCTTCTAATTCAAATAAGGGAAAACTGATTTTTCTCTTACCTTTCTTTTTCCCCTCATTTTTTCTCTGTTCTTTCTAGCGTTCCAAACAATGCATTAAAGAATTTTACATAAGCTTTGCCCTTAATACAAGTCTTACCAAACTCGGACAGATTTTGACTCAATTAGAGTATTGGGTCTGTAACAACCGTCCTGTCCAGTCGCCATGAAAAAACAGATAAAAATAAAGGAGTCGTCATCAAATTTTTTAATTTTGGAAAACTCATTTATTTAAGAAAACTAGTCATTAAAAAAAGAGATTTGAGCTCAAGAGTCGGTTATTAGTAGGGAAGTTATTAGCTCCTTGTATCCCCCTTTAAGAACAATACCTTCAGTTAATTGTGCTAATTTTTTTAATAACTTTTAAAATATTATTTTTACCTCATTTATAAAAACAAAAAAGAAGATAAACACCAAAAAGAGAAACAAAATTTTGCCTTTACAAAGTGAATGATTCTCCACCTACATATTCCTCGGTGCGAAAGAAAACTCAAAGCCAAATATTTCTTAAAAACTTGATCGATTGGTTGATTTTAATTTTCTATTTTTTTCTTTTCAGAAAGTATTTTTCATTAAGAAACAAACAACCGGAAATCTTTTAAAAGGGATTTTTCATTTTTTTTTTTTCTTTAAAAAGAGTTTTTGAATTTTTTTTTACTTTTGAGAAATTTTTTTTTTTTTTTGTCTTTTTCTGAAAAGGAATTTTTTTTCTTTCTTTCTTTTTTTAGTTTTAACTTTATATTTATCTTTTGTTTAGGGAAAAAATCAGTAAAAGAACTAGCAAAAGTAGGACAAGGGTGCAGTGTACCGTTATCCCCTTTTTCTAAGAAATCAAACCCATGAATTTTTTACTTTCCTTTAATTTTTTTTACGATTAAAGTAGTATATACTATTAATGTAAAAAGTTTTACATTGACATCTACTAATATTTTGACATGTGTGCTTTTATTCTAATATTAAGAGGTAGAAATAACAATAATATTTATTTGTCAAGATATTATTAGGTATTTGTGTAAAACCTTTTATACTAACAGTACATAGAAATTAAACTCTTTTTTTATATATATATTAACATTATTTTTGTTTATTTTATCGCTTGGGTTTGGGACTATGCACTCAAAAACTTGCGAACATGAATTTGGGCTAAATCTGATCATCTATTGGGTCAAGAGTCTGAACAAAATATTTTTTAATTTTTGCAAATTTTAATATTTTTTGTTTTATTTTCAAAATATTAATTAAAAAAAGGCATTTGGACAAATTTAGATGTTCATAGGATCCACGAGTTATTGAATTGCATGAATTGGCATATATCAAATTTGTAAATTTTGTACCAACAAAAATATATATATATATATATATATATATATATATATATATATATATATATATATATATATATTTTGTCATACACGTATTAAGTGAGTGTTCTCACATAAAGGTGTTTTAATCATGAGTTGAGTCTGTCTATTCAAAACGACAATTTGATATGTTTATCAGACTGGTCATAGGTTCGATTTTCGGTTGGAACGGTCGGTACGTTCGTGTCTGACAACAGCGCTTAATACTATTGATAATGATTTTTCCATCAAAATATTAAAAATATAGAGAGAAAAATATCAATTAGTCATCAACAGTTTTATGTGAAAAATATGATTTTGTTAAAAAAAAATTTGTGTATATATATTGTCTCCAATTTGAACTGCACTGATAAAAAGTTTTGGAACCTCTACTGATCAGGTACACGAAGCTTGTGTCCTCAAAAAGCGAAAGCAACTATTCCACAGGCTTCTACAATCTCTACTTTGATAATGACAATCTTCTACGTCTTCTTTATGATGGTCCTAAAGTTTCAAGTGTTTATTGGCCAGATCCTTGGCTTCTTAGTTGGCAAGCTGGTAGATCTTCCTATGACAGTAGTAGAGTTGCAAGCCTTGATGTTTTTGGTAACTTCAGTTCATCAGATGATTTCCATTTAAAGACATCTGATTATGGGACAGTTCTCCAACGAAGATTGACCCTTGATCATGATGGTAATGTTCGTGTGTATAGCAGAAAAAATGAACATGAAAATTGGTATATATCAGGGCAAGTGAAACAAACACCTTGTAAGATTCATGGGGTTTGTGGACCCAATAGTACTTGCAGCAATGATCCATATAGTGGCAGAAAGTGTTCGTGTCTTCCAGGCTATAACAGGATTAATGGTCATGATTTTTCTCAAGGGTGCAAACCAAACTTCACACTTCCATGCAACAATAACACTGAGTCTAAGTTCCAATTGATACCCCATGTTGAATTTTATGGCTATGACTTTGGGTACTATGAAAATTACACCTTTAAACAATGTAAGGATCAGTGTTTGCAGCTTTGTCAATGCATAGGTATTCAGTATAGTTTTTCTGAGGACAAGGGTGTCTTTCTTTGTTACCCAAAGACCCAGTTGCTACATGGGTATCATTCACCAAGTTTTTCAGGTTCAATCTTCTTGAAGTTGCCAAAAGGTAGTGAATTTTCCTATGAGAGTCCAATCAAAGACATTAATGGCTTTGTTTGTTCAGGAAGAACAGAAGAACAACTTGAAAGACCATATGTCAAAGGCAAAGAAAATGGATCACTGAAGTTCATGGTCTGGTTTGCTAGTGGCTTGGGAGGAATTGAATTGTTGTGCATCTTATTAGTGTTTTGTTTCTTGATTAGAAATAATTATAAACAATTTGGTAGAGACACACAAGGCTACGTTCTTGCCGAAGCAACAGGATTTCGAAAGTTCAGTTACTCGGAATTGAAACAAGCCACAAAAGGTTTCAGCCAAGAGATTGGAAGCGGGGGTGGAGGAACTGTGTATAAGGGTGTATTATCTGATAATCGAGTTGTAGCAATAAAGCGATTGTATTATGCAAACCAAGGAGAGAGTGAGTTTCTTGCAGAAGTAAACATCATCGGAAGGCTTAACCACATGAACTTGATTGGTATGTGGGGGTACTGTGCAGAGGGAAGGCACAGGTTGTTGGTGTATGAGTACATGGAAAATGGTTCTTTAGCAGCAAATCTCTCATCAAAAGCACTTGATTGGGGTAAGAGGTATAACATTGCTCTTGGAACGGCAAGGGGTTTAGCCTATCTACATGAAGAATGTTTGGAGTGGATTTTGCATTGTGATATTAAGCCTCAAAATATACTTCTAGATTCTGATTATCAACCCAAGGTGGCAGATTTTGGCTTGTCTAAGCTGTTACAAAGAAACAAAATCAACGACTCAAGCTTCTCAACAATAAGAGGAACCAGAGGTTACATGGCACCAGAATGGGTTTTCAATTTGCCAATCACATCCAAGGTGGATGTTTATAGCTATGGAATTGTTGTCTTAGAGATTATAACCGGAAAGAGCCCAATGACAGGTGTAGAAATAGTTGGTGGAGCAGAGTCACATAACAAAAGATTGGTAACATGGGTGAGGGACAAAAGAAGCAATGGATCAAAAATGGCATCATGGGTAGAACAAATCATTGACCCTGCGTTGGGATCAAATTATGACAAAAATAAGATGGATACTTTGGTTGCAATGGCTTTACATTGTGTAGAGGAAGAGAAAGACTTGAGACCAAGCATGAGGCAAATTGCAGAAAGGCTCCAAAGCCATGAACATGATCCTTGATAGTTGCACAACAAATAATAGCCATCTTTTCATGGGATGACATCTTATGTCCCCTTAAAATGTGCCAGAACTCAGTGTCATGGATTCTGATCGGTCAAGAAACATTATCTCTCATCATCTCTTATGATTAGTTATCGTATCTTTAAATCAATTGATCAATCAGAATCCATGACATTGGATTGTGACTTATTTTTTGGAACATCATATGTTGACCCTTTCTTCATTTCCCCTATGATATTATCTATAGTTTAGTGAATATGCAAGGTTGTTTATGCGAATGTCAATAAATAAAAAAAAGTTGCTTTTGGTGAACATTCTAGTTACGTTATTGATGTGTATCATGATAATAAATTTTAATTATGTTTTTATTTTTCAATTAGCTTCTATTTTTATCTGGTAATTATTTAATTAACTTATGCTAATCCTATGACATTTCTTTGCAAATGGCACCTAGCATTGAAATTTCCAATCAGGTTTATTAACTTTCCATTCAAAGACACGCAGAAACTTTATGGCATTGGCCCGCCGGGGGAAAGAACTATGGTATTGGTCCGGATTCTAGAGGAAAACCATGTATGGTTAGAGACATACATCAATTTGTAGGAGGAAATGAACTTTTTAGATAGTTATAAGTTAGTTGAATTATAAAATGTTCAATCTGCGCCAAAACATTGGATACAAATTAAATGTGTCATTGTATTGTGGTTTATGAGTCCGCATTCCTTCCCTTTTCACACTCTGCAATGCTTCAAAATTTTTACTAGTGTAAAGACATTGATACATGGAATGAAAAGAGATGTTTCTGGCGAACAAACTGACAAATAGTATTATAGTGAAGATGAAACCACTGAATTTTTTATTAATGATAGAGTTCATACATAAGAACTCTTGTCTAAGTTGAAGTGACTGGACTGCAAGTTCAACCTTATTTTTACACGATAGACATACACACACGACTGAAATTTGAGAAATAAAAAGCACAAATGGCATGAACAACGAGTTAAAGTAATGATGGAAGAATAATGTTAACACGTAACACCATCACCACTTGTAAAAGTGCAGTCAGTCCCCAAAGGATTCTGCACCATCCAAGAGATTAGACATAACCCTTGCTCTTCAAACTCTCCACTGCATCCTTGATAATTTGGTCGATAGGAGTGAACTCTAGACCTAAATCAATAAGCTTCTTTGATGCATCCTTTGCTCTCAACAACCCTGGTTGAGTATCCTTTGGCAACCTAGTACATAAGCAAAAATGTAAATTGAAAGTATTGTTTACTTCGAGTGTGTTTGAATGGGAAAGATTTTAATTTCCTATTCAGCTGTTTTTGAGCAATTAGGTGGTTTTGTGAAAAAATTAGTATGTTTGAGTACCTAGATTATTTTCTAAAAAAGCTTTTTTCTCTTCATTTCAGATGTTTTCTAACAAGCTGTAAGACCCAGCTCTTTTCTAAAAAAGCTTTTTCTAACCAGCATCTATTTACAACATCCTTCATCTTTACTATGTAAAAATGATTATTTTTGCATCACCCAAGCGAAATAGATTAGTTTAAAATCGCTTTTCAGCAAACATACCCAAACAAAAACTGATTTTGATTATAATCGATTATCAAAATAATCGATTATTTGAAAACAGATTATCAGCATAATCTTTTTTTTTTCCAGCTTTCCCAAACACACTCTCCAAATGTAAATCAAGTAATTGATGTTAGAGTCTAGTGTTTTTCTACTTTTTGGTTTGATTAAACAATGCGGGAAACAACTAGCAAGTCCCCTCCTAGGTAGCTCTGCTATAAATTTCTTTATCACTACTAGTTCAATCGAAATTATAAGTACAAAAGGATGGATATTCAATTAATTTGTTTTCAAAGGGAATATACATATATTAATTTATCATATAAAGTATTTATTGTTGTATGCATTTTGTGTAGAATACTCACTTAGCCACATTGTATTCAGGGTATAACTCAGCAACCTTTGCCACAAAATCACCATAGTGACGAATAGCCTCAACACATAAATGCCTTCCGGCTGCGTTCTTGTTCTCAAACGCCAAAATATGTGCCGTGGCTATATCTTTAAAATGGGCCATTCCCATAAAGAAGTCCTCGTACGTCTCTGTGTCGCCTGTAACAAGGCCCAAAACAAAAGAAATGAGAGTTCTTTTCCTTAGCTGAATGGTAATTAAAGAATATTGAGATCAAAATATGTACGATTCTACATGCTAGCTGCACAAATATCTGTTTTGTTGGTGCTTATTTCTTATGCCCAAGATTGAATTTACACACCATTAAAACATTTACACCATCATTCTTCACGTACTAGTTCACATGACAAATTAAATTACCATTAATCTAATAGAATTATAAAACAGCAACTGAGATAAGACAGGCAATTTTAATTTGTAGTTAAGTATTTAATTTAAACAATTTATTAGAAGTAATGGTGGAAATTTTAGATTGTAATAGGTTTAGCATCCCAATCTCTATATGCCATAAGCATTAAACAAATCAATTAAACTTAGAATTACATAAAAGTGTGTGATCTTTGTGAGAGAAATTCCAAAATGAAATGGTATTTGAAATTTCTGTTGGTTATGTCTACAAAAGGTAACCTTTGCTAACATTCGAGATACACAAATTCATTTGCTTTTAACCAAACGGTCACTTTATAAATATCATTGTTGTCTTGAATTGACTTTTGGGAGCACAAACCATACTTAAAGGTCTTCATGATATCCTAAACGAAATTTGCCACAAGGTTTAGAATAGGTGGGAGCGAATTAAGCCTATAGGAAATAGTTACCACGCCTTGAAGAATTTGTACACAATTTTTCTTCTTATTTCTTTTTAACCTTTCTTTTTCTTCTACCTTTCAAAGAACCATTCCCACCAACAATTTTTGTCGGATGACAAAAAAAACAAGGTGAGAGTGTTGATATTCCTTATGTAACCAATCATAATTTTGTTTTAAAAAAAACTATAATTATAATTGGTTAGTAGGGAGTGTGACCCAAACAAAGATCAGTGCTAATATCACACTCTTAAACACTCCTCTTGACACATCCTCTATTATTAGATGGATTTCATTATGTTTTGGTGGATCTTACATAAAATTCCCCCAATAATAAATAGTCTGTTGAGAAGAAATGTGATAAAGAGTCTAATGCTAGCATTTTTCCCCCAAAGAAATAGTAAGAGTGCAATGCTTGTGCCATTTGCATTGAGTGGTGATTACCTTTGAGAACGCTGACAAGCACAGCCATGCTGGAATTGATTCTTGGTGGAAGCAGAGGGCCCAGGGCCGTGCCAGGATTTATCATCACCACATCGAAACCGGTCTCCTTTGCAAAATCCCAACCCGCTTTCTCCGCTAGAGTCTTTGCAATCGGATAATATAACTGGCCCACAACAAAAAAAGTTAAATCAAGTCTGAATCACAAGAAATTGAAACAACATGACCTCCAAACTCTTATATCATCAATTTAAGAAGGAAAATTCACCACCGAACTAGGCTCATGTGAGTCAAGGTTGAAAAGAATATTATTAGCAATTTGGGTATATTTCTTAAAACTTTTTTTGTAACCTATTTCTATGCTTAATAAAATGTATAAATTTTTCATTTTAAAAATTAGCCAATTCCGTTTACTTTTCTTACTTTATCGTTTGTTTTTAAAAACAAACAAAAATGTTTTAACAACTAGAATAAGATACTTGTATAGAATAACGTATTACATGTAAGTATAACTTATTATTTTTATATATTCTATGTCGAACTTACTGAAATAAGTGTGCTGTATTAGTATACATCTGAATATGGTTATGTTGTAGTAATATAATAACAGAATTCTTTCAAAAGCCCAGGTCTTACTTTGGTTTGAAAAGAAAACGAAAACATAGAAGATAAAAGGAAATATAGAAAGAAAGTGGTGGAAAAAAAAAATGAAATTTAAGATTTGTTTGGTAGGAGAAAAACATGTAAAAAAGTGAAAATAAAATAAATGAATTTTTTAATAGACAATCATATTTCTATTGGATTGTCGGTAAATTAGAAATAAATTTGTCATTTCATATAAATACTTTTTGCGTTGATCCAACCAATTTTTTTATTCTTTATTTTCTCTTCACAGCCAAATGATAAAAAATTACAGAATCATTCTATTTTCTCTCCTTTAATTTTCTTTACTCCAAGTCTTATCCAAAAACAAACACAGTAATGTGAAGCTCACTTTTTGTCAAGCCTAAAAAAAGGCTTGTAAAAAATTATTGAGCAAAGCGTATCAGTATTTTTATTATAATTTAAAAGTAGAGGATTAATGGTGAATTTTTTTAAAAATTCAATCTTTTGAAAGCTTTGCCTACCCATAAACAAATATATTAACTATTTTAATTATAATTTTACAATAATAAAAAAGGAATTAAAAAAACTACAAATTGTAATCGAACAGCACTCACCCCTTTCTCCCTGCAGTAGTCAAGGTCCGTCCAACAGTCCTCGCCCTTAATCTTATCAGCTGGCCACTTTGGACTCGGAATTATGGCGGAGATCGACGACGTCGCCACCACACGCTCCACCCCTGCTTCCTTCGCCGCCTTCAACACATTCACCGTCCCTTTAATCGCCGGTTCCAAAATCTCCTTCTACATACACATACACAAAATATCTAAGCAACAAACTATATAATAATAACTAATATTTTGGACCAATTTTATATGAAATTAGAGTGTGTTAAGTTACTATTTTTTATAAAACCTCGGGGTCTTTGACTTGACCAATGATGTTAGGACATGCTAGGTGGAAAACTCCGGCACAACCCTTTATGGCGGCGGCGATGGAATCGCTGTCAAGAAGATCCATTTGGAAAAAGTGAAGACGACCCTTAGCTCCTTCCATTGCCTCCAAATGCTTGGTCTCGTTCTCATCCTCTGCAAGTTTCATAATAATATTTCCACTAAATTAAATTCATTGCTCCAAAATAACCATATAGTTAAAGCTTATGTTATTTAAATAATTTGTTAAAAAAATGTTATTTAAATAATTAATATTATTATTATTATTATCCTCAAATGAAAAAGTAACTAATATAACTGTCTATGTAGATCATTAAATGTTTTGTAGAATTATAACTACCTTCATGCAATCATTGATGTTGGGGAATTTTGATTCTTTTTTTTTGGGCATGAAAATTAGTTGTCTTTGTAATTGTAATTTAATTAAAAAGTGTGTGTGAGGAAGAGAAGAAAGTTATGGAATAGTGTCTAACTGAGATCTTGGATGGTGGCGTGGACGGTGTAGCCACGCTCGAGGAGGAGGCGGACCAGCCATGAACCAATGGCGCCGCTGGCTCCAGTGACACAGACCACCTTCGACATGGGCTTGCTTTTGTGAGTTTCGTGATAACTGTTTTGGGCTTGGTTGGTAGTTAATGATTTCAGCTATGGGGGTGAACGGTAGCAACGGTCCTGGCCATATAAAAAGAAGGAAAAGGGGAGTGATGACAAAAAAAAATTAAAAAATTTGAATAACGTTATTTGGATATCAATTTAACTACAACATGATATTTATTTTGAAAAAAATAATAAAGAAAAAGTGTGTTGAGATATGTATTTTTTCCCCCTTTTACCATGTGTAAAAATATAGCTGTGAGACAAATACTCACATCGAGGGTTATGTTTAGATAAAGGCTTCTCCGAAATGATGATTTTAAATTTTAAATCCTAACTTTGTTGTTTGAAGGCACAATTTACTTTTATTGTGATCAACTATTATTATGTTTATTATTTATTTTACTATTAAAATGAAAAATAGAAAATGATATAAAAATAATGTCATATAATTGATACACAAATTAAGAAAAATACTCCTCTTCAAAAGAAAAAAAAAGAAAAATACTCGATATAAATATCTGAGACTCGTTGCTAGAGTTTCTGCCACGAGAGTACGTGTGAGGAGGAGAGCTCTTCGCTGCCCACAACTTCACATGCCTGCTTCAGAGGATATCATTGGCATTGTCATCTAACAAGGTTGCTTTCAGCTGGTAGGGACAAAGAAACATGCAACAAACAAAGGAACATGCAAGCAGTGTCTTATTTGTCTTCAAGGTTTTGTTAGTGTAGTTCAGTGTTTATGACACGCGTCTTCCAATTATAGGATTACCTATTACATAGATATATGATAGTGGGGGATAGGGCCCAAAATATTATTACCTCTTGTTGAAATGTTTTATAAGATATTATTAATATAGGTCTTAAGAGTTTAATTTATTAATAATGTAAAATTTCTTACAGTGTCAACCAATCACCAATAATGTTAAGGATGATTTTTAAAGTAATTAAAATAATAATTAATTTTTTTAATGATATGACAATTTATGATTGAATGTCTATATAAAAAGACTTTACTCTATCAGGATATAGCAATTAAACTCATATATTAAACGATCTTCATAATAACACCATAACTTCACAAAACAATATCAATTAACCGTAAAATCTAAAGTCCTCAACTCTTCTATGGATGATTGAATCACCATATGTGAAACAATCATTCAATTTTAATCAATTAATAAATGACGCAGATTGTTGAAGGATTTGTCCTCAAACTGAAAATAGAAGGACCTTAACCTTGCCTTCAAATAACCTTTTTTTTTTTTCCTTTGTAAGGGAGTTTGTTGCAAGCCTAATTGTTCTCAAGGTGGTTCTAAAATGCACCCTTTGATAATAAGGTGCAACACCTTGAATGGTCACTGTTGATTTCAAGATAAGGGATTAAAACGATACAAAAAAATAAAAGAAATCAAACTGAAATCTAAAATAAAGATAAGATAGCAATATACTCCCTCTGGTCTTATATATAAGAGGCAAAACCCTAAAACACACAGACCAAGGAAATGCATTGAAATAAGCTATTTTTAATTAATATTCATATAAATTTATAAATTTAACCCTTCAATAATTAATGAACAAACCTACTTGTATTGAAAGTTGCACTGTCTCGTAAATATAAACCCTAATATAAATAAGGGTAAAATTGGAAATGAGCATTTAATATTTGTCAAAATATATATGTCTCTTATATTTTGGACCCAAAAAAAGTAATCATTTGCCTCTTATAATAAGGATCGGGGGAGTATTATTTAGCCTTAAATCAGGCTTCTCCCAATTGTTATGCAGCTTTCCTCTCCTGCTTTGTGAGCTGCGGTTTTTTAGGCGGTTCTTTATTCTCAAGTGATTTGCAGCGAGTTAGTTGGCCTAGGATGGAATTGTTCATGCCTGCTAAGTCCCCGGCTACTTGCTTGGTTCTGTTCGGTTCAGTGGCTAGCTTCCTTCTTTTTGGTTTTTTTTTTTTTTTTTTTGTCTTGTCATATGGGTTTAAGTTAGAATTTCAACATTGATTTAAAAAAAAAAAAAAAAAAAAAGGTTAGAATTTCAACCATATTGTATTGGGATTCTTCTTGCATTCCTAGTTAGGGTGCTTCCTTTTATGCATTTGGTTGAATTTTTACCTTTGTTTTTTTTTTACTCTTATACATGGGTTAGAATACTCGTGGTATTCTTTAAATATAATTTTACTTATAAAAAAATAATTTTGCCTTAAATAATCAAATATGAATATGCTATTATTTTATCACTTAATTTTTTTATTTTAAAGGAGTCTAATTCCAATTTTTCCACTACCAAGAAGTCCGATGATGTTTTACCCTTTGTTTGGTTGCAGGAGAGAAAAAGAGTGGAAAGAAAGTGAGAGGAAATAAAGAGGAAAGGAAAGAAAAAGAGTGAAAAATGAAAGGATTGTTTAGTTGTTTGGTTGAAAAGAAAATGAGAGGAAAGAAAACCAAAAGTTTTCTTTACTGACGGCCCGCCATACCATATTACCATTTTGTGTCTCCCCCTAATCAGGTCTACAAATTAAGGATTCGGTCTCCAAATTAGGGGCACGAGCTGGGCTTGTGGTCCATCGTCCATGTTATAATCAAGACTAAGGTCAAGGAGAACCATTTTCACCGTTGTATTTTATTTAATTTTATTTTAGTTGGTATATTTTTTATTAATATTTATAAAAATATTTTGTATTTTTATTTTTTAAATATTTTTGTGGAAAATAGTAAAAAAAAAAAAATCACCATCTCTTATAAAGTAGTGAAAACAAAGAATAAAATTTAAAAAATAATTTATAGATATTAATAAAAATATTTAACTAAAAATATAGAAACAAATGAATCATGCTCTTACAAGGATATGGGGTGTTTTTTAATCCTAAACCTAAACAACTAAACGACATTGTTTTTATATGGTTGGATAAAATAATTAGTTGTGAGCTTTTTTTAGGTGACTTTTGATTCACTGAATGTTTTATTATCATGAAAATTATATTTATAGGAATGTTTCTTTTTCACCTCCACAATTAATTTATTCTTATGCATCTTTTATATTTCAGAATAGTCTTTTAAAACTTATATCAAATATAATAAATTTTTATTCTTATCCTCATATTATGAGAAATATTAAAATAAAACTTATGCTATCTAAAAACAGAAATGCTGAAATTCTTACTATATAGTTGATAGTTGTGTATTGCAACGCGTCTCTCTCTCTCTCTCTATTCAATATAACTAGCGTTGCTTACCCGTGCAATGCACGGGTTGTTAAAATAAGTTTTAATATAATAATTTTTTATAACTTTCAATATAACATTTTTTTATATTATAATTAAAGTAATTTTTTTCATGACAAAAATAAGTATACTTTATCTAAAATAGTGATACACAAACCCAAGTTATTTTCACCTACTTTTAATTTACATGACTTACATGCAACATTACGTAATTGATAAAAATTATTGTTCGGAGTTTAACTTAATCCGTTACTTACATCTTGTCTACAGAAACAATATTTAGAATATCATCCTATCCTTTGTCAATAAATCTTGCACAGCCTCTCAGTGAAGCGTCTCTTCTTTTAAATGTTCAAGTGCTTCTTTGTATAACAAAAAACTGGGGCGCAAGAGTGTGGAGTGCAACTCGTTCCTACTCATTATCACAATTTTGGTTTCTTATAGCATGAAAATAAGCTGCAAATGATTTTTCACTCACTTTTCACCAATACATCCATTACCAAGAACCAAGGAATGAAAATCAAAACCTTTCCATACCACTCTACTTTCACTCCCCTTCCTATTTCTCACTTTTTCTTGCCAAACATAGCCTTAATGTTTTTCCACAATCTGTTCTATTAATGAAGGTCTGGGTTCTTTACTAAAATAAAAAGTACTTAGACTTCGGTATAGATGCAAAAATCCAAGTTATAATGACAATCACAGAAGAATCTGGGACTGAATGATTGTGATGGCCAAATCTCCATAATACGCTGATATATCCAAGCTAATTGAAGCAAATGTTTCTTTAGATTGTCCTCCCCTGTAAATCAAGAAATAGGTAAGATTTGATTCAAAAGTCTTCATTTAATCTAATTCTAAATAATGGTGCAGCCTTCTTACTTTGTTCAAGACAAGTAACTGCTGGGCAAATGCTTGTTTACATAGTCCAATCCTAAACATATGTGTATATTCAATCTATTCAATCCGAAAAAATTAGCACATAAAAGCCCAGCTCTACGGAGATATACCTTAAGAAATTCTTGATCTCCATAGAGAACTAACATGTCTGATTCACCTGCTTGAAGTTTGACCTTTAGGAACCCTCTTAATAAATTCATTAGATTAGATTTTTTTTTTAGGTTTCCCTGGAAAGCACAGTTGCAAAACATCCTGAATAATTTTTCCAAGTTGTAAAGTTGTGCTTAGTAGTTCATTATGTTGAGAATTCATATCTTAGAAGAATGGGAATAGTCGCATATGCGGTCATTAGTATTTGATTAGAAGACACGTATATAAGATGCAGGGTAAGAGTACCATATGTCTAATGGAGTCTATCTTTTTCTTCTAATATCGGTTACTTACAAAAATATCATACCCATATCCAATGTTGAGTTCACTCTAAGGCCAAACCATAAGACAAAAAAAAAACCCAATGCTCATATTATCAGACAACTGTATTTAATGATTACCATGTGTATAAAGACTCAGATGCAAAAACAATTAGTAGTTGAACAGTAAAAACCAGAGAAGATAGGTTCCTTACCTATAATATGGCAACTTGTAGGCGATAAAAATGGTACCAACTGTGCTTTGATAACATAAGTTGTTGCATCATGCAATCAAATATTTGTTCAAAAAAGCCTAAAAAAGAAATAGGGAAAAACAAACTTCTGTCATAAAAAATATAAAAAATCAACACCAACCAAGACCAACAATTAAACTCAGATACATAGACCCCTTCCAACTTAAAACTCATTGTACTATTACATCAAAAGCAATGTAATAAAATAAGCTCCCCAAGCATTGATCCACCATCAAAATTATCTTGGGAAGAATAACTTTAAGAGTTTGAAGGTATCTTAATAGAGCTAAAAAGAAGTCCTCTATCGTAATTTTTCTCAAATAGCTTCACTTATGAGTAATCGTACAGATTTATATATCAATAAGTCATGCCTCTTGGCATCTTTAGACTGACAATAAATAACTAATTTAGTCCAATATAAGCACAGAACAAATATAAATAATATTTCACCATGATGAAATCTGAATGAAGCGCTGACAAAAAAAGTAAATCTCTAAAATTCAGATGCATACAACAACCCAAAAAGCAAGCGAAACAATGAACTAAATTCAAAATCCAAAAGTAATCAAACAAATTAAGTAAATTCCTTTGCTGTCAATAATATGATTTAGATACCCATTACCAACACATGCGGGTCTTTGCATGTGTTTTAATTGGTGTTGTTGCACATTAGGCATGTTAAAATCCAAATCCTGTAACTTGCTATAAGCAGGGAAACAATAATTGTAAAAAAATTATACTGTGATAGCAGTAGAATAACCTCCCAGTCCTATGTCCTAACCAAGTTATCATGGCTTGAACTTATTATAAACAATAGCAGAAGTTACCCTGGCTAAACCATTCTTGAAGCTGCCGATCTAGAGCAGCTGAGAAATATCCATGTGTGACTGCTTAATAATAGCATCCCTCCTATTCATCTGCTCGACTGGTTCATTAGTTGAGCTTGAAATTGCATTATCAAGTTCTTGCTGCATAGTTGAAGAGAAATAAATTAAGATTTTTTTTTTTTTTTTGAGGACAAATTAAGATCAGCTTATCTTTCACATTCTTATTTTTCCCATCTTCCTAAGTTTAAATAGTCTCTTTGTAGGCTCCAAATAACAACAGTAAACTATAGTTTTGTACAGGTTTAAATCACAGAGAACCGTAGGTCTTAAGCTAGTGTTCTAGTTTTGTACATGTGTCCACAAACATAGAGAAAAGACACAGATCAGTAGTGCAGAGTATAACCTCATCACTTTTTAGGTTGAAGATTTTCAGCATATTAAATTTAAATTCTATTTGAACTAATTATTAACCAATTACTTTGAATCTAGTGATTTGCAGGGTTCACTGGTTTCTACTTAGCTTGTGATGCAGATCAAAATTTCAAAGCAATACACATTGAAACATTTGCAATGATGAAGAATCAAAGCAACTGCAGAATAAAAATTGCAGCAAGTCTCATTGTGATTGTAGCACAGACTTAGAGATAGTTTAATCTATGTTTAATTGTAGAGTTGTAAAATTGTATTAGGTACAGGCTTAATGAATAAATTTTTCTAGTTTACCATTGTAATGTTGCTAGCATTCCTCAATACAGATTTGGTGGTCACACATTCAATTAACATTTAATGACAATATTTCCAGATTATGACAGTATTTTCATCATTTAATGACACATGCAAGAAAATTTAGTGACAGTATCTTTGTGGCTTGGTTTTTCAGATTATTAAACAAAAAAATAAAAGCAAGCCGATCATTTCCAATACAAAACCCAGGGTCCTTCAAACATAAGTTCCAACTTTTGCACATATCTGTAACTTCAAGAACCAGAGGGGTTGCCAAACATATCTGTCACAATGCAAAATTCATTTTTGAAGGCCAAAATGTGTTCTAACTTCAATTTGGCTTGGTCTCACGACATATTAACAAAGTGGACATGTATCTCATGGTATTATAAATTTCTAAAAGAGGGCATTCTATTTGCCAAGTCCAGTACCTTTATACTCAACTTCCATTTGGCCTGTTTTGCACGGATAAATCTTTTTTCAAAACAAAATAACTGCAATTATATTTTATTAATTCAAATATAAATAGAAAAACTAACCATACTATAATTATACTATGGCAATTAAGACATTAAATAGAATTTAAATGAAAATTCAACATATGAAAAAGAATAAAAAAAATTTCAGACTATTTCTAGCATAAACTAATGTTAAATTCAAACCATCATATGAAGAATCGACAAGACTAAACAATCAAACAAAACATTTAAATTTGAAGATATAACCCAAATCCTTATGAGATAATGACAAGTTGAGATGCGAAGTTTTAGTCCCTTTCACATCTTCTCTAGAAACAGTGCTAATATTTATCTAGTTTTGTTAAAGTCATACCCCAACTGTCAAACTGATTTCAACTGGGCATGAATACACAAGATGATATTAAGGGGCCATTATAGAAGAATTCAACACTAGATCAGACTTCAAAAGAAAAATATTAAAGGCTAATGCAATATAATTTTTTTGATATAAAAGCCATTACATATTTCATATTTGGATTATTATATGCATACAACACAAAGCTGCAGAATGCTTCTTTCACGTCACATGGTAACTCACATATCTCATCTATGTTGCGTAGGTAGAATCAGAGAACAGGTGTATTGAGTGAGACCAGGTTTAATCATACAATAAAATTACAATGAATAAGGAAGAAGAGTCCAAACCTTTATGTTATTGTATTCTCGGCCAGAGGCAATTGTAGTAGAACTCATGATGTAGAAAACTTCGAGCTGAGCTCAGGCAACGTCCTTTTGATCATATGATCCAAAATAGAGTTTCAAAATGAAAAAGTTAGAAATCAACTAAGAAACGAAACCATATGCTTCAAGAAAATGACAATGGAAGAAAACATATGGCTTGAAGTAATAGGAAGATGATTATATAGAGTCTAAGCCTATGTGGTAGGCCAAGTGTGCTTCGCAACAATTACGTCAAAATTACTTCATGTTAGATAATCACAGCTCCATATTCTTTTAAGAAAGACTCATCCATGCAAAAAGACAAAGCACCATAAAATATAATAGGACAAGTAAGAAAGGGAAAAGAATGGTTAAAGGTCAGGAAATAGCATTTCAATAAACATATCAACAATTGCTTTTCTATTTAATGGGAGAATTGCATTACTTAAAATCACCTTTGACCATGGCCTCAATATTTTAGTGGCTTTTGTGATTATAACTTGCTAATAAAGTAATGCAGATAAGCAAAAGGAGTTGTTGATCCCTTTTCTATTCCAAGGTACCCAATATCAGCAACTTCATGTTCTTAATCACTTAGCAGATGGTGTGATATTATATTACTGTATTGGATATTCAGATAGAGGGAACACCTTTTGCTCCTCCATGTTTGATGTCAGGGATAAACATGCCACTGAAAATAATTGGCCCAAGGTTTGGATTCCTATATCATTCCAAACAGAAAAACAAAAAAGAAAGCTATAATTAGCAAAAAACTAAAATAAAGGATTGAAACTATGGTAAAACTATCACTCAGTTTATGGCATACATCAATGGATCGCTTTGAAAGAAACCGATCAAAATAAGTAACTGATAAATAAGTTGTGTGAAATTTGAACCCAAAATTTTCCTGTTTGAATCAACTAAATGGGTTTGAATGAGAAAGTATGGGGAAAAGATTGGTTATTTATGATCCACATTATATAGATGACATACCTTAACTTTTGTATAGAGTTTCTTCTCCCAAAGATAAAGCTTCATCAATTCACTGCATACGCAACATCATAGCTCGTTGAGGCTTGTGACACCAGCAAGACATGAATAAAACATGAAGTATTATTCTTTATTTTGAATAAACACACTCAATATTTGAGATTTTTTAAAACAGGGGATTAAAATGATAGCTATAACCTTTCAATCATCCTTTATTCAATTTTTATAAAAGGTTAGAAACGAAATTGTAGTCCCATTAGTAATGAAAATAGTTGAATGAAGAAGTCCCAAATACCATAAAGCCATCTAAACATCAATATATATATATAAGACATTATGGTTGAGGATTTATCTCAAACAGCATGTATGCAATAAAATAAACAATCACATATTGAATATACAAAATCACCTAGGCAATCCAATGTACAGACCTCACATTATCTCCACCATGTTGGGTATTATCATACTTCAAGATGTATTTTGCAAGTTGTTGTGATATCATAAAATAAGAATAGTATAAAACAAATGCTTATAGGTTGTGATATCTTTTTCCTTACCTTTACCCCTTTGATCTTTCGGCCTGTATTTTGACCACAGTTTTGCCACACTTTGAATAAAATCCGCATGTATTCTTCATTCATCAATCAAAGCATCATCCATCTGCATGGGGCAATGAAAGAAAATCCACAAATAAGAGCATCCAAAAAATTCACAAAGAAACTTATGTCCCTCATTCCATTGCTAACTTTCAGGATTTTGAATACTTTCTGAAACATTCAAGGAAATAAGGGATACAAATAGAACCTGCTACCATAGCTTTATTCTCAGATTGATGAAATGTATTACCATAGCTTTAACTACCCCCGATGTCCTCACGAATCAGGCTTCCTCTCGATGACCGACTCCGCCACCGTCTTTGCCCTTTCCGACTCCGGATTCAGGAAATCTGTCCAGACCTCATTCGACCTCCTCCGTTATTCACAAGTGCAAACTGAGACAAACACAAAAAAAAAGGAATAAATGAGAGAGAAAGATTAGATGATTTGAAGAGAACCAAGAGAAGAGTTAAATTTGAAAAATAAAGATGAAGGCTTAATCAGAAAATGTAAAAAACAAGTAAGCATTAAATGTATAGATGCTTATGAAAAGGGAAGGTATGGGGAAAGAGCTCTCCGTCGCCGTCGAGCTCTTCGTCACCAAAACTCTACTTTCTCCTCCATGTTTTCGTGTCTCTTCTTATCTCCATAAAATTCCATTGTTGTTATTATCGCCACAAACCAGAGGCCCGATGCCGTGTCACCGCCACGCTCCGCCCAGCGACTGCTCCATCCTCTACCGTCGCGGTTGCCTAACCACCATCAACCCACGATGCGGCAAGCCTCTAACCTAGGGATAAGATGAGTATCGTGCATTTTCAAGTACCCTTGCATCATTTGCCGTTCTGGTTCAAGGAGAAAGGAAAGTGAAGGAGAAGAGGAAAATGGGGGTAGGGTGTGCTAAGAGAGTGAAGAAACTACTGATTTTTTCTTTCAATAGGGTAAATCGGAGCAATGTGGAGTGTGCTATCAGAGTTAGACTACCAATGTCTATCCTACAAAGAAACGATGGTTAATAGGCTAGCTAAGCTATCTTATTTTTAGTAGATGGTTAATAGGCTAGTTAAGCTATCCTCTTTTCAGTAGTCTAATCCTAAGCAAATCTTCCCATGTAAGGAACCTACCTAGAATCCTAGATCATTTAATAAATAAAAAATCATAAGCAAATAACCAATAAAAAATTGTTTATCCCTCCCTAATTTGCAGATTACACGAAAAGTAATCCAAACAGTAAAATGCAAGGGTCATGTTTAGTAAAGTTATGATAATATATTATTTAGGTGATGATAAGTCAGTCTACCCAAACAATTTATACATATCCAAATCGATATAGTATGGAAATGCATTTTCAACACAAACATGAAGGGGGAAAGATTATTTTATCAATAAAATGATCTCAAAATAAAATTTATTTCCTTTCTAGCTTAATTCTTGCCTTGTCTGGGTGATGCTCCATTGTAATATCACACTTCCCAGCGACAACATATTTGCAATCTCCCATGCATCTACATATTTGCATTCATTTTGTGAGTGACCCTGCATATATAGAGGCATTCATTTTCTGACTGACCCTGCATAGAGGCATGAGATTAGTTCAGGAAAAGTTTAAGTACCTCTAAGAACCAATCATATAGAATACCATCATATAAACATATAAACAATTTATCAGAATATAGATTAAATTTCTTAAATGAAGACGTACAGAATGTTAATTGAAGAATACTTTACAATAGTGTAATTTGTTAGAAGAATGAGTGCTCTGTGCAACGAAATCACACATGTGATATGGGTCTCCCATTTGAACCATACCAGAAATAGCTTTGCAGAATAGGTATATCCACTAACCTTAAAAGATATTTGCTTCCTTTGTTCCATCTTACATTTTTTTTGGTATTTCCACATACTGGTTACAATATCTTTATGTTTTAAGCATTTGATCCAAAACCAAAGTTGAGCACGAATCCATAAATCTGCTTGCACACCCCGTAGATAAATCTGCATTATACATATGACCATCCACCATTTTGATAAATAAATCCAGGGTCTTTAAGCCTTCAGCATTTTGACAAAAGAGTTTGACAACACCCAGACAAAATGGCATTATAAGACATCAAAACAGACTTGGAGGTCTACCTTGTCCATTTGAGAAGTGGAAACAGGTGCTTAATCAATGGTCCTATTCATTAATCAAAATTTTAATTAAAGTAACTAAAAAGAAAGAACAATTAAAAAACAAATACTCACTTTGTAAATAAATCATACTAAAAAAAGAAAATAGTGAAAAAACACTTGAAAGATCCAACACCAAAACAAATATCCAACAGAAAATCATTGACCAGAAAATTTTGCCTTCCAGAGGGGTCTCAAGAACATGCGTACATACCATTAATACAGTGGTGATAGAAAAACAAAGTAAAAATCACAGGACTCATTCATTCAAGTAGACATAGAAAGTCTTCCTCATAATCATCTCAGAAATAATAATCCTAGTTTTAATGGCTTATCTAACCTTATAAGAATACATGTATATTTTTGACATATCAAACCTTACAAAAATAACGGGACTCATTCAAGTAGACATAGAAATTCTCCCTTCCAGATTTTTTTTACATATCAAACCTTACCTAAATTCAACAAAATTTTATAGGCAAAGTCCTAACACATATAAGAATACATGTATATTTTTGTTTTTCCATAATTCATCATGGAAACATGTAGATTTAATTAAAACAGCACCGGATTTTCCAGAACATTGCAGTAACACTACTTGAACATTCCATCATATTTGACTGATCAAATGAAATCCAATCTTAATGAAACTCTATGGGTAGCAAGAAGATACATATAGGAACACAAAAAAATAGGCTGTTCAATATTGTTTCATTCTGTAACCATTTAAAATAAATGCAATCAGAAGCATCATTAAACAAAAAACACCAAAGGCATCATCTTTCAACACTTTTGAGTTACATTCATGCATCAAATATGGATCAAGTGACCAAACCATCATTTCCATCAACTTAGAAACTCATTATTAAACATGCAAACAGGAGATAGTGATTGAAATATTGAGAGCGTAAAAAAAATTCGTAGATAATAAAGGAACCAACAATCAAAGCAACTGGTGGGTTTTTGCAAGTTCATAAAAAATGGAGATGGTGAAGATGTTTCAAACCAAGTAACACTACGAAATATTAAGAGAACCAAATGGACCCTGTATTAAGAATAGGGAAATCATCAAATCAACTATCCTACCATGAAAAAAAAAAAAGGAAGTTGAAGTCTGTACCAAAGAGAGGGCTGGCATGTAGCGATTTTCCCCTATTCGCTCCTTCACTCTCATCAACAGAGAAATCTCTCAATCCGCGAGAGAAGCCTGAGACCAAATATCAGAGACCAAGCCAAAGAAGAAAGAATGAAATTAAATGAGTCTCCAACTGTAAAAGAAAATAAATAAATATGAAATTTGGGTTTTGATGTGAAGAGAGAAGGAGGAGAAAGCAATGAACCCATAACCCAGAAACTAAGGTTTCTAATCAGTGATGGAAAAGATAAGAGATCCCAAGCAAAATTTGAAAACCCAGTAACCACTTACAGAGTTCGCCGGCACCGTCACCACTACTTGCCGCAGTGAGACACAGAAGCCCACTTAACACAGAACTGTCCGGCTGTCCGTCCAGCACCGCACATCGCCGCCGGTTGTCCGTCCAACACCGCACGTCCTCGACCCTCTCCGACCACGCCTTCTCCGTCATCTTCCGCCGCCTTCATGAAAGAGAGGAGAAAAGGAGAGTAAAATTCTATGTTCTGTTTTGAGAAGAATAGAGGAAGAGTAAGAGAAAGAGAGAGATGAAATTGATCTGTCCCTGTTGTGCCTTTGTCAACGTCCAATCACCCTCATAAATGCATTTATGCTCTTAGAAGCAACTTACACGACAAGGAGACCCTGTAATAAATAAAAAAATAAGAAGTAAATAAGGAATTAAAACTCATTTTTCTTCCCTGATTTGCGATTTACCTGCCAAGTCTGCCGAAGTATAAATTTGGTAACTACTTACGTAACATATTTTCCGTAAGTATAATTCTTCATAAATATAATATTTCTGTAAATATAATGTCCGATTTACTTTTTAATTACGGAAACTGAATTTTCGTAAGTAAGTGTTAAATTTTTCTCAATACAGTTTCCATAAGTGTTTTTATTTTATTTTATTAAGTTTTTTTTTTATTAATACCTAATACCTAATGATATAATTATCCCTAAATATTACTGTATTAATTATTAATTATATTAATAATATAAATATTTATTAAATTTTATTAATAATATAATTATATTAATCATATAATTATTTTTTATTATATATTTTATTTATTAATAATATAAATATTATTAAATTTTTTTATTAATTTTAATAAAACGATATAATTTTAATTTTAATTGAGGAAATTACTTTTCATAAGTGTTAAATTTTGCTCACACACAAAAAATACAATTATTTATTAATTTTTATTAATAATATAATTATATTAATAATATATTATTTTTATTAATTATATTATTTATTAATAATATAAATATGATTATTTTTTATTAAATTAAATTACGGAAACTGATTTTCCGCAAGTTTTAAGTTTTTCTAACTTGCGGAAAATCTTGTTTTCGTAAGGTTGTTTATTTTTTTATTTATTTTTTTATTTTTTATTAATACCTAATGATATAATTATCCAAAATGTACTAACTATTAGTTATATTAATAATATAATATTCCGTAATTGTGTTTATTTTTTTATTAAGTATATTACTAAATATATTACTCTACTAATTATTAATGATATTAATAATTTAATTAGTTGTTAATTTTTATTAATAATTTACTTATATTAATAATATAATTATATTAATTTGCTCACACACAGAAAATACAATTATTTATTAATTTTTATTAATAATATAATTATATTAATAATATAATATTTTTATTAATTATATTATTTATTAATAATATAAATATGATTAATTTTTTATTAAATTAAATTACGGAAACTGATTTTCCGCAAGTTTTAAATTTTTCTAACTTGCGGAAAATCTTGTTTCCGTAAGCTTGTTTATTTTTTTATTAATTTTTTTTATTTTTATTAATACCTAATGATATAATTATCCAAAATGTACTAACTATTAGTTATATTAATAATATAATATTCCTTAAGTGTGTTTACTTTTTTTATTAAGTATATTACTAAATATATTACTCTACTAATTATTAATGATATTAATAATTTAATTAGTTGTTAATTTTAATTAATAATTTACTTATATTAATAATATAAGTATTTTTTATTAATTATATTATTTATTAATAGTATAAATATCGTTAATTTTTTATTAATTTTAATAAAATGATATAATTTTAATTTTAATTGTTTATTAATTTTAATTATGGAAACCAATTTTCGTGTTAAATTTTGATCACATCCGGAAAATACAATTTCCGTAATTGTGCTGGTGAAGTCACAATAAATGCAAGGTCAACTTTCTTTATCAACCAACGTAAAAAATAAAAACAGAAGTAACCAAAAATAATTAAACTAATAAAATACTCAACAAAAGACATAAAAAAATGTCAATAAAATAATCCAAAAAAAATGTGACACTGACACGTCAGTAATAAAGCCAAATTGTGGGTTGAGCCTTAATAGATGTATTGATGTGATTGGTCAATACAGTATAGCACTTCTTAAAGAAATCCATATATCACATATTTAATGTGTCACATGTATTAATATATTAACTCAAATAAAGGCAAAGGACTAACTTAACTTTTAGACGTGTTATTAACACTATGTTTGGTTGTAGGAGAGAAAGTGAGAGGAAAGAAAATGAGAGAAAAGAAGGAGAAAGGAAAGAAAAAGAGTGTAAAACGAGAGGATTGTTTGATTGTTTGATTATGGTTATAGAGAAAATGGAAGGAATGAACCTCCTCTTGTTTGATCGAGGCGAAAGTGAGGGAAAAGAAAAAATATATTTGTGAAATGGCATAAATACCCTTAAATAAATATGAAATATATAAATAGAATAAAATTTTATAATATACTTTGACTAATGGAAAAAATAAATTAAACTCATGAAGGACCTAAATAAATTAAAAATATTAAAAAATTTAAAAATATTTATTTTATCCCTTTAAATAAAATGAAAATAAAATAGACAACATAAATTTTTAAAAAAGTTAGAATAGATAAGTCAGGGTAAGTTAATGAACCCGTTAAATATTTATTTAATATGTTAATTAAATTTGATTAATTTTTAAGTAAGATTTTTATTTTTTAAAGGACTTTTTGTTTTTTTTTTTAATGAGAAACAAGCCACTTAAAATAAACATTCTCGTAAACATAGGCCAAACTTCAAATTTGTTTTTTTTTTATATTATTATTAAAGAAAGAACTCCTTTTGTTTTTTGTCTGCTAAACAAAGGGCCACGTAAACTTTCTAAAGCAAAGCAAAGATGATGAGGTGGAGATGATGAGGCGCCCAACAGAGCACAAAGCCGCACGATCCAGGCGGAACCAACGGCGGCGACACGTCGATGTCGGTGGCGGCTGGCCTTGCGGTGACGGAGCAACGGCGGCTGTGTTCGTGGTTGCAACGGCTGTGGGTCTCGGAGCTCTTGGATGATGTTGGCGGTGCACGACAGAGGGACACATCTGTGTGGCTGGACGCGGCGGCACTTGAGGTGATGGACTGATGGTGGTTCCTGTCTGAGATGATGGCGCGCGGTGGTTTGAAGGCTAGGCAGCTTGGACGCTGCTGGGCTTGGGGTGTGCGGCGTGACGAGGCGGAGCTCCGGTGACGCATGGAAGATAAGACTGGACGATGAGTTTGGAGAAGATGATGGGACTTCACTAACAAGGGTATTGAAGTCTTTTTTTACTCAAAATGAGCTTTTCCTCTTGGTTTTCCCCCCATTTTGGACGGAAACATATTTGGAGGTGGGGCCCTCAAAAACTATTCTTTCCTCCTCTTTTAATCGGAGAACCAAACGAAGGAAAGTGGAGTGGAGAAAAAAGGGGTCTGTCACAGGTTTTCACATCACTAGTGAATGGACTAATCAAATTCTATCGGCAACCTTCGTCACACGTGGCCTATGTTGCTAGGACGGTCACATGCCTCTAAATAATTAAGATACTTTTTGAAGGAGTTGTTGCTTTCATGATGCAAATTACAAAGCGACGAAAATGGATTTAGTGCCTTTCATTTTGGTGCCTTTGGTACCTTTCTCTCTATCTCTCTCATCTCTTATTTTCTCTATCATTTTTTTTCTCCATTTTTTTTTATCTCTCTCATCTCATTTTTGTCTAAAGTCACCAAAGTCACCATTTTCCAAAGTCACCAAATCCTTTCTCCAAAGTGACCCAGGATGAAGGTGGCACGTGTAACACAACTGCAAAAAGCAATCAATAATATCAACAGTGCTTCACCAAAAATAAAAAGAAATTCAACAGTGAAAAAATGCACACAAAAGGTGACGCATGATTCCATTGGTCCTTAAATCAGAATCAGTGAGCACAACATAGTGGAAGATACGGGCAATTCTATTATACTCCATTCTAGAAGTTGTGTATCGATCCTCAGTGAATTTCTGACTGTCCCAGGCGGTGAGCGGTAAGGTAGAATTAAAATATGCTTTTTTATAGCCGGTTTCATTCCTTTAGAGCCCGTTATTTTTACTGTAGCAAGAAAAGACTAAAATAATATGAATATAATGTGGTCTCTATTCATTAGAATGTTAATTCGGCCCACATTATACTGTTCAACTCCTTATTGACCCTCGTTGAGCTTATACGGTTTCCTATTCATGTGGCTTAATATTATCATTTGTAAAAACAATAAAAAAAAAACTAAGCAACATGTTCTATTATTTAAAAAGTATTCCCTCTGGTCCATAATATAATAAATAAATGAGTCATTTTTCTTGGTCCAAAAATGTACTCTCTTCGGTCTACAATGTAAGCAAAAATTTCCAAATTTTTTGGTCCAAAATATAAGCAAATTTCAACTACTTTCTTCTCATTTAATGAAGTTATTCTCAAAATACCTTTCATTTAATACAAATTTTGTTTTCCAATAACTCCTTTTATTCTCAATAACACAAGCTTAATAAATAAGAGGAAGGGTAATTTAGGTAACAAACTTAATTTTTTATTCCCAATGACTCCTTTAAATGAGATCAACTAACTATCTTAATACGTGTGTCCCATTTAATTTTTGCTTACAATAGAGACCGAAGGGAGTAAGAAACATACATCAATTTTCACACATATTAATGTTAATTTTTAATATTACCTTTATTAATTACTGTCATTAATTATAGGCCATCAGAATATTAATTAAAATTAGAACAAGTGTTTTTGAAAATTTATGAGTATTAATTACAGTTAACTCATTCCAATATATTTCATTGGTCTGTGTATTTTAGGGTTTCGTTTCTTATATTGTGGATCGGAGGGAATACTAAAATAATGAATGATATTGCAAAATACAAAAGTCGCTATTGAATATAATAATAAATACAAATAATATTTGTATTTAGGGAATTATTTTGTTATAAAATAATAATAAATACAACTTACTAAAAGTAATTTTTTTAAGAAGTATTAAAATAAATAAGACACCCTTAACAAGATAGTAAATTCGGTGTTTGAATTAGTAATTAAATGACACCCTTAACAAGAAATAAATTCAGTGGCATTTTCGTAATTTTGACCACTCTGCAGTGGCAATTTTATAATTTTGACCTTTTTAAAAAAAAAACTTTTTCTTGAAAGAAATACTTTTTTAAATACTAACATTTTTTGTTAACTACGTGCAAATATTTGGTTAATCACATGCAAATATTTGGTTAATTCAATTCATTATATTTTTAATGGGTATTCCTGAAGCTTACAATTATTTTCCACAACCATGTAAAAATTTGGTTAATCAAGTGCAAATATTTGGTTAATTCAGTTCATTATATGGTTAATGGATCATCCTGAAGCTTACATTCATTTTCCACAAATATGTAAATATTTGGTTAATCACATGCAAATATTTGATTAATGTAGTTCAATATGTGGTTAATCACGTGCAAATATTTTCACCTTACATGATTGTGGAAAACTATTATAAGCTTTAGGGTAACCCATTAACCATATAATGAAATGCATTAACCAAATATTTGCACATGATTAACCATACATTTACATGGCTGTGAAAAATGATTGTAAGCTTCTGGATGACCCATTAACCATATAATAAACTAAATTAACCAAATATTTGCGTGTGGTTAACCAAATACTCCCTCTGGTCCTATATATAAGAGGCAAAACCCTAAAATACACAGACCAAAAAAATGCATTGAAATAAGCTATTTGTAATTAATATTCATATAAAGTTACAAATTTAACCCTTCAATAATTAATGAACAAACCTACTTGTATTGAAAGTTGCACTGTCTCGTAAATATAAACCCTATTATAAATAAGGGTAAAATTAGAAATGAGCATTTAATATTTGTCAAAATACATGCATGTCTCTTATATTTTGGACAAAAAAAAGTAGTCATTTGCCTCTTATAATAAGGACCGGAGGGAGTATTTGCAAGTAATTAACCAAAAATGTTAGTATTAAAAAAAGCTAAATATTTTTTTAAAAAAGAATATAAAAAAAAACCTCACATTACTGTTCATACATATGGTTGTCACGTATAGTTGTCCAAATCTGGTGTCAAAATATCATTTGTGCATGTTTATCACCAAAACAGTGAGTTTTGCTGTAACGTCTTTCTATCTCATTGCTGATGCAAAGATACAAAATAACCCATTCAACAAGTACCCGGTTTTATGTTCCTGTTCATGATCGGTAATTGCACCTCAAATCTCGACCGTCCAATAAATCAAGTAATATATCAATGGCCCAATTTCATGGAGGACGGATACTACGAGTTCTCTCTGGAGTATATGAGATGAAGCCGGAAGATACTTCAGTTAATTATTTTACAATCCACATCACAAAGTACTAAAGGGCAAATTCTAACATCCTCCATGTCTTATGTGGAGGACGGATACAAAGTTGATTCTCACCTGCATTTACAAGTTACCCGGTTTCTGTCAATTTTATATGTTTAAAATAATAAAAAATATAAAACGGGAAACATAAATAAAGTAGGTCACAGCCGGTTAAAATAGAAACCCACACGATAGGGGGCAAAAGCAGAGCGGTGACACCATTTCGCAACCGACAGTCAGAAGATAATGCTTAAGGGATTTGTGTTGCCGACGAGGGAAGTCTGTGAGTCAAAGCATATTTCAAGCAGGGAAAGAAGCTGTGGGCCTTTCATTTTCTGATTCCAGATCCGAGGAAGAAAGACACTGTGTTGAGCTTTAGGGAGGGCTCGGAGGCGTTTTTCAATTCCTCAGTACTTGGCGGCTAAGCAATGGAACAAAACATCGATGGGCAGGTTTGTTTACTGAAAAGCCCCTGGTATTTCTGGAAATTTGTTAAGCGATCGATATTGTCCATGTTGGGA
Source organism: Echinosophora koreensis (assembly GCA_035048595.1). Lineage (NCBI taxonomy): Eukaryota > Viridiplantae > Streptophyta > Magnoliopsida > Fabales > Fabaceae > Echinosophora > Echinosophora koreensis. Next base: position 233,339 of record JAPCYP010000123.1, on the reverse strand, counting down.
TGTTTACATTTTATATTTATCTTTGGAAATGAGATTGTTTGTGCTTTGTTCTGGATTCACTCAGATATGTTTAATTTGTTTCATATGTATAGAACAGTCAGGTATAATGTAAGGTTGGAACATGATTTATGAAAGTTTGAATGTGTATATTGATGATGCTTAAGCGCAATATGTATTGTCACCGATAACAAGCATATGTGTAGGCCTGTGATGATGTGGTGTGTCAATTCTGATAAAGTGCAAATTTGTTGTAAATTATAATTGCCATCGTGACATGATGTGTCTTTGGTGAACATGACTGACCCATATGTGTATGGGATTTCAGGTAGCAGATGGTGTTCCATTGGATGGGGAGGACAACCATGTTGATGGGCAGGAGCAGGACGATGCCACAGGGGAATAAATAATTATACGGTATATATAATTATACAGTATATAAATATATATCTTCTAAATAAGGTGCACTTACACTTCTAAAAGAGGAGAATTAACTAAAATATATTTTTTAGAGGAAAGAAAAAAATAATATGATAAGTACATTTTTTTTAAAAGATGTATAGATTGTGTGAATGGATTTTCTCATGTCACATGCGAGTCCAGTTAAATTTGATCTATCAATTATAAATAATGGAGAGAAACATCAAGCGGGAAGCCATTCCCTTTGCACGGAAAAAGTGGAGAAATAAATCAACAAGATATTAAACAGAGAAGAAAATAAAATTGTTACACAACTTTATTTTCTAAAAATTGTTAACTTGTACCAGACAAGGATAAAAAGTAGATTTCTCTAAAAAATTGTTAAGTTGCATCATGCAAAGAAAAAAAAATCAATTAGGTTTTCCTTAAGATAATTAGAAGATTAAAATGATAAATAACTATCTATATTTATATAAATAGTTAATTTGCACGGAATACAAGAAGAGAAATAAATGAAATGTATTGTCAATATATAAAAAAAGTTTACATTATAGATAAATCCATTTTAGAAAAATGGTTGACCTACACGGATTGCGAGGACAACTAAATTAATCACATAGTTTTTAAGATAGATGAAACATACAGCCTGTTTGTTGAAGATTAAAAAATAAATGATTTTGATATAAAATAATTTAGTGATTATTTTTAGAGATTTTAAAGAAAAACAGAAACATATTTGTGTTTGTTTGTAATAAAAAAATCATTTTTTTTAAACAATAGCTAGTTATAAAACCTGATTTTTTTTTCTTCGCAAAAGCTAATGAAAGTTACTTTTCATTTTAACCCGAAAATGATTTTCTCTGATTATCCTTATTTTCAAAAGCAAAGACAAACACACTAAAGGTTTTAAAAAATGATTATTAAGTTAAAAAAATTATTTTTTTAACAAAATAAGCAATAACAAACACACTCATAATAATATGATTGATATATTTAGGTTTTCTACTTAAGATGCACATCATTATGAAGACCGTTGCAAGGTATTTAATATTAGTGTTTAAATAAATTGCACCTACCGATGATTAGTATATTTAAAATTTAGATGTTGCTTAAAAAATATATATTTAATATTTAATGTTTAGAGAAGTACAAGATTTAGGAAGTCAGGGAAGCAATGCTCAGTGTTAACTTATTGTTTTGCTATGAAACAAATTGCACAACACAACTTTAACGCATTGTGCAGACCAAGCATCAAATATGATAACAACTTTACCTGCTCATATCATATTCTGCTCCTGTGGTGCTTTGTTATCCTATTCGCCATATTTTATATTGACCAACAAAGCCCTGAAAGTCACCTATGTCAATGCTTTTTGATTTTATGAGTGATCACATCAACCTTATTAATGATGCTATCGATTAATGGTTCCTCTGTGTGAAATAACCAAAGTTAACATAAGAAGGTGGGTTGAATTGTGTTTACCAACTTTTTCGAAAACTTTGAAAAACTATTTTCGTAGGCACAACAAGCAATCAATAATGAAAATAAAATCAGACTGGTGACTCGTCTAATTGAGAAACAACATATGCGCAGACAGTGAAGGCTTAAAAGAGATTTGATATTCACAATTTTAAATCCCCTAGTTAAAAGCTATGACAAATAAACTTTTAAACAAAGGAAATAGATTAAGGAAAGGAATATTACTCAAGAGATTTATACTGGTTCACCCCAATATCAATAGGGCTACGGCCAGTTCTGGGCAGCACCAAATATATCCACTATAATTGATCAGATTATAGTACAAGTATTCTTTTCAGACCTAGCCTCTCCAGAAAGTGATTTTCTTTAACTTGAATTTCTAGGATGCCATTAATGCTAAATAGTCGTTCATAGTTTTCATTAAATGCTTGAGGATGTTCGACTTTGACATATGCGACCAAGAGTACACTTTGTTCTGAGGAGTTGTTGTTTCAGAGATGCAACAGCAGAGCTTTTGTACTTGCAGCAGAAGACTTTCCCATTCAGTACAACACTCAGTTCACCTTTTGGAAAGTACTTTTGCATTGTACTTTTAAATAGCGAAAAGCAGCTGACTTGGTGCAGAGGTAGCGTGTTTATTCCTTAAAATCTTAAAAGAATAATTTCTTTATTATTCATGGTCGTGTTTTTGTCCAGATCAATGTTTTAAAAACCGGTTGCACCGGAGAACCGAAAAGGAGAGTGGTTCAAGGTCCAACCGATCCAACCGGTTTAACCTGTGGTTGAACCAGTATACACACACACACACACACACGCGCGCGCACACACACACATACATTAATAAATAGATCAAATAACAAGTATAATTTCAATCCAAGTTTTAATTTTCATATTAAGTCCAAATTATTTAATACTTAAACAAACACAAATTGGAGTACGTCATTCAATTTATGATGCTCTAGCCTTTTTTTGATTTAAAAAAAAGCCATTTTTTTAATTTTTGAATTTTTTTAATGAACCGGCCAGTTTTTCGGTTTTAGCTCGGTTCAACCGGTTTTTTGTGATTTTTAGTGGTTGAACCTCTTTTCCAGTTCTGTGGTTCGACCAGGACCGGAGAGGGGTCCGATCGACGGTCCAATTGGTTGGACCGTTTTTAAAACACTGGTCCAGATGTCTTCGAGGTATTCAAAAGAAGCATCTTGATCAAATGATGTTGACTTGGACTTTATTCTGATAACTGATCAGTAGACAAGTGCAGTGTAGTCCATTTTTAGACGAGTGCACTAATCCAAAATTTTAGACGAGTGTACGAGTCTTTTTCAGATGAGTGAGTCACTGAAGGTTCTTCAGGTCTTGATCTTTGCTACGTCATCTTCTTGAACGGGTCTTTGACTTTGAGCTGACTTGGTCTCTGGCTGAGCTGTCCTTTTTCCAGACGGGTGGTTTTTCAGACAAGTCTGAAAAACTACTTCTTAATTTTGAAAACTTAGACGAGTCCGTTTCTGTCGTGCGATCTTAAAGTCATTTTTCTACACACTTAAACAGTCTCATTGCTAATATCACATGGTTCAATACAACCATACTTAATATATTTGGAATCATCAAAACTTAGAAAATTTACACATCAAATGTGTTTCAGACTTTTGAGGTCTCAACACAGTGTTCAGCACTAAAATGATTTAAAGAAGTGTTAGCCCTAATGCCTTACAAATAACAAGAACACAAATGTGTTACAACAAACATAAAGGCCAAAAACACACATTATAAATAATAAACCATTACATGTACGAGTAAACCCTCATTATTATTGTTTTAATTATTACTCTTAATAATAATATTTTTGTTAATTTATTATATATCAGTATACCATATTTTACTTGTACAACATGTTGAAGATAGAAAGACTTGCCTTACACACACTCACTTTGTAGATTAGGAGAAATTGGAGAATCAGAGAGAGAAGAAATTTACTGATTTTATTCATTGATACTAAGTCTTATATAGACTTTATAAAACTAACATCTACTCAATACAATCCTAGTTTGTTACGAGCTCAACTACTTCCTTACAAAACTAACTAATAACAGCTTTAACTATAAAACTAACTACTTAACTACTTTGACTAATAGTAGCTAATTGACTTAAACAAAATACAACAAACAATATGCATTACATTTTAACATGCATGATTATATTTTTTGGGTTAAATATGTTTTTAGTTCTTATAATATGAGTAGATTTTGGTTTTGGTCCCTGTGAAAAAAAAAAAATTTGTTTTCATTCCCCCAAAATATGAAATTACTAATTTTGATCCCTATAAAATGAGCAACTTTTGGTTTTGATCCCTATTAATTGTTTTTCTTTGGTTTTCATCCCTCTAAAATTTGATATCACCATTTTTAGTCCCTAGCATTATTTTAGGAAAGATAAATATATTTCATTTTAGGGTTCAAGTTTTTTTTTAGGGGAATCACATGTTAACATGACACCACAGAGGTTATTTGGTATCACTTGGAATAACCATATGACCTTATGTTAGACACATAAGTATTTAATAGATGTCACATGATAGTAGGGACCAAAAATAGTTATTACAGTTTTACGGGGACTAAAACCAAAGAATTTTTTTTTATCAGGACCAAAACTAAAATTCGGTCATTTTACATGAACAGCAACATATTTAACCTTTTTTTTTTAAAAAAAAATTACTAACTTATAAATTGATTAAATGATAACGTTGTTGGTAAACAAAATACTGCTTTGTCGTAACCCATATCAATTGACTGGTCAATACTTAGTAGTCACTGACACCATAACCTGTCTATCATGCAAGTCTCCAATAAAAGTATAAAACACTTACGGAGTATTTTATTTGAATAAAGGCATTCCGGTTTCAGGTGAAAATTTTCCTTTTCTGCCATCAAATCTCGACCCCTCTGTTATTTTATTAGTAAACGAACGGCTCTGATTTCCTGTATTTGGATCCTCCGTTTTTTCTCTAGAGGATGTTAGAATTTGCCCTACTAAAGCAGTTGCAGTACCTGGCCTACCATTATCAAAAACATTTTTTTTTTAATTTAATTTAGATTGAAGACCCAAATTGATCCCTAAAAAATTTTGGGGACCTATTTTTAGTCCTTAAAAAAAAATTTAACCATTTAGTTCATCAAGTTTTTAAAGCGGGACACATTAATCCCTAAATTTAATTCTGATATCCATTTACTTGTCTAAGTATCCTATTAATCATCTCACTTAACCCGTTATTGGGCCTGCGTGGCCTATGAAGATAGTCGTGAAAAATTAATAAAATGTGAAAAAAAAACTGCATAATTTTGAGGTATTTGAATTTTAAAATTATGCATATTTTTCACTTTTTATTCGTTTTCCACATAGGAAATTCGTCATAAGCCACGTAGGACCACTAACCAACCAAATGATTAATTTATTTTTTTAGGGATGAATTTAGACCTTCATTCTTTAATTTATAACAATCTGGGATGATAATCAAATTCAATAACGCATTATCTATGCGGTCTATTTATGTCTAAAATCAATCCATTTGCAGGAAAGTTTGCAAAGTGTCATCTTTACAGAGATTCCTTCTACAAGAAGCTTTCTAAAAACTTTCTATAATGGGAAACTTTTTGAATTAAAAAAAGTTAAAATTCGAAAAAAATAAGAAAAAGAATAAAAGAGATGCAGATAATTTATTGTTAGCTACAACTTTCAAAAATTGGTTGACTGCACCTCTTCTATTCTATTGGTTATTTAAATCTTTAAAATCAATTAATATTATGGAAAAAAGGAATAAAAGAAATTTGTTGGCAGCATCTTTTCTATTGGTTGGCAACATCTTTTCTATTGGTTAGTATTTTATTGCTACGAGTTTCAAGAAATTGGTTGGCACACTCCATTCAAACTTTATCTAATCATACAATAAATTCTCTCTTTATTCAAATATTCAACCACTTTAGACCTTTTCATTTTCAACAGTCACACTTCAGAAGCAAGGGAAAAGAATCTCTCTCTCTCTCTGGGTTTTTCTATTCTTGCCACCATTGCAAGGCTTGGTACATCTGTGCAAATATTATCTCTGTGATTCTTCTATACTGAACAAGGTATGCTTGATTCCCCTCTCTCTCAATCTCTCTCTGCCTCACTCTCTCTGTATCTCTCTCTCTCTATCTCTCTATCTATCTATCTATCTATCTATCTATCTATCTATCTATCTATCTATCTATCTATCTATCTATCTATCTATCTATCTATCTATCTATCTATCTATCTATCTATCTATCTATCTATCTCTCTCTCTCTCTCTCTATTCCTTATGGGATTTGATAACAAGAGCAACATGTTGCTACCGCTAAATTACAACCGTTTCTTTGTGTCGATGTTGCAGAAGTAGAATGACGCCTAAAACAACAATATGACAGTGGTAAGCATTCTCGGAAACGAAAAGTCTATCAAATTTTGTCCAAATGAAATTTGTGTTTACTATGGCTGAATTCGAATATCTGGGTAATTTTAATTTTTTAACTAGGAATCTCTCTGATTTTGATTGCAGTTTCTACTGTTTCGGATGGGGGTCTGGAAAATGGGAAGCATAAAAGAAGAAAAAAATAAAGGGGCTATAGTCCACTGTCTTTTATTTCCTTTTTTTTATTTTGAAAATATATTCATATCATGTTCTCCTTTTAGGTTGAATTATGTCTTTCCTGAGAGGTTGACATCCAATTGTTGTAAGGTCCTGTTTATTCGATTCCTTCAAGGTACATATTGTGAAAAAAAGCTTTTATATATTTGAGAGATTTTGGAAGTTCATTGTTCTTAACACCAATAATTTTATTTTCTATGATTTATTTTGGTTTCAATTATTTGGCTATGAAGGCTTTTGAATTTTGAGATGGTGGAGTTCTTATGCTAATTTTAATTGTTCCCTGTGTGGCCTAGATCATGTTCATTTTATTAGTAATGAATGGCATTTTTAGCATATAAGCAATTTTTTAATGTTGTTATGTACTTGTGTTTTAAATTCTAATAGTCGACATTTTTTGTTCTTACTAGCTACAACATTCAAAAATTGGTTTGCTGCACCTCTTCTATGGATATTTAAAAATCAATTAAATTTATAGAAAAAAGAATAAAATAATAAAAGAGATGCAGATAATTTATTGCTAGGTACAACTTTCAATAAAATAATATTTTGGTTTTTCTAATTTGCATTAATTTTTTAGGTGAAATAATGAATTGAGTTTATTGGGTTTCCAAAGCTACAATGAAAAGGGGTAGTGGGTACAGTGCACGACATTTCATAAGCCCCTGTTAATGGGATTTTTGGAATTTGCGAAAAAATTTAAAAAAAATATTGAAACTGAGAAAATAAAAGAAAATCAAAACAGTTGGTTATAAGATTTGAAAAATACAATATTTAACACCATATTTAACACCAACAATCAGATTTATTTATTTACAATTAAAATTAAAGTTAAATTGTTCATTTATTAATTTATTTCTTGGAATATGTTGTACCATACCATTTCTTCTTCCCTTTCCAAGAGTATAATTAATTGTAAGTAGAATTTCAATATCATGGTAAATGAAAAGTCTTCCTAATATTTCTTTGTAATTCTATTTTTGATGCATTATTATATTTTATTATTTATTTGATTATATTCATATATTTAAATTTTTATATTTTTATATTTTAATTGATGTAAACATGTTTCCTCAATTCTTTGTTATATTAAGTGTTAATGTACAAACTGAAGAGGAGATGGCTGTTAGGTTGGTATGTTTAGTTCTCCTCAAGCTTTAAACCCTTTTTGTTCATTATATCTTCATATAAAATCAGAGTAAACAATAAATAATGTCAATCTGCCAAAAAATTCTACAGGTTCATCCAGTGGTTGTGTTGATCTTATAAATCAATTTCCTAATGTTGCAGTCCGTAAGGAAAATGAATAAATGGACATCAAATTTTCGACCTGGGGAATAGAGAACCATGACATTGAAGCTCAAATCAGATATTGTTATTGAAGATTTGTCTACATACACGCAACAAGTTGATGAAAACAGTGAAGCTAGAGAAGAATGTTTTAATTGTTTGTTCATGCTGAATTACAATGAATTTTTGTTGGAATTTTGTTTTATTTTAAAATAATTTGTTTTGAAATTTAAAAGTTTTTAAATTCCTTTTATTACTATTAGATATCGTTCATTTAGCTTATTTTTATACATTTTATTACTATTTGATTTGATTTTAATTATCTCAAATTGCATTTTGACGTCATTGTTAGATGTATTACTCTTCTACTCAAGTGGGAGGCAACTTCTTGGAGGAAGTTGTACGAGGAATGATTGAAGGAGAATAATCATAAATTTTGGATTAATAATGTGTAATTTAAAGTATTGATTGTGGGTTTCAATCTCTAGAAATTTTTGCTATAATAATAAACTAAATAAACCATTGTCTGACCGTCAAAAATTTAAAGTAAACTTATTAACAATTATTATCTAACCATAACCGTCCAGAATTTAAAATAAACGTATAATCATTAAAATTACAGTAAAATTGCTTTAATTCTATCTATCTATCTATCATAATAATAATAATAATAATAATAATAATAATAATAATAATAATAATAAATATATATATCTAGCCCCATTTGCAAGAAATAATAATAAATAATAAATATAATAAATAATATATATATATATAGCCCCATTTGCAGGAAAGTTTTACAGATGTCACATCTACAGTGAATGTTTCTTCAAGAAGTTTTCTACGAACTTTCTCTTATTAGAAACATTGGAAATTTAAAAATCAATTAAAATTAAAATTAAAAATAATAATAATAAAAGAATATAAAAGAGATGCTGGGAATTTATTGTTAGATACAACTCTCAAAAATTGGTTGGTTGCACCCCTTCTAATGATATTTTCGAAATACTTGCATGAAAAATGTATCTAATAAATTCTCTCTCTCTTAATTCTTAATTACTTTCTTATCCGAAATACAACCTCTGTCCAACTTCTGATTTGTTTTTGAAATATATATATATATATATATATATATATATATATATATATATATATATATCACTATTTGCAGGAAAGTTTTATAGGTGTCACATATACAGTGAATGCTTCTTCAAGAAGTTTTCTACGAACTTTCTATTATTAGAAAGATTGGAAATTTAAAAATCAATTAAAATCAATTAAAATTATGAAAATAATAATAAAAGAATATAAAAGGGATGCAGGGAATTTATTGCTAGATACAACTTTCGAAAATTAGTTGACTGCACCTCTTCTAATGATATTTTTGAAATACATGCATGGAAAATGTATTTAATAAATTCTCTCTCTCTTAATTCTTAATTACTTTCTTATATGAAATACAACATGTGTCCAACTTTTGATTTTATTTTTATTGTCTTTATACATTTTATTACTATTTGATTTGATTTTTATTGTCTTTAATTGCATTTTGATGCCATTGGTAGATTTATCACTCTTCTACTCAAGTGGGGAGGCAACATTGATTCTTGGAGGAAGTTGTAGGAGAAATGATTGAAGGAGAATAATAATAAATTTCTGTGTAATTTAAAGTATTGATTATGGTTTTCAATCTCTAAAATTTTTGCTATGATAATAAACTAAATAAACCATTGTTTGACCGTCAAAAATTTAAAGAAAACTTATTAACAATTATTTTCTAACCATAACCGTCCAGAATTCAAAATAAATGTATAATTATTAAAATTGCATTAAAATAGGTAATCTATCTATAATAATAATAATAATAATAATAATAATAATAATAATAATAAATATATCTAGCCCCATTTGCAGGAAATAATAATAATATGAAATAATAAATATAATAAATAATAAATAAAGATATTATATATATATATAGCCCCATTTGCGGGAAAGTTTTACAGGTGTCACATCTACAGTGAATGCTTCTTCAAGAAGTTTTCTATGAACTTTCTATTTTTAGAAAGATTGGATATTTAAAAATCAATTAAAATCAATTAAAATTATGAAAAATAATAATAAAAGAATATAAAAGAAATGCAATGAATTTATTGCTTGATACAACTTTCAAAAATTAGTTGGCTGCACCTCTTCTGATGATATTTTCGAAATACATTCATGGAAAATGTATCTAATAAATTCTCTATCTCTTAATTACTTTCTTATCTGAAATACAAGAGGTGTCCAACTTCTGATTGGTTTTTGAAATTCAAATATCAATATAATATTTATTGTAATGATAAATTGCATTTAAAGCCTTGCACATGTTTTAAAAAGGATGGAAAAGAAAAGGCAAGTACTATGAAAAAACCTTCATTATTCTTCTCTACTATGGAAACGTGAAAAGAGGTGAAGAAAAAGTGAGGCTGTATTGTTCCAAGGCATTGAAAATATATGCTATAATTTATAATGAAGTATTTGGTCCTCTCTTTTCCAGCTATGCAAATGATGGGAGGATTTGCTTCAAATAAGAATATTAATGAAGTATTTGGTCCTTTCCTTGAAATGCAAATGCGGTGTCTTTCCAACCTGATATAGTAATGTTAACTATCATACTCCTACCTTTTGTAAAGCTGTTGTTCTCAATATAAAAGAACTACCATTTTCAATTCGAAGACAGAAGTGATTTTAATTATATTTAAAATATTCTTCGGAATTATTAGTTTCCTTTAATACTCTTTTATTTCCTTTAAATACATTAAATTATGTATTCAATTTGAATGAAATAAATTTGTACTTTTCAATTCGTTTCAATTTGATTGATTGTGTCAAAAAAAAATTGATTGATTGGTTCCCTAAAAATAAAAAAGTATTCAATTTGATTGAATGCAATTTATGAGTCAATCAACAGAATTTGCTTTCAATTTTATATGCATTTAAATTTGATTAAAATCAAATCAATTGTTTTGAACTTGGGTTCTTTTTAGTTAATGCTATTAATTGGAAATTTCTTTCCATTATATGTTGCACGTATCTTTTTGTGTAACTGCATGATTTAATTTCCAATATGTCGATTGCAATTCTAATATTGAATCTTTTGTATTTATTTATATATTTATTGCAAGGGGTTAAAATCTTATATGAATATGTTTAAACATTTTGTTACCACCATTTAGTAGATGCTGGTAGGACTACATGAGAAATAGCTGTTGATTTTTTTTAAAAGTATATTTAATTGTCAACTTATATCTTATTATGTATAATTTATAATTTGATTTGAAATATGTAATCTATTTGAAAGTTATACTTTGGTAGCATGAAAGTTAATTATTTTTCAAATTGTTTTGTTTGGATTACCTATAACATGTGTTGAGCAAAATTGGCAAGTGCACCAAATCGCTGCAAGTAATAAATCGGTAAGAACCGGATATCGTCCACAGGGATTAGTTACCAACTACCAATTCACAAATTTAACAACTACCTAGACTAAAATTTAGTATGAAGAGAGCTCAAAATAAATAAAATAACACAAAAGAGCAATAAAATATTTTTGGAATTTTTAGTTAAAGGTAAAATAAAAATAAAAGCACTAGGGATTTGATTTCATCCAATTATGAATCCGGATTCCTCATAGACAAGGAATCCTGTGAATTACCGACACTCTAATTATCTTAATCTCAATTGGCATGTTGGAAGACAAATTCCCATAATTAATTGAAGCCTAATTCCTTAGTGAATCAATTCTACCAAACCTTACTAATTACCCTAATTCCTTAGGTCTAATTAACAAGGCAAGATGATGAAAGCGCTATGGAATTTGTGAAATGCCCACATTAATCCAGTTATCTATTCCTAGATTAACCCAATTAACAGTGATGATTACAAGAGGCAAAGTCCAAAAATCACTATTCCTAGCATATTATTGAACTCTCAAAACATAGGAATGGTGGCCAAACATTGAAATGTCAGTAAGAATAGTAAACATCACATCATCATCACCAAATATTCATAAGATAATCAGAGAGTCAACTAAAACTTCATCATAAAAGGATTACATCAAAACCCCAGCAGAAAGGAATTTAGCTACACATGCTAAACCCAAAAGCAAAATAAAATAGAGAGTAATAAAGAGAAGAAAACTCCATAATAGTGATAACTAGAGAACATCGCACTGCTGGATTCCTCCTGCAGCTTGCTGTGCTGTGCTCCTACTACCTATTCATGCTGTTGTTTCCTCTGCCCAAGTGCCCAGCTCTATTCGGTGCAGCTCCCTCTCCATTATTTTCGCTGCTGCTCCTCTTTTACTCCCAGCGTTTTCGTTACTTTCTTTGATTCCAATTAAAAGCTGCAGGAGCTACCCGTTATGGCCTTAAAGGCCCCTCCTTCAATTCTTACGTTACTTTTTACTTATAACAATTAAAAGGGTCTCTCATCCAACATCCCAGCAAAGCCTTTTTTTGATTGAAAATTCTCTTCAACTTTTGGAGCTTGCTTCCACGTCCTCTGGGCTTTGTGCTCACTTTCCTTTCTTTTACAATTCTAATTCACAATGCTTTTTCCCAATACTAAGCTTATTTGACGTGGGCATTTTGCTGGTAGATGTGGTTCTCTCTTTTTAACACCAATGTTGGATTCCAATTGTCCATAAGCAATCAGCCCAAACTAATGAAGACCTTTATTATTTCCTACAAACATAAATAAGCCAAAAATATTATTATATTAATTCTAAAAACATGAAATTAAACTAAAATATGTAAAAACACTATTAAAAACTAAATTACTTAAACTTAGGGACAAAACTCAATCAATTAGCACATTTAGGAATAAAAATCCACCCAAAAAGTATATATAAATCACATAATCCAGTGGATCATCAACATGTTGCCGACATTAGCTATACAAATTGAGAATTAATGAGTTCAATCTGGCATTCAAATTGAATTCAAACTTCTTACATCGAAGAAAAGGAAAGTAAAATATCAAGCTTTTGGAAGAAATTACATGTTTTAAAAAAATATATGATAGATGAATGGGGAACCAACGATGAAAATATGATAGATAAAAGGTGGTGGGGAACCAAATATTTATAAAAATATGAAGAAAATATGTTGTGTATGATTTCTAAGATCATTGACAAATTTCTATTATTAAAGGGGTGGAAACTTGGGTGGTGCTACTATGTACTGTTTTAGAAACGAGTCATATTTTAAATAAATAAAAAAGAAATGACATGCTTTTTAAAAAAATATATTATAGATGAAGGGAGTAACCAATGAACAAAATATGATAGATAAAAGGTGGTTGTGGGAACCAAATGTTTATAAAAATATGAAGAAATTATGTTTTTTTTTTTTGGTAAGCATGAAGAAATTATGTTGTATATGATTACTAACATCATTGACAAATTTATGTTATTAAAGGGGGTGAAAACTTGGGTGATGCTACTATATGCCGCTTTAGAAATGAGACATTTTTTAAATAAATAAAAATGAAATGACATGTTTTTAAGAAATATATGATAGATGAACGAGGGTAAACAATGAACAAAATATGATAGATAAAGGGTGGTGGGTCGGGGGAACCAAATGTTTATAAAAACATGAAGAAAATATGTTGTGCATGATTACTAAGATCACTGATAAATTTCTATTATTAAAGGGGTTGGAAACTTGGATAATACTACTATGTATGGCTTTAGAAATGAGACATATTTTAAATAAATAAAATAGAAATGACATGATTTTAAAAAATATATGATAGATGAACGGGGGGAACCAATGAAGAAAATATGATAGATAAAGGGTGGTGGGAGAGCCAAATGTTTATAAAAATATGAAGAAAGTATATTGTGTATGATTAATTAGATCATTGACAAATTTCTATTATTAAAGGGGGTGAAAACTTGGATGATGCTACTATATACGACTTTACAAATGAGACATATTTTAAATAAATAAAAAAAGGTTGGTAGTAAATATAATTTTTGTAAGAAGTATGATGATTATAAAATCAATGAATACAATAGTCATTACACATTGATTATTTAAATATTTCTACATTACATATTCATATTAAATTATTCTTTTTCCCGTACCGAGCACGGGTGAACACCCTAGTATATATATATATATATATCCTAAGGATTCTGAAAGTTATCAATTAATCAAGTCCTGATCTAAAAATTTTTTTTGATGATAAAAGGGGCCTAAGCCCAAGAAAAATTTACATCAGAATTAAATGAGAGGTAGAAACCCCCAAGACAGCTAACAAAATCTGCGATAATTGCATAGGGGGCTGCTCATGAATGCAAAATGGGCTTTCTTGATCACAACCCAAACTTGCAAGCAAATTTGTACATCTATTGGCATCTCTAAACACATGCCTCACTCTTACCCTCCAATCTGACTGGATGAGAAGACGAATTTGACGGACAAGGTTCCAGCCACTAAAGCTTCCATTTCTTCCCCCATTCAAGCAATCCACTACCACTTTAGAATCCATCTGTAGTTCTACCAAACGAAATCCTCTAGCTTTAGCTCCCCATATCTCCGCCACATAAGCAGATGCGGCTCCCAACTTCTTCGTGTAGCCACAAATCCATTGGCCATTTTCTCCTCTCAAGTGACCCCCACAACCAGACGCCAAGGAGTTTTCCTTTACAGCTCCATCTGAGTTGATTGTAATCCATCCATCCAGAGCCGGCAACCATTGGACATGAATCGTTTGGCCATCCTTGACCTCAACCCTCGAATGTAAGCTCACTGCTTGGGCATAATTTGAGATGGAGCGATAAATTTCCTCCCAAGGCCGAAGCGGATAAATGAACTCTGGATTATGAGCAGCTTTATTCCGCTAAAATCAGAGAGAATTGCAGGCCGTAGCCCATATCACAGCCCAAGATCCTTGTTGAGGTTAAGATTGACCCATTGCTCCAAATCTCCAAAAAAGAAAGCACTCCTGTGCTCGTTATCAACCATATGAGTCCAAACTAAGGATGCAATTGGACAATCCCTTAAAACATGAATGATTGTTTCCATAAAGGAAGGGCAATTAGCGCAAAAAGGATGGCCTAATCCCCACTCGGACCTGCGAAAATTCGTAATCAGCCTTCCATGAAAAGCTTGCCAAATGAAGAATCTAACCCTCTCAGGAACCTCCAACCTCCACGAAAATATGTTGATTATCGTGCTTTGGCAGCTGGCTATTCTAAGGTCCTCCAAACCTTTTTTTGGAGGACCACAACTCAAAAGTATTATTAGTTATTGATTTGTTTATTTTGCATTTTTTTTAATTTCTTAATCAATTAATTAATTAATGATTGGATTTTGTGAAGGACCAAAACACCACCACAAAGTTGGAGGAATATAGAATTGCTGCAGTTTGTGAGTTACAGTGGCTCACCTTTTTTTTTTTTTTTTAACTATGGATTAAATGTGTGCCTTCCAAAGTTATTCTGCATGTATGGAACCTCGGACATGATAGATTACCAATAACTCAAAATCTTATTTAAAGAGGTGTCCTACCAGAATGTTCTTCTTTGTGCTCAGGTTGTCATCAACAAGTAGAAACAGCGGGTCATTTATTTTTTGATTGTGTTTTTTATTCCAAGATTTTGTATGAATGCTTAAACTGGTTTGGAATATCTACTACTTTGCAAAATAGTTGTAGGAATCACTTTTATCAATTTTTTAGATTGCCTAACTGCAGTATGAAAAATGGTGGATTTTATGGTGCACCCCTAAAGATGGGGTTCACCGGTGCACCACCAAATTGTGGCCATTGATATGGTAGTAAAAATAGATCAATGGTGATGAAAGTATTACCTGGAACTTGGACAACAGGTTTTAACAAAAAAAGTTTATATTTACTTAAATGTCCTTGAAATTATTTATGGTGAAAATTATTTTCCTTTAGGTGCAAATGCTGAGCTCGATGAGCTTTGATTACGATTTCCATTCAATCTTGTAATACTTATTGACACAGTATCCAATCAAATAGAAGCAAAGGAGTTGTTACAATGGGAAAGAACGAGCCCCTGTTCCTTTTTCTTCTCCTGATATTCTATTCCTTCTCCAGTTCTCCTCCTCCTATTGTCGGGCTTTTTTCTTATCTCATCCAATCCACTTTCTTCTGGTTATTTATGTGTTGATTAAACTTAATTTAAAATATTAATTAATTGTTGTGGACCTGAGGTAGAATTCATGGTTATCAACTTATCATCTCGATGGTTCCCCTGAGGAACTTTGTGCTTTTCAAAATGAAAAAAAAAAATGCAAAATCGATCGAGAGCCCATTCTTATTTTAGCCTAAAAACCTCGAAATAAGATCAAAATTCAAAACTGCTTAACCTGGTTAGTAAAATCTGTCATTGGACAGAGTTCTCTAGGTCTTGTGTCACGCCATGAAAGCATTGTCAACCAAAGTATGCCTCTAACGGATCCTCTTGTGACTCTGTTTGGTAGCGTTCGTGAGAAGCTCCCTGAGACAGGAAGTATACGAAGCACTCTTTTTCCAAATTTTAGAAGCATGTTCAACACAGTTGAGGCTCATGTTAAAAATGAACAGTGGGATGAAGAGAGCCTACAAAGAGAAGGTGAGGACGGACTACACATCAGATGTTGTTGCTGGGGACTTTGATGACAATTTGCACAGTCCTTTAATATCACGTCAAACAACAAGCCTTGAAAAGGACATGCCTCCTCTTTCCGTGATTCTACAGGGTTTGGTGGCGGCTGGCAGCTTAGAGAAAAGGGAGGAGGGTTTAAAAGAATTTGTTTGCACCAGGAGGGAACTATTTGCAAAAAAAAAAAAAAAAACTCACCGGTTACATTTATTAAACAGTCCAATATTAACTTATGATAGTAGGTAAAACATGGAGTGCACCGGCACCATAAAAGGCGCCATGAAAAATAGGATTTTATGGCCGGTTGTTTGGTTTGCAATAGTTTGGGTAATTTGGTGGGTAAGAAACAAGAACATATTCAGAAATTCAGAGTTTCCAGTGGGGAATATGAAGGCGACAATTATGTTACTTTCATGGAGCTGAATTAAATATAAAAATGCTGGTTTTAACCATTCTGTCTCATCTTGGATTTCAAATCCAACAGCCTGTTTGGGATTTAGTTAGAGTTTCTTTTTGGTGTATGGTACTCTTTTTATTTGCAGGTCTTGTTTTTGGGCCTTTGTGGTTGTAATTGGGGTGGGGTTATGTTTTCTTATTGCAAGACCTTGCTGTTTCTATCTTGGCTTTTCCTAGAATGTCTTGTGCTTTAATTTAGCCTTCTTTTTTAATGAATTTTTAGCTTATATAAAAAAAAAAGATATCGATATTAACTTGATATTAATATGCTGTCAATCCCACTTCACAAACCAACCAACCTAAACATATTGGTATCGACTATCACTTGACTTGAGAGAAGCTCCAAGCTGAATTATTTCACCTTCTTCCCATATCCACCACTGATCAAAAACGGGGAGTGCTTAACACACATTCTCCAGATTGCCAAAGGTATTAGACAATACTACTATTTCCAAAAAAACAAAAAATCGTTTTACCAATACACTTTGATTCCCATTCTGCATTCTGTTTATATAGATCATAGTTAGTTACACTTAGGGCTGGCAAAAGGATCCGCGGACCAATTATCTATCCGGTCCATTCACAGTAAAATCCATCCAATCCATCCAATAATAATAAAAAATACTAAATGGATTGGATGGGTTGGATTGTTTTTATTAATAGATGGTTAATGATCCATCCGATATATTTTTTAATCCGTTGGATCAAACAAAAAAAAGGAAATGGATCATTTATGATCCATTCAAAAATTATTACTTTTTGTCCAAACTGAAACGATTTTCACGAATCACAATGCAAGGTATTCCTTTCTTCTTTCTTCTTAGTTCCTACCAACAGTTTTGTTTAGTTCCCTAAAGTTTCGGTTCAAAGAGCATAGGAGATTTGGCCTATGGGTCAAACTAAGATCTTCATATATAAAGTTGTTTGTGTTTCTTTGATTTATTATGAATGTAATAATGATTTCGGTCATGGTCAACACATTCTCATTACTTCCCATATTTTACAAAGCAAAGTCAACAACGTTGGATCCGTAACTTCAAATATTTCCTCCATTTCTTTCCTTTTTTTTTCTATTCACTTTTTTTTTTTAAAAATTCTACCTTTTATATTTGCTTGAATGGATTACTACTACTAGTTGACGTACTATGCTGTTAGTGAGCCTAAAATTTGCTAATTTTTCTTAAGGTGGCTTAGTCTAAAATTCATGTATTTAATTAATGTCATAAAAATTCTAGAGAAAGAAAAAATATTTAATATTTTTTTAGTAGAGTAGATAAAATATTTAGTATGTAAAAATTGTTAAAATAAAATTTTGGTGTAAAAAATACTTTTAAATGGATGGGTTGGATATCCATCCATATAAAAATGACTAATGGATGGGTTGGATGATTTTTTATTAAACGGATCATGGACGGATTGGATTTTTTTAATATATTTTTTAATGGATCGAAATGGATTGATGGATTATTTTGGTCCGATCCATTGCAATCCAAATCAAAATCCATCGGATCCATCTATTTGCCACCCTTAGTTACACTAGGTTTAGTTAGTTCAGTTAGAAGTTATGAGGGGAAAATTAGTTAATCAGTTACAGCCAAGGTCCGAAACCGAAATCTGGGCCGTGACGTGTTGCTTTTAGTCGTAATTATAGCCGCATCGGCCGTATTTTCCCGCAATATCCGCAACGCAACGCAACCTCAACCATGATTTAAAACCTTGGTTACAGCTTCGTCCTCTTTATATATGAACATTATTCACACCCAAAATAGGATAAGTTGATTCATTTTCACAATCCACAAATGGTTTTACATATTTTGTTTAAGGTCAATATTGCATTAACTGCCATAGGATGGAATTCTCCCTTAAATCACTCTGAAAATTTTATCAATATTATCCTGAAGCAACTCACCTCAAAATTGGATGACGTTTTCCAGTTTTGGAATTTGTGATACACTCCCAAACACAACTTTTCAAGGTGTTGGTACAAGATATTTATTACCAAAACAGCTTAATTTATGTTGGTTGGTGGGTTAAATAGTTTGGCAACGAAAAGAAGACTGCTGAGCTGGGTCCCTTTGCAGTTTTGAGAATGGATCTTCACTAGCAGGCCGGGGCAACGTGCAAAAAACACATTCAAATGTTTATTATAATTTCTACATATATATTTACAGTTTTATAGTTCCAAAGCTGTGTAGAGTAGTTTTTTTTTTTTATAAGCAACTGTGTGTAGAGTAGTAGTACTTCTTTTATGAAGAAACTCCTATGCTAGTTGTTTCCTTTAAGGAGGGTGGGAGACTTCCTTTGCTCCAAAATAGAATCTACAATCCTAAGAAACATTCAAATCCTTATTCTACATGCGTATTAATTAAGTCTTACGATACAAAAGTTTCTATTAAGCTGTAACTAACCCATTTTTTTTTTTTTAAATGAAGATATGAATGGTGACAGAAAATTTGATTTAAAAATGTGAATAAAATGAAGAAATACAAGTCAGATGAAGGAATTATATTGTCAAATTTGATTCCTTCCCCTCAAATTTTTCCACCTTTATTGTCAGTTCAACCAAACATGACCAAGAGTGTGTGTTTGGATAAGCATTGATAAAAGTGATTTTGAATGGAATTGATTTTGTAAAATTGATTTAGTTAGAATTGAGTTTGGAGTGACGTACACGCACAAATCGAGAAATGGTCCAAATTTTTTGAGTGATGAGAGAGAGAGTGATGAGAGAGAGAGAGTGGCCGAGTGGGAGAGAGAGAGACATTGGATGGCGAGTTGAGAGAAATAATGGCAGAGAGGGGAGGAGAGAAAAATATGCTCCACAACATTTGAGACCTAGTTACCTGAGGGACACGATCTCTTATTTCTTTACAAATTTCCCAGAGAACTTTGACTATGAATATATGTGGAAGATCATTAGTAGATGTAGAAGCGTTGGGGAGGTTGTTATCCCACTAAAGAGAAATAGATTTGGAAAGAGGTTTGGTTTTGAAGGGTTAAAATCTGTTGAAAACCCAAAATCTTTGGAGAGTTAGCTTGATGCCATTTGGATTGGGGATAAGAGACTGAGGGTTAATTTGCCATGCTTTCAACATGGTCAAGATAATCATGCTGGGGGGAAACTGCCGAAGGCTCGAGGTAATGGAGGTATGGGACGTAATGTTAATAGGGATATCAGTTTTTCTCATGTGGTCTCTTCTGGATTCAAAAATGTTGGAAATAAAGCTGCTCCTCAAAGGAACTTAATAAAGGAGGTGGATTCGGTTGATGATTGGCGTGGATTGGCACTTAATATTTCTGATGATGAGATGTCATGGCTGAATGGTAGCTATGTTGGTCTGACTATTGAGTTGGATGACTCCTTTAATGTGCAAAAGGAATTACATAAAGCAGGGCTCTTCTTAATTAATTCTTATCCTATGGGAGGATACATGGTACTTCTAACAGCTGACGAAGGGGCGGATATGGTACATACTGTTAGAGATTTTGTGGAGCTGTTCTCCAAGTTATTTTGTGAGATTAAACCTTGGACTTTAGACTCAGTTGCTAGAGACAGACTCATCTGGCTGAAAGTGATGGGGGTTCCCTGCCATGCCTGGAAGGAGGAGCTGTTCAAAGTGGTGGTTGCCCAAGTTGGAAAATTTATTAAAGTGGATGAATGTACAAGAAGAAAAGAAAGGTTTGATGTTGGTAGAGTTCTTGTCTCAACTACTATCCCAGAAGCCATAAACAGAGTCTTTAAAGTGATGATCAATAAAACAATCTTTTCAATAAGAGTGATGGAGGAGCTGTTTTGTGAACTGAGTTCGAGCTACAAATCAATCCAGGAGCATGACGACGGACTCGATAGTTCTTCTTAGGAGAGTGACATGGATCTGGAAGATGAGTTTTTCATGCCAGAAACGGAGCTTGATGACGGTGTAAGACAGAGTAGCCTACCGCTGGTGGAGGAGGTTTTTCCAAGTTCAAACTTGAGATGTCAGAAGCCCATTGGGAATAAGGACTCTGGTGAAAGGTCTGTGTCATGCGGCGGATGCAGAAATTCGTACTCCAGTCAGAGTAAAATTTTTTCCCTGTAGCTCGAGACATGTCAGCGATAATGGGGGGAAAGGTGTGTTAACGGTACAGAGAAACAAAGAAAAAGAAATAAGGTCAAAGCAGGTGGGGTCACCTTTTGTTAGAAACAGCTTTGAGGTATTGGACCAAGGGGTAACGAAGGAAGGTCCGGTGTGTATAATTGATAGGCCCCAAGAAGTGCTATATGGGCCGAATAAAGAGCAGGGCCAGAAATTAATTGAGCAAAATCTCAGGCGGGATATGGGCCAGGAAATAAAAGCTCATGTAGGGAAGAAAAAGGCCTTTAAATCTACAAAGTCTAAGTGTTTAAGATGGAAACAATTTGTTGGGCTGGAGCTGGATGCACAACGAAAAAGGAAGGGGGGTTCAAAAAAGAAAACACTAGACTCTTCTTTGGATACGATTCAGGAAACAGAATCTTCTGTTGCTCCTGCTGCTCGTGTGGATAAAGGAAAAGGAAAATACATTGTTGATGTGCAGGATTCTGTTGACGCAGCGGGAAGTTTGTCTTGCGGTGTTCAAGAAGGCACTTCACGAAGGCAAGAGAGAAAGGGACACCATCTCAGTGGTCGATTGGTGAGCAGAGAAACGAAAAGGAACAACAGATCTAAGGAGAATACAGGTTCGGCCAACTCAGATTCCTTCTCTTGTAGCAGTAGTAAATTTATGCTGCATTGTAATTCATTGAATGTTGCGAAGAAAATTTGGGAACTTGGAAATGTGCTTGGGGTGACATATGAGGGGGATGAGGAAGAAATAATACAAAAATTTGTAGAGATGGAAAATAGGGATAGATTGGGTTTTTTCATTAGGTGTGGAGAGAGAAGGTTCTTAATGCAGGTCTGCTCAATTAACATCAGGGGGTTGGGAGCGGAGATAAAAAAAACAGAAAATCCGCTCCTTAGTTACAGTTCATAAATTGGAGTTCTTAGCTATTCAGGAAACAAAGATGGAGGAGGTGACTGAGGTTTTTGGCCATCGGCTGTGGGGTAACTCAGATTACAATTGGAGTTTTTTTGGCAGCAAGAGGTAACTCGGGTGGGCTTCTAAATATCTGGGATTCAAGAGCTCTGACTAGTATTTTCTCCTTTGCGGGAGAAGGTTTCTCAGGAGTATGTTTTGAAAAAGGAATCGACAGAATTCTGTGCTACATTGTAAATGTAAATTCTCCTTGCAACCTAGCAGGGAAAAGGAAATTATGGGAATATTTGAGGAGTGTAAAAAGTAGATTAGGGTTTGGATTGTGGTGTTTAGTAGGGGATTATAATGCAGTATGTAACTCAAGAGAAAGGAAAGGATTGGGGTTATCTCTTGGTTCTCAGGAGGTAGTGGAATTTAGAAGATTCGTAGAGGATATGGAATTGATTGATCCGCCACTTCTGGGGCGGAGATTCACGTGGTATAAAGCTGATGGTTCGGCAATGAGCCGTTTGGATCGTTTCTTACTTTCTTAGGACTGGATACAAGTATGGGAGGTTGAAGGCCAGTGGGCTTTGAATCGTGATGTCTCTGACCATTGCCCGATCATGTTGAAGCAAGGGAAGCAAGAATGGGGTCCAAAACCGTTTCGCTTCAATAATTGTTGGTTGGCTCATCCGGGGTTCCGCATGGTGGTGGAGAATTACTGGTTGGGATCGAACTTTCAAGGGTGGAAGGCGTACATTCTTAAGGAAAAGTTGAAATTGCTCAAGTGTGAATTGAAGAAGTGGAATTGTGAGGTGTTTGGCAACATTGATTTTAAAATCAATTCGGTTGAAAAGGAAATTAGCAATTTAGACTTGGTGGCCGAATCGGTTGGCCTCTCAGACGAAGGGATAGCTTTGAGAAGGACTAAGTTCGCGGAGTTGAGGAAAGGATTGAATGACAAACATAGTTTACTGTGACAAAAGTCTTGGGTTAAGTGGTTGAAGGACGGCGATGCAAATACTTCTTTCTTCCACGCAACCTTATCTAGTAGGAGGAGGCAGAATAACCTGTTGGCAATCCAGGTTGAGGATCTTTGGATTGAAGAGGTGGGACAAATTAAAGCGGAGGTTATTAAATTCTTTTCTGACATCTACTTGGAGGGGGGTGGGAGACGGCCTTTACCTGATGAAGTGGTCTTTCCAGTTCTGTCACATGATGTTGTGCAAGCTATGTCTATGAGCTTCTCGATAGAAGAGGTGGAGGCGGTTATTGATAGTTTTGACGGAGAAAAAATTCTGGGGCCGGATGGTTTTCAACTTCAATTTCATCAAGAGGTTTTGGGAGATGATGAAGAATGATGTGTGGGGAATGGTGACTGAGTTCTATGATCATGCGAGGCTTCCAAAAGGCTTGCTTTCTTCCTTTGTGGCTCTCATTCCGAAAATCGGCAACCCATAGAACCTAGGTAACTAAAGACCTATCTCTCTTTTAGGCTTCCTTTACAAGATTGTGTCAAAACTGTTGGCTTCTAGGTTGTGGTTGGTGATGAATCCGACATTCTCACTTAATCAATCGGCTTTTTTTTACCCAAAAAGGAATATCTTTGATGGAGTGGTCATTATCAATGAAGTAGTGGATTTCTCAAGAAAGTCACGGAAACAATGTATGATCTTCAAGGTTGATTTTGAGAAGGCCTATGATTCGGTAAATTGGAACTTCTTGGACTACATGATGGGGAGGCTTGGTTTTAACGACAAATGGAGATCTTGGATTAAAGGTTGTTTTTTTTTTTCCTGGCTATTGTTCGGTGCTGGTGAATGGGTGCCCTACAGATGAGTTCGCAATTCAGCGGGGTTTAAAGCAAGGTGATCCCCTTGCGCCATTCTTGTTTCTCATGGTAGCAGAAGGTTTGACCGGGCTGTTGAGAAAGGCAATCTTTTTTAGAGAAATACAAAGGATTTGAAGTGGGAGGTGGTTCTGCGGTGTCTATCCTTCAGTATGCGATTGATACTTTGTTTGTGGGGGAGGTGAGCTGGGAGAATTTGTGGGTCATCAAATCAGTGTTGAGGTGTTTTGAATTGATATCAGGCCTAAAGGTTAATTTTAAAAAGAGTAGTTTGGTAATGGTGAATGTGGAGGAAAGATTTAGTTGTGCGGCTTCAAGGTTTCTTAACTGCAAAAAAGGAGGATTGCCCTTCAAATATCTAGGGCTACCCGTGGGGGTTAACCCGCGAAGCACACTGACTTGGCAACCGGTTATAGATACGGTAAAACGAAGATTGGCCTCCTAGAAAGGTAAACATCTCTCTCTAGGAGGACGGATCACACTTATCAACTCGGTCCTAAATAGTCTACCAATTTATTACATGTCATTTCTTAGATTGCCTAGGAAAGTCTTGAAAAAACTAGTTAGGATTCAAAGGGAATTTTTGTGGGGAGGGTGTGCGGAGAGGAAAAAAAATCCCATGGGTGAGGTGGGCGTTGGTGTGTCGGCCAAAAAAGGATGGGGGGTTGGGAATAATAAACTTGGAGTGGTTCAATCTTTCTCTTCTAGTAAAATGGCGATGGAGGGTGTTAAAAGAGGAAGAGGGACTATGGCGTGAAGTTGTGAAGTCGAGATATGGTAACAATTTTGGTGAGATATCTCTCTCATTTTTGGAGAGGAACTTGGAGAGAAATGCCCCCCCTTGGTGGAAAGGAATCTGTCGGCTTGGGAGGTTTGAATCGATGGAAGATTGGTTTCAAGAAGGTATGAGGAGAAAGTTAGGTAGAGGGAACAAAACCAAATTTTGGGAGGATTTGTGGGTGGGAGTTAATAGTTTGAAGGAGATTTTTTCCTAGGCTTTATAGAGTGTCGGAGGATAAAGGTAAGGTGATAGAGCTCTTAGGTGAGTGGGAGG
This sequence comes from Echinosophora koreensis, assembly GCA_035048595.1. NCBI lineage: Eukaryota > Viridiplantae > Streptophyta > Magnoliopsida > Fabales > Fabaceae > Echinosophora > Echinosophora koreensis. The sequence goes on along the minus strand of JAPCYP010000123.1, from coordinate 208,491 downwards.
GTGTTAACTGGGTTTGGAAACTAAATTGGAGGGAGTTCTTTAGTTGGGAGAATAAATTATTGGTTGAATTGATAAACCTGCTACGTTCAGTTACTCTTTCTAGATCGTTGGATGATGACTGGTTTTGGTCCCTTGACGACTGAAAGGCATTTACTTCAATTTCAGCTTACAGGTTTTTGTATTCTAAGTGTTGCAGCTCTGTGACTAATTTCAGAATGGAAGGTTCCCTCTTTAAACATTTCTGGAAAAGCAAGGTTCCTAAGAAGGTTCTTGCCTTCTCTTGGCAAGTGCTTTTGGACAGTTTTCCCTCCAAAGCTTTATCTTCTAGAAATGTCCATCTGGGTGAACAATCCCTTTTGTGTGTTTTCTGTAATGATGCTATAGAGGATGCAGAACATCTATTCTTGTTAGGTAGATTTGCTTCACAGGTGTGGATGAAGGTTTATGCTTGGCTTGGACAAAATGTTGCTTTACCCTCCAATATTGTAAACTTATATTTGTAGCATGGAGGAATTTTCAAAGGAAGAAGGTGTAGGCAGCGCGGGTACTTGATTTGGCATATGGTAATTTGGTTAATTTGGCTCCAAAGAACGACATCATCTTCAGTAACTCAGCTGCTGACTTCACTAGGTTAATGGACTCAATCAAGTGTAGGACGTGGCGACTTCACTAGGTTAATGGACTCAATCAAGTGTAGGACGTGGGAATGGTTTTCAGCATCTTGTGGTATTTTCAATTCCTTTTCATTTTGGTGTGCAAGTCTTATTGATTGCTTGAAAGTACAGAAATAAGGTTCTATTCTTATATCAGAAGGTCTGGGACTAAAGGTCTGTATTGCTCTGTTTCTGCTGGTTGGGTCTGCTGTGACGTTATAAAATTCTCTTTGCTGTTGGAGTGTTTGTTTTATTTGGAATTGGGTTATTGGGGCATGCTATTCTAATCCATTGTACTGATAGATATATATATATATATATATCCTTTGCCTGCTGGGCTTGTTTTTGTGGATTGCAATGCAGTTTTGGACTTTTGTTGGACTGTGTATGAGGAATGGGTACAGTTTATTATGCTTATTTATGCTTTCTGGGAGGTGGGCGATGTATATGCTGATTTAGGTTCATTTTTGCCGGTTGAACACTATAACCGTGGATTTCATGTGCTGGACAGGAGCTATATGTTAGTGGGGGGAATTATAGATATTGTTCAACCTTATAGATTTAAATACTTTAGGTTGAGGTATTATCTTTGGTTGCTCCATATTGGTTCTCGATGTTTTGTAAATATGTTACTTTGTATATGGGTTCGGGTATCTCTTGTACTCAATCTAATATATCTTTTGTTTATATATATAAAAAAAAGAGTTTGGAGTTAAGTGATTTATGTTTGGATGTTTTCATTTTGAAAGCAAGTTTGATATAAAATTTAGATTAAAATTTTCAATTCAACTCAAAAGCTACATTTTGTAACTTCTAGTCAAAATCGCCTCTGAAGGCAAAATCAATTTTACTTGACAGTAACCAAACATTTTATTTTCACTAAAATCACGTTTGACAGGGAACAGAATCAATTATGGTGGTTTCCAACGTAAAACCAAACACACGTACTGTTGATGTTGATGGTCTATCCCAAAATCTAAAGTTAATTAATTGTCTAAACTTAAAGTCTCAAGTTAATGTTGATGGTCTATCCCGGAAGAATGATGATAATTTATAATAGTACAGTAGTAGTTAATATTGTTAGTTGTTATGTTAATTTTCTTTGGTAAGGGTTTGAATCCTGGATCTCGAACTCCTTATACCTAAATGAGTCCAACTCTTGTGTAACACAACTTATTTTTTTCACTTTCTCACTAGTATCAGTTTTAAATATTTCTTTTAACCGAAGACAAAAATTAACACTCTGCATCAATGTGAACACTAAGTAGTGTTCAACGAACATTTCTCTAAAATTAGAGACAAAGATATATTAAATTGATGGAAGAGAAAGAAAGTCGTTGTAATTAAGCCTTCATCTGTACGCCAATCTCACATGCAGGGATTTGACCCGTACATCCTGATTCTCCTCGTTTTTATTCTTTCTTTTTTCTTGCACTTTCCCTCAACAAATGCAAGTGTTAACTAATGTTCTAAGAGTACTAATAAAAAAAAAATTTAAAAAAAAAACTACATTTTTATGAGAAGTTATATATATAATGATTTGAAAATGATATTCTTAGTTTTTTATTGAATAATTTTTATTTTTGGATTCATTAACCAATATTCTTAGAGGCCAGAACACCCATTTATATATTATCTTTTTCTTCCAAGTTTTATGTGTATCTGTTACTGTCAGCGTCTAGATTAAGATAACAAGCATGTATATACAGACAAAACGGCATATTCTGACTAGACAAACATAAATAAACAAGTGAAAATAAAACAGTTTGAAACAGTTAAAATTCATTAATGAGGACTAGCAAATTCAAGTCCAAAAAGACTCTCTCTTAAGAGGATCAGAGTCTTGGAATACATTGGAGGATGAAGAAGAAGATGAGGCAAAGGTGAGATACTGGGGAAGGATTTCGTAGTTACTGTTGTCAGATAGGAGCAACGATTTGCCATCTTGGTCAATCTGCGTTGGTAGAGTATTAGGCTCTAGCTGCATCTGGATGCAAAGAATCTCTGCTTGTGCCATTGCAAGCTGCATTTGCAACTGTGAAACCTGGCTTTGAAGGTATGATATGGCTCCAACACATCCATATACCGGGTCTCTCACTCTTGCATTTGCTTCGTAAACTAAACTGCTTACAGCATCTGCTCTTTGATGAACTGGAAGCTCCTGTATATATAGAAGAGTAACATATAATAAAAATAAATACTATTACACAACTATAAGAACATTAATATAGAGGGATGCTCAAAGGGTCTTGCTAACAGTGTCCCAAGGCAAGAAATTAAGCAACATTCCATTCAAAAATTAAGAATTTCATTTTTTTTCCATTCATTGAGTAGAAGCGATAGTACTAGTCCCGCTTAGGTAGCTCAGTTGGTGAGCTAAGGGACACAAATTAAGAGTCTCCACTTGGAGAGCAGGAATTCGAATCCCCGACTCCCTAATATAACAACCAATAACTAACATTTATCGGGAAAAAAAAAAAGAGAAGTACAACATTTTCCCATAAAACCTGCCTTTTTCATTCCTTTAACATGTCCATTCTTAGATAGTCACTTTCTAATATAGATAATCAAAGCAATAGTACATGAAAAGATAGAGATAAATGTATGGCATGACTTACATATAGTGTCAAGTGTCAACTGTAGATTTGAGTATCTATATTATATAAATAGATTCTACCTAAAAATTTTCTCTTGTTATGTAACATATATGATGTATATTTTTAAAAAAAAAAATACTAATTGAAGGAGGAAAGAGAAGGAAGGATAAGGAAATGTAGAAAGACCTGCAGCATTTTGCTGATATTGCTAGCACCAAAGACCTTGTGAACAATGGCGAACTTGCGTGGATCATCGGAAGGAAAGTAAGGAGCAAAAATACAATCCTTGGTGCAACGGCGTCTCAACAATTTGCAGGAAGCACAAGGTGAGGAACCCCCCATTTGGAATCAAGGTTGAATACTGAGAAGCCAACAAAACGGTGATTATATACTTTGTTGTCTTTTGCTGTATATGAAGAGGAAGAAACGCAGCACAAATGAAGCTTGGTGTTCAAGAGAATGAACCTGAGATTTCCCATTTATAATGGCCGGTGATATTTAAAGTTGCTTGCCTATGTAGAATAGCTAGATGCACATGTTCTTCTTGTAAAGTATGATTTCATAATAATAAATATTGGGTTGATGTACTAAGAAGGAAGTTAGAGACCACTTGCTCTATGACACAATCACATATATAATATATACTTAAAATTACAAGTTTAGCCAATATATTTGAGGCAATTATCCATTTACAATAATGTATTAAAGGACCCAAGAGCGTTTGGATGAGATAACACGAGTTTCTTCAAGCTTAACTAGTAGTCTTGAGTTCGAATCCTGACTTTAGGAATGCAGCAGTATTAAGACTCTTCAGGGAGGGTTTTGCCATCCTTATAATCCTACCCAGCTTGAGGGATTAGTCTAGTTACGCACGGAAGATACCCTAGAGACAGAAAAAAAGATATATTAAATGAGCAATGAGGTCAAACAGCAAAGGGCAAAGATGGGTAAGTGATGAAGTAGAGTGGTTCAAATAAAAATATAACTAGGAGGCGGTGGTCAACAAACCGACTAGGCGCGTGATAGGTTGGCAATCCATGCAGTTGTGTAGTTTTCACGTCCACATTTGACTCTTCAATTTTCTATACAAAACGTATTCTATACTCGTACATGTAATCTGAAGCATACTCATATTATGCTTTATACTCGAATAGTGAGTTCTAAGTCTAACACAGCTGTTATAGATAGTATAAACAATTAGTTCACATCTTTAGACCGTTGCAACTTGTAAGCGAAAAGCTTAATTGGAAATTAACCCTAGCTTGGACCAAGACCCCTGGAGAGAAGGGTTCGACGTGAATGTTTGTTGGGTGGGACATTCACATGGAAACCCTCTCAATCTCTCTCTACTTGCGTATATAAGTTGAATGCATAAATTATTTATTCAGATCGATCATTAATTAGGACTATAGCCAGGGGCCAGGGCTACCCAAATGGCATGACATCTACAACACCAAAATGGATACCTGAGGGAGAAAGTTGGCTTTTTAACCGGGTAGGTTAGGTGTAATTTGACCGGGAAATTCCCAAAACAGTGTAACTTCAAAAATATTTACGTATATAGTGTAAGTCGTTGATAGGGAATACGATTTTTTAATGTAAGTCGTATGTAATATTAACGACTTGCATTTGTTAAATTAAATAATGTAAGTCGTATGTGGTGTTAACGACTTGCATGGTTATATAATTTTTTTTAATTAAATAGTACAAGTCGTATCTATGATTAACGACTTGCATCATTATATTTTTTAAATTAAATAAATGCTAGTGGTATATCTTATCTTATTAATGACTGCAAACTTTTTTTTTAATAATTAAACAAAGCAATTCGTATGTACTAGTAACGATCTATATGGTCATTTTTTTTTTTAAAAAAAAATTTAAATAAAGCAAGTCGTGTACATTAGTAACGACTTGTATTTTCACCAAAAATAAAATAAAATAAAGTTATGTGGTGCATTGATTTTTTTTTTGCATAATTAAATAATTCAATTTTATATAATGTTAGTGTTATCCCCCAAAATAAATTAATTTACACTAGTACAAGAAGCATTTTTTTTACAGCGGTTAAAAGTTACCTGTTACGTCGGTTTTGGAGGCAACATTGTTTAAATCGCAGATTCATCCTTTTCGATTTTTAGCAATATTGAATTTGTATTGTTTTCGATGTATTTTACCAATTTGAATGAATGAATATTTTTTTAGTTAAAAAAAATTATAAAAAAATATTAACAAGAAATTGCCATTTAGGGCTACATACAAATTTTAATTAAGCCCGTCAAAATTTTTTTTTTTATTAAGATGCAAGTCGTTACCATAAGATACGACTTGCGTTATTTAATTTTAAGAAAAAGTTTCATTAATAAAATCATTTGACTAACATTATTTAATTTAAAAAAATATATATGGACATGCAAGTCGTTAACCATAAATACAATTTGTATTATTTGGTTGAAAAAAAAATATTATAACCATGCAAGTCGTTAACATCACATACGACTTACATTATTTTATTAAAAAATGTAAGTCGTTAATATTACATACGACTTGCATTAAAAAATCGTATCTCCCACATACGATTTACACTATGTATGTAAATATTTTTGAAGTTACACTATTTTGGGAATTTGCGGGTCAAATATACACCTATCCGGTAAAAAAGCCGAGAAAGTTTCTTGCCACCTGAGGTATTTTAATGAACGTGACTTCTGGAAACACACTCTCTTGTGCAATTAGTTTGTGCAAATCCTTGAATATTGTGAAAAATGAAGTGATGTAATGGTGTGTTTTTATCTTCTTTTTTTTAGTTAAAAAAAAAGTCTTCAATTTTTATATATGAAATGATTTATTTGTTTACTCATTATCGCTTTCATATAGCAACAAGAGTACAATGGTAACTGAAATATACTCGGCTTTTTTATATGTCTAGTGTAATTTGATTGTAAATTATAGGCATGGTGTACGTTTACACTAGACACGTAAAAAAACCAATATACTCTCATTGAGTACCAAAGTTTAAAAAACATGTAAAAAATAATTATTAGAAGACTCTTTTAGTCTCGTAACATTACTCGATTGCTAATCTCACAGTAATACCAGTGAGGATTTTAGGGAAAGAATGATTCTAGGGTATTTGGGAAAGATTGATTTTAGGGGAAAAAGTTTTTTTTCCCTATAAAAAGCTATTTTGAAATTAATCTGATATAGAAAATAAAATTTTGAAATTAAATTACTCACAATTGCCAATTATTATAATAATTATTTTTCACAATTAATCCAAACACACTAATAATATATTTGACAAATTAGCTTAAAATAAAAATATATATATAGAAAAAGTGATTTTTTAGAAAAGCTAAAGTTTGAAGCTTATTTTAAAACCAATCACATTTTTCCTTTTTATGCCTATACAATTAATTATCAAACAAATATTATTATTCTATACAAACAACTTCTAACCACGTTTCTTTATAATTTATCACATAAAAAATATTTTTTTACATCATTCAAATGTATCTTAAAATTGTGATTAAACAAACATATCCAAACAAAAATAGATTCTAATTATAATCAATTATCATAATAATCGGTTATACAAATAATCGATAATTTATATAATATATTTTTCGGAGATGTCCCAAACACACTCTAATATATCTGAGACAAAAAGAAATTATCACTTTCTTATTTTATAAAAGGTAAATTTAATTTTTTGTCCTTCAAACACATACAAGTAGGGAAGCAACTGGACGGGGTGGGCACAGGTAGTAGTCCCCCACTACCCGCTCGCTGGACAAAAACACTCATGTACGCACCCTATACCAGCACGGGTACCCGCTAGTCAGATTTGCAGTGAATTTTATGGATATTCATGGGTATCCAAGGATATCCATTGATATTTATTAAATTTATTTTAAAGCGTATTTCTATAGGAAAAAAAGTATCTACATAATTATAAAAGGTATTTAAATATTTTTATTTTAGTAGACTTGCAACTTGATGATGGATGCAAAATGTTATTGTTTACTCTAGTAAATTTGAGTAAACGACAAGCTCGAATGTAATCAAATGAAGTTAATAATTAGAATGTTTAGCCTGATATTGTCAGTAAGATAATCAGTAAACTATTTGAAGTTGGATTACATTTAACTTTTTACATAAGAAGAATAATAAATTTTACTAACAGGTATGGATACCTCAATACCCGATCCCGCTTCGTTTACATTTATTTTGCCCATGGATACCCGCTAGCTACCCACCCTGTGCCCATGACAGGTTTTATCCGTAGATATCCACGGATATGGATAATATTGCCATCCCTATATACAAGCTTGGTCGTTTTTTAATCCTCGAAGCATTCTTATAATTGTCAAATTAATCCCTTAATTATGTAAAATATCATTAAACCGGTCATTATTTGGAAGAGAGAATAAGAGTAACAAAGCCTTAATATGTAGACCTAATTTGATTTGATTGCACATGAAACAAAATTAATGGCACTTCAAATTAATGAGGGATTAAGTTAATGGAGAATACTAACCAGTGCCCTAAGGACAGTGGTTAAGAAATAAAAAAAATGTTTTCATTATAAGTTGTGCATTCAAAATTTTGAGAAGTGTTATATTTGGATTTCCAATGAAAATTTGTTATTAATTAATTCCTTAACCAATTCCCATAAGACACTGGTTAGCAAGACCCTAAATTATTTAATGACAATATCTTATCATCAACCTGTGAACCTTACCTATAACTTTACAAGTTTGAATAATGTACTTCAAGAGAAATACTTGTATAGACATTGTAACATCTCTGGCTGCTCGATGGATTGATGACTGTCCCCACAAATCAACACGGGTCTTTTCAGCGTGCTTTGTCCTCACTCACACGCTTCCTGGGAAAACTTCCCAGAAGGTCACTCGTCCCATAATTGCTCCAAGTCAAGCACGCTTAATTGCGGAGTTCCTCAGTGATGGGCTACCGAAAAGAAGATGCATGTTTATATAGGTAGTACAAATCAATTCATATAAGTCATCCTTAACTGTATAGTCCCATACCTATACAGTCTAAGGATCCCTCTTATTTCGGTGTGTAATCGGTTCATTCATGTGCCTCTCCACCAAGAAGCCTGCCAGGAGCCGCTCTTTGTCGGTGCCTTCTTGCACCGACGACCACTCCCCGCCCTCGTCAACCCCGGGTGTCACATGCCCACCAGCTTCCGCTTGGTTCATCCACAAACCATACCGTACTGGGAGAGGTGCCGCTCTGATACCATTTTTAACATCCCTGGCTGCTCTATGGATTGACGACTGTCCCCACAAACCAATGCGGGTCTTTTCAACGTGCTTTGTCCTCCCTCACATGCTTCCTGGGAAAACTTCCCAGGAGGTCACCCATCCCAGAATTGCTCCAAGTCAAGCATGCTTAACTGTGGAGTTCCTAAGTGATGGGCTACCGAAAAGAAGATGCATCTTGCTTATATATGTAATACAAATCAATTCATATAAACCATCCTTAACTGTATAGTTCATACCTATATAGTATCAAGATCCCTCTTATTTCGGTGTGTAATCGGTTTATTCACGTGTCCCTCCGCCTAGAAGCTTGCCAGGAGCCGTTCTTTGTCCCTGCCTTCTTGCACCGGCGACCACTCCCCGCCCTCGTCAACCCCGGGTGTCAAAGGCACAAACCTAACACATCATCAATACAACCAATGATAAAATGACAACACATTAAAAATTTAACAAATAAAAATTAAGAAAACGCTCCACTTTCCCTCTTCTCTCTCGCCCCCAATGACCAATTTCTGCCATGAGAGCTCCTCTGCACGCCCAGACTTGGATCTTGATAAATTGGAGCATTGCCATTGGATTTGGTAGATTGTGAAAGGCTTTCGGATTCATAGTCACAAACAAAGAACAATTATCAATGATTTTTTAGTCTTTATACAGAAAAAAATAGGGAAGCATTAAAGACCCGCTTCAAGGACTTGGAGACCATGTGATCTGCTGTTCAACAAGTACACACTACCACCACCACGAGGAAAGTGTTCCCATTATACATTTTTTTATATGTAAAAGAATTAATTAATAATCCAAGAAAACTAAACTAAAGCACAAGATGGTGGGTTTGAAAGACAATCTGGTAACAAAGTATTGAGCGCACAAAACAAAACCCATCTGAGATTGCTCCTTCTAGGTTGCTCTGACAACTAAAGCTCGTGAGCAGAAAATTGGTACTGCACTTAGATCATTGGCTTGATGCCAAATTTGAAGAACAACAAAAGACCAATTCATTTTGTTGGATTTTGATGCTGGGCAGAGGAGCTCTCGTGACAGAAATGAGTCCTTCGGAATATGAGAGAAGAGGGAAAGTGGAGAGTTTATTTTTATTTTTATTTTAATTTGTTAAACGTTTAATGTGTTGTCATTTTATCATTGAGGATATGTGTTAGGTTTGTGCCCTACACAAGTCTTTCTCAATACTTCATGGAAGATTTTCACCTAACTCCTTCCCCTATCCAAAATAAGTGAAAAATTAGCCAAATACAAAAATCTTTGTGATGATACTTGCATTTAAAGACAGAAAAAAATATTTATATAATTGAAAACAAGGATAAAATACGATTATGTTGCAACAACAAAAATTGTGTTAAGCTATACAATAACGAGATATATATATATATATATATATATATATATATATATATATATTTGATCAATCATAGAGAACAACATTAAAGGAAGTATAAGGGGTATACAGTAACGATTTAGATAACTGTACAATATAAAAATTAGTATGATAACAAAATGAAATTAAATTATCATATTTCATCTCACATGACATGATAGTAAACTTAATTAATATTATTAATATTCCAATAGCGTTAAAACGTGTATAAGTTAATCATTGTAAGAGTTTAAGCATGAACAGATCGCACATGCATATGGACTCTAGAAGCCGTGACAAGGACATCATATGTCGGAAGAGATTCTTTTCGGTGGACATCCATCAGCCGTGATAATTGAACACAGCAATTTGACAACATACGCGATACCTATGTTATTGTAGTGTTATAATAATGTGTTTTTTTTTTAATACAAATTCTGATTTTTAAAAAAAAAATATTTATTTCTCAAAAAAACTCATTAATCAGACAATGAATTGAATTAATCAAATATTTGTATCTGATTAATCAGATATTTGCACATACATAACCAAAAAACCCATTAACCAGATAATGAACTGAATTAATCAGATATTTGTACCTGATTAACCAGATATTTGCACATATTTAACAAAAAGTTTTATTTCTAAAAAAAACCCATTAATTTGCACATACTTAACCAAAAACTTTATTTCTGAAAAAAAAAACTCATTAACCAGATAATGAACTGAATTAACCAGATATTTGCACATACATAACCAAAAAAACCATTAACCAGATAATGAACTAAATTAACCAGATATTTGTATCTAATTAACCAGATATTTGCACATACGTAACCAAAAATTTTATTTCTCAAAAAAACCCATTAACCAGATAATAAACTGAATTAACCAGATATTTGTACCTAATTAACCAGATATTTGCACATACTTAACCAAAAAACTTATTCACCAGATAATGAACTGAATTAACCAGATATTTATACCTGATTAACCAGATATTTACACATACTTAACCAAAAATTTTATTTCTCAAAAAAATAAATATTTAAAAAAATGGAACAAAATAATTTCTAAAAAAAACTAAATATTAAAAAAAAAAAAACCAGCCTGCTACAGTGCCGCACGGTGTGGCTCCGTATGTTGTCGCCGTATGGTATCAAAAAGTTGTGTCAAATTATCATTTTTCTTTAGTAAATGACTGAATGCATTATTTATCTACATGCAATATACGATCCTTATGGTTTAATTATCAGTGCTTTTAAGTTCATTAATTAACAAAGAAATATTTACTATCCATAAAATATGTTTATATATATATATATATATATATATATATATATATATATATATATGCGAATACTGCATAATCTTTGTGGCTATGTGATCGAATAAAAATTAATCTATTGGACGATTAAATAAACTGAACCTACAAGAATACCTTTATAAAAAAATTAATTAATGAACTACAGTCAAGGCAGCATCAATAACATAACGATAACCACAAATCAAGTTCCTATAAATTTTGTGTATCGAAAAAATATAATAATTAGATAAAAGTAAAAAGCAAAACTATATATGAAATACAATTGTCAAGTGTAGGGAGTGAATAGAGTGCAAGATAGAAAGCTTTCTAAAATGGAGAAGTTCTATATGCATGGAACAACTTACCGTTTCGCAAGCTATAAAATTGTAATTAAAGCAACACAAAATATATAATAAATCATATTTTTCCTTTTTTTTTTTTTTTTTTTCTATAGACAAATGTTAGTGTGTTAATTTTAGTATTTTTGTTAGTGAGTGTGACTTGAACCAACCTCCTTATCACTCCTCCACCCAAACCATCTTGACCACTTGCAAACGGTGCATAGTCATGTGGCAGTACACTCATTTGCATATTATTGTCAGTACATTACTTATACTACTGATCGATGATTATAAATAGGCAACCTATTTTATTACGTTAATCAATGGCATCAATCTGACACGAGACTAAGGCCTATATGGATTGTTAAAACGAAAACCCATTTCGAGAGCAGTACTGAGCTGTGAAACCCTAAGACCTATTCCATCTCTTTGCATTAAATGCTCTCCACATGATTCCAATATTCCAATCTTCTGTTCCGAGGAGGAAAGCTCAATTTCCTTTGTTGCATACTTGCATTCAATATAATTTATCTATCTTTTCGTGTATGAGTCGTATGACCATGTCTTATAGACCCAATGTCTATGAATTCCTCTTGGAGTGGTGAAATGATACACATGATGGGCCATTGTGTCGAATTTCATTTTGCACAAATTATACTTCGATTTTTCTATCCAATGCAAACTTATACAAGTTAACGAATCAAAAAATAGAAATGTTATGTTCAAAGTTGTGTAGTCAATTCCTTGAAAGTTTAAAAGTGATTCTTACCAATATAACATTTCTATATATTTTGATTTGCCAACATGTGCAGAGTCGCATAGGATAGAAAAATCGATTAAACTTAAGTACGGTTTCATATACATATGTTTTTTGACCAAACATAGGTACATATGTTGTTTTCTAAAAAAAAGGGGAGAAATAGGTTGTTGGGTAGTGTATATTTTTTATTTTTCACTTTAGTTCTATATGTTTTATTTTTTGCATTTTGATCATATATGTTATGTTCTGTCACCCACGTTAGTCCTAAAACTAACATCGTCAATAAGGAAATGACAAAAAAGAGTAGTATAAAAGACAGAACATAAAATATATATAACCAAAAAGAAAAAATAAAATATATGTTCCCTTTTCGCGCTCCTCATTTTGGTCATATATTCAGTATAAAAAATATTGGTCATATACATTATGTTTCACCTTTCATGTTAGTCCTGAAACTGACGTCGTTATGTACAGATTAATGGAAATGACTAGCATGTCACATGGAACAAAAATACGTATAAGACCTATTTGAATATATATATATATATATATATATATATATATATATATATATATATATAAACCAATGTCAAAAAAAAGAAAAAATGTATTTGACAAATAAATCTATTTTTCATTAAAAAAAATACATGTGTAATAGCTCATCAGTAAAATATAAAATGTGTAATAATTATTGCATATATATTATTTTTATTAAAAGAAATAGCATCACAAGTAGTATCTACTGTAAATAACAGTACCTAACTTTTGTCCTTTCAATTTTGGTCAATTCCCTCTCTTAACACTTTGTCATAAAAATTTATATATATGACATGTGCCCCTAACATCACCCATCTTCAATGGATTTATTACTTGCATGACTTAAGAAACCCAAATGAATAAATTCATATGAGAATTTATGTATTTTATATTTTTAAAAATAAAGTTTTTAGTTTTTTAATAAATAATTGTTATTTTTGGATTTCTTAATTTGTGGAAGGTTGCATAACATAGAAAATCCATTCTTTTAAGGATAAAGATTTCTTTTATGGATTTTTCTAATCTGTACAACTTTGCACATGTTAAGGAATCATTAAATAGAAATATTGTATTGGAAATGGTAGCTTTTTAATTTTCAAGGAATTGAATACATAACTTCCAATATAATATTTCTACTTTTGGTTTCTTAACATGTGTAAAGTTACACATGTTAGAAAATTTGTTCTTTTATTTACTGGATACGTAAGTTAATGTTACTGGTGAACAGAGGAAAAACAGACATCTCTTACCATTCTTGATGAAAAATATGACATGCAAGCTCCAATGCAGAACAATGAATGGACCTCCCTTGCCAAAGTGATAAGGAAGATTCGATTCTTGAGATGAGCGTGGTCTTCAAAATCTAGAACAGCGGGAGTCTGGCATTGAATTAGGTTGGCTCGCAAAACTGCTGTAGACTTGACTTATAAACTTATCATGAGCTAGCCTAATTAACTGCTTAACTTTAAAAATAAGTTCATGGATCCAGTTAATCAGTATCTTTAGGCCATTTCCATCTCAGGATCCCATGTTTTTACCTTTTTGGTTCTTAAATGAATCTTACCTTAATACATCATTTATTTTTATTTTTTATAACTTAAGCACCTCATCTCTCCAACCCAACAACTTCAAAAAAGTTCTTAAATGGACCAAACCAGTGACCCCATATCATTATATTTCATCAATAATTTATTTATTTTTATTCCAAAATATTTTTATCTTGGCTGATCAGTTTTTTTATTATTTAAAAAAAAATCAACATTTGCCCACGCAATTAGATTTCTACAAACACCCCTCTTTAACAAGCATCGGTTCTTAATTTTGCTCCAATCCTGAGTGCTTACAAGCACCGGTTCTTATGAGGGAAGATCCCCATTTTACTTTCCCGTTGGAGATGGTCTTAGGGCATTGGTTAAAGGAGCAATATATGGAAAGTTCCTATTGGAAATCAAAACTTTTTCATTTTCCATATATTTTCTTTATAAGGGAATATTTCTATATTTGATTCATTAATCAATGTCCTTAGACATTGGTTAGCATTTGCCTAAGTTCATTTAACATAATTTTCTTCATTTAGTAAATATAAATTGAGTTGAGGAATTGAGACGAATGATTCTCATACTAGGATTCTCTCCAATGGGATTTTCACCGGAGGAAGTGCGGTGTAAAATCCCAACCATTCAACCTTCCACTTTCTTTGTTTTTCATCTCTCTCTCACTTTCAATCTATGGTTGAGATTCCACTGGATGAAAATTCATGGGAGAATCTTCCCACTTACTATATGAGTAGTTAAAAATTAATTGTTACGATTTAAATTAAATTTGAACCACTAAAAAATAATATTAAACATTTTATTGAGTCTTGTAAATTTGATAGAGTTTAGTTTAAGCTCCAGTGGAGAAATTGGAAGTGCAGTTTGACAAATGAGGCAACATTGACTCATTGAGATAGAAAATTTGCTTGAGCTGTGAACTGAATGGCAACTGACCTGAAATTAAATTCATTTGAATTGCTTGTGCAGATAGTGTTAGGTCCCCAATGTGTGTATCATCTATTTTCAACATAACCAACTGAATGCAAAGCAGATGTTAAAATAATAATTATAACGCACATGATCAAGTACGATATGTAGAACCACAATATGTTTTTCCACCGCCATTTACGCATGATGAGTGAAAATTTATAATCGATTATATTATGTATAGTTGATTATTATAATTATCAATTATGATCAAAATATATTTTTGTTTGGATATATTTGTTAAAAAGTGATTTTAAGATAATTTATTTCATTTGAATGGTATAAAAAAATTACATTTTTATAGTAAATTACAAAAAAAAAAATTGAAGTTGTTTGTATAAAATAATAATATTTGTTTAAATTTTATTTTTGATAAACAATAATATTTATTTGATAGTTAATTATATAGGGATAAAATATAAAAAAAAAGGGATGAGTTTCAAAATAATCAAAAGCTTTTTTCAAATAAACTTCAATATTTTAGGATACTTTAGGCCTAGCTGGCAATTTGGTCTTTGTTTTAATTTTTTTTTAATTTAACAAATTATACTTCATAAATAGTATATTATTATTATTTTTCAAAATTGAAAGGTAATTGGCAAATTGAATTAATTCTTTAGTTTATTTGTTATTGATCAAAATTAAATAGATTAAATTTCTTATTTTTCAGTGTTTGATATAAAATATTAAAATATTGAATTTATCATTTAAAAAAATAAAGGTTGGTGCCATCCCAGTTAACTCATAGCCCGAAAGATAACTACATCGATCAATTGTTTTTTGGTTTCCTAAAGCATCTTGGATTTCCAAAATATGAAATCTAAGAGCATCTCCAATGGTTAGGATTTAAGGAACCTACTTTGGTTCCTTATATCACTTTTAAGTGGGTCTTACTATGCTATATTACATTTAAGAAACTCACCAATTTTTCACTCCAATAGTACACACAATAAGCAACCCACATTTTTATACTTTTTTAATTACACTTACTTTTATTTCAACTTAAAATATTAATTCATTTATTTTAATTAATATAAAAAAATTAAAATATTTAAAAATACAACAGTTGAGTATTAAAGTTGTACAAATAAAAAACGCTCCATTCCCTCGTTCACTCACCTCACCTCACCTCACCTCACCTCACCTCACCTCACCTCATCTCTGGTCCTTCTGGAACATTCAAAAACATTTTTATGTGGTTTTCAATTAAAAAATATAGCAGTGAAATTACCAACACCTCACCCACACCCACTCCCTTTCTCGTTTTTCTCTCTGAAACACCAACACCCACTCCCTCTCAGTTTCTCAAAGTCACTCTCCCTTTCTCCCTTGGATCTCTCCCTCAGCCCACTCATTCACTCCCTCACTCTCCCTTTCTCCCTCAGATCTCCCTTCAGTTGCCTCATCAGATCTCCCTCAGAATCTCGTCTCCCTCAATCTTTTGAACTCAGATTGGCTTCCCCCGCCATGCGAGAGGTGCGTCCAGGCGGAGGTGTGACCAGGTGGAGTTGCGGCCAGGCAGAGGTGCGGCCATCGGAGGTTCTGATGACATGCAATCCTTGATTTTTTGATTTTTTACATTTGGAGTTGTTGATTAAATTTTGTTCATTGTATTTTGTAATCTATTTGGATCTGTGTTCTTCCTCTGTCTCTATGATATACCATTTTCCCCACTTCTTTATCTGGATTACACACATTTTCTGATTGAGTTTTTCCAAGAAAATACTTTTTTATGTTAAGGAACCGTTCCTTATCTAGGGAACAGTCCTTAAAATTAAGGAACCCTGTGTGCCACGTAGATGATCTCCAATGGGAAAAATGGATAAGGAACGGTTCCTTAAGTTAAGAAACTCTATATGGAACTGCCGATGGAGATGGTCTAAAACTTGACACTTGGCGTTGAATATTCCACGCTCTCAACACATGAGTAATAGAGAGCTAACTTTGATCAGGGTTCCATGCCCAAAGTCAAGTACTCCAAGCTCAGTGCAGGAGTGGTACAGGGTCCATTTTGATCAGGGTTCAACGCTTAACGTGGACGTCACAAAATTCTATAGTATTGTGGAAACACGTTTTGGGTTGTTCCAAATGATGTGTTTCTTTGTGGATTTTAAATCTAAATTCCTAAAAGGTGTGTTTTTCATGAATATAAGTATCCATTCATCAAAGGATACATGCATGAAATATTGTATCTCTTCTTTCAGATCCACAAAGGGTTGTTTTCTTCCACCAATGGGCATAAGTTAGTCTATAAATAAAATCATTTTGTATGCAAAATTGAATCCAAATTTTGGTCTAGGTTTTGCAACCAACTCACTTTCTTTCTTTCCTTATGCGTAGAGAGAATTAAGGAAATTATTGTTCGGTAAACTACCACCGACGATACACTTGATTGTGTGTGTGCAAACCAAGTCAAGATTTCTCCATTGTATCCTGAATGAGGTTCATTGGTACACTTGTTGCATCCAATCAAGATAGGGCCTGTTCGGGACAAATCAAGCCTAAAGCCTAGTAACGCATAGCCTTGGAGAGTTGTGCATCACCTTTGTCATTTACTTTTTGTTGCAGAACCACCACCAGTTCACCACCAACAATCTTTATGGGTAAATTACTCAATTACACTTTTTACCTGTAAACACGATAACAACATCCAAATCGCGACACCCAGAGCTGCTTATTTTGTTGTCTCCATTTCAGATTCATGACCACCCCAACGTGATGCCTTGCCTAGTCGCATACCACTACACGAGCAACCTCTCCACACTGCCCAGGTATCGTTCATCATGAAGCCATTGCAATCATCTTCCATATATTCGTGAGCAAGTGATGACTCCACCTCGAACGCATAACTCGACCACAGCTTAGACGCCCACACCACTATCCTGCTCTTCCATCCACAAACCACCATCACCACTTTCCATGTTGGTGGGGTCTACTATAAGTGAACCAGCAGGAACTGAGTTTATAAGAAATTAATAAAATTATTTTATCAAATATAAATATTATCATTAACTAAGTAGTAATGTCATACTAATTGTTAGATTATCAGACCTTATTACTCCTCTTTCATGAGAACTTGTTACTCCTCTTATGAGACTTTTTATTTTGAAAGTTTTTCTTTTATAAGGGTATTTTTTTAAAAAAATCAATTATATTCCTGTGAAGATTTCACCTGAATCAAACATAATAATGAAATTTGTTAGAAATGAAGCACCGGGGCGGATCCAAAATTTTTTATTAGTAGGGGCAAAATCACATACTGTAAATATTTTTTATAAAAAAACATAAAAGCATAAGCAATAAAATAATTTTGGAACATTAGAAGGGATGATTTTGTAGAGAGAGAGGTGGAGGCGAATGAAGTAGAAGGGAGAAATGCAACTTATGGTGTTTGGAACATTAGAGAAAGAAGAGGGGAAAGAAAACTCATGACTGGGACAAACGGGGAAAAAAAACTCTTCTCACATATGGGAAGAGAATATAAAGAGGGTTGCTTACTTTTTTAAGTACCAAATTTACCCTCACATCTTTTTAGAATAATACAATTATTATTATTATTATTATTATTATATAAAGATAAAAATGTCTTTACACCAAAAATTAACTTTTCCTTATGTCCCACCACTTTTCATTTTCTCTCAATCCATATTAAAAAATCTACCAATTCTCTACTCATCTACTCTTATCTCCTACTTCTTTCCTTCTTACATCTCTTAGCCAAACATATCATCAGTGGGGGCAGCTGGCCCATTCTCTTACACATGCATCCGTCCGTGATGAAGCATATATTTATAGAAAAGTGAAGTGGCAATCAAACATATTTTACTAACTTTTCCATGTGTCTCATTCACGAGAATGATGTTTCGAGGAATGTAATTTACTTAGCAATACAAAATTTCATCAACAAAACACCGCGCCTAAGATTAAAGAATCAACTGACATCACATAATTTATACTACAGCCATCCGTCAAATAGTGTTAAAATGCACAACCATGGATGGCTGTTAAGTGTCTGCAAAAAAAATGGATGGCTGTTAAGTGATCGTATGTGGGGTTGGTTGGACCCCTATTTATACGGTGCTATATGGATGAGACTTCTTTGGTATCACCATCTATCATTAGAGCCAACAGAAACGAGTATTCTTGCCAGAGTGTCTGGTGGAGAGCGTATGAAATTATTTGCTTCCAGCAGGGGTTATAATATTGGTTTGATAGTTAGGGTGAGGGAGTTAAGAAGTGAAGTGAAAAAAAAAAAGGTTTAAAATTCAAACATCACCCAATAACAAAATACTAACATTATTAACAGTAACATTTTGCCTATAAAAAAAACGTTGCTTCCAGTGGCACAACTTGTGCTTCTGGCTGAATAAAATCTTGTCTTTTGCCTTTAAAAAATAACAACTAAATGTCAATTACAGACCTTGAAGTGGAGCTTTCAATCTGCATTATCGGCTTCAACTGATCAAAATAAATAAATAAATAAATAAAGAAAGAAAGATGTTAGTCTTGATACAAGTGACTCAGATTTTCAGCTAGTAATTACTGTCCACAAAGGGTAAAATTAGTATTGTCTTTGTTAACTTCTTGTCAGATATTTTATGCCCGTAAACAACTTGCTTTTTCAAGATGTAAAAACAACAAATACAAATCAAGGTTTAACACTAAAAACAAGAGGCGGACTACAATTTAAAAACGTCACATGCTTAAACAATGAATATGGTCGCCAAAAATATTTCACAATCAGAATTTGATTTAACCTCAAATTGGGACGCCGTCCATCTAATTCCTCATTGATCTGCAGGAAGCTTTGGTGTTCATATAACTTTCGCATATTCTGTCTCTTAATTCCATTTCTGAAGGAAGTGCTTGCTAGACATCGTTTTTCTTTGCATGGGAAGCCCCTCTTTTGCTGCTCTGTCGTTTTCCTTTTTAGGTACTCTGCTGCTTGGACCTGAACTGATGATAAAACAGTATTTTCAATGAACAAAGTCACTCACAAAGCACAAATCCGTTCCAGCAAACTATATGAAAATCTACTTTAAATACCAATGTCCATATGACTAGCCACTGTGGCAGAAATGATGACATGTACAATATCCCATCCAAAGATGATGTTTGAGATTTTACATTATATGGCTCTCATAAACGCATTAGAAGAGGAGGAATAAAAGATAGAAGCTCCCTAGTTTCCAATTATCAACAGACTACAAACTTATAAATAACATCAGAGCAACGAAAAATGAAAAGCCAAGGGGATTTGATTCAAAATACCGTCTTGAGCCAACTTACAAGATTTAAAATTAAAACTAAATAGTATTAGAGGCAAATGGGAGAAATTTGGGGAAAGATAAGATATCTTACAAAACAGGAAAAAGAAAAAGAACAACAACGAGATCTACAGAATCAAGCATGCAGCAAGGCTGTCCAGCATCTGAGCATTCCAAAAATGGCAACAATCGATGTAGCAATGAGTTATGTATAAGAGATAAGGTATAAACACAATAGCGAATCTCCGGCAAAAAGATGCCTTTAAAGACTGGGGCATTCTATTATGAGAAGAAACTAGTTGTAAATTGGAAAATACTTTCATTGAATTAACTTGGTTGAGTACAAACACATGTATAGCTGAGAGGTACAACCAAGAGATACAAAGAGGCTAACCAAGATAAGTAAAATATGCTTAACTAACATACCTAGCAGATATATCTATAACAGAATAACAGATCCTGTTTAGCAACTAATACATTCTGCTCTAACCAAATACACCGAAGAAGAACATAAATTGCACACTTCTACAAAATTTTGGCTCCTTGTTACAATGCAACCAAAATCTTTAGAATAAATCATGAGAAAATGTTCGAAAGTAAAGAGGCAAAGGTGAAGTGGTGAAGACAGAAATAAGACCAAACAACTTGCTGCTGACATTCGAATTGCAAAATTGAAAATGATTTTTACTGAAGTCAAACTTGCTTGCAAGATTCACATATGCAGAAGAACAATGACATGATTTTTCAATGCAATGGATGAGGATATACCAGATCGTGAAGCAACTGATGCCATTGCACAGTTCCTGAGCCTTGTAATCTCGCTAATCGCCTTCAAATTTTCAGAAAACGTGTCTGTTCCAGGCTTTGGAACATCATTGTTCCCAAGGCATGACAATGCGTGTTCACATGCCTAATCGCCATCCAGTAGAGTAGTTAACCATACAAGGAATAACTAACATATTTCAAACCAAAAGACTACAGCTAAATCAGCCAGAGTATATCATGAAAGCCCAACCATTCACACAATAAACTCCCAGATATGGTTGAATTGCCTCATCAATATTGTATCATATTACAGCAGAATTTATTAACGAAGCCACCTTGGTTATATTTATGCACTTTCTGTATTTAATGTACCTAACTAGTAACTACATAACAGTAAGCTAGTTAGTTATTATTAGTAAAGTTGCAATTTGTTAGTTAGTTAACCGTATAGTTGACTTGAAAGCATATTTTGCCTATGTAGAAATCCATCTATCAGAAGAAGAGAGAAAAACTGACAAAACCACGTGATGAATTTCTGCATAAACAAACTATGCTTTCAACTCAACTATCCCAAGAACTTTGTAGTTAACTAAGTAATCTACTGTCAGCTGACTAACTAACTAATAACTTACTAGCCAACTGCTATGCTATATAGTTAGGTACATTAAATACAGAAAGTGCATAAATATGACTAAGGTGGCTTTGTTGATAAATTGTGCTATAACTCATCATCTATTCAAAACCTTACTAAATCCATTCAAATACAAATTTCAGGCTATTCCGAAGCCTTTTCAAATTGAATATTATAATATACGTTGCACATAAATAAATTGTAGTATATAACACTTACTTTTTCTGCAACAGAATGAAAACCGTTGTGCACAGAGTCCTCCACAAAATTTAACCATTCCACAGGCGAAACTTGAAGCCATTGAGTACTAGCGGACTTGAGTTCCCTCAATACTAAAGCCTCGTATCTCAACGCCAAGCAACTCTTCAAAAACGGAATTCGAACACAAAAGAAATTACAAAGCGTTTTATATATAAATTGAATCAACGCATCGTTGCTACGAATATAGAGTTCTTATAAGATTTTGAGATTCTTATAAGCAATTTATGCAAATGAAATGCGCACTAAATTGAACTGAGAATTAATATGAAACTCAGAAGCAGAAGTACCTGTACATCTCCGACGAGAGCGAAAGCTTGGAGGAAGAACTCGAGAACGAGAAGCTTCTCGTGGACGGTTTTTGCGGCGATCGAGCGGATAACGGAGAGAGATTCAGATCTGAGGAGTTGCGTCAAGCTGGATCGAACTTCGATCGCTGATTTCACATCCTTGGAGACCAAAAGCGATTCGAGAAATCGAAGCGTGGCGTCATCGAAACTGTGAGAAATGAGTCTCAAGAGTTAGCTACGGAGACAGAGAGGGAGAGGGAAAGGGAGAGGGAGAGGGAGAGAGAGAGTAGAAGGGGAAATGGGGAAAGAGAACCTTCTAGCTTTGATTAGGGAGCGAAGGAACGAGAATTGTTCTTCTTCGGAGTGTGACATCGCGGGAGGGTAGGGGAGTTGGCGGTTAAGGTTAAGGTGATTGCGAACTCGAACTTTGAAATTTTTTTAAATGGTCTTGGTTTAAATATGAGGAAAAAATTGGTTAGTATTATTAAAAAAAACTATTTTGTATCCATATAAAATTGGTAAATTTTGATTTTAATTTTTATACGTATTTTATTCATTTTTAGTCATATATTAAATAAAAGTAGTGTGTTTTTAATCTCTCACTAAAGATTAAAAATACATAAATTTTGTATTCTTTAGAGATTAAAAATGAATAAAAATTTTATAACAACTAAAATCAAATTTTATCAATTTTGTAAGGATAAAAAACATATTTAATTGTTAAAAAAAAATTTATGCTATTAGCTTAAAATAATGAATAGAGACAAACTTCTATAAAAAAAAAAAAACAAATAATATATATATATGCCTACTTGGGATAGAGAATATTATGATAGTTTCTAGAAGTTTTGGAGGCTTAGAGAGAGACTTAATATTAATGTAAATTATGAATTCTTGTATTATCCTTGTAGTTTTTATGAGCTAGAAATCATTTATTTTATAGTTAAGTAACTTTTCACTTTCAATATATACGACTAATTCACTCAATCTATCTTGTAATTAACATTGTTAATCTCAGATAGGATTTAAGCTTTTAATTTTGAAAAACATTTTTCGAAACAGTAATCATTGTAATATTATAGGTGTAACACCTCAAGATTCACCCTTATGTTTATATTGTTAGTTTTGGCATATATAAGTTTGATATGTTGGATATTTATATATATGTGTATATATTAATGCATATGATAATATGTATATTAATATATGATTATTTGCATTAATATGAGATTGTGTCCTTTAATGTTTGATTTTATATGATATGTGATTTTATTAATAATAAGCGATTAAGAATGATATGATAAGATATCGTGTGATTTAGTATTGGCTAAATTAGTATTTTGGTCCCTTATCTTTATTTTAGTTTTCATTTTGGTCCCTTATCTTTTTTTTCTTCCGTTTTGGTCCCTTATCTTTGTTTTAGTTTTCATTTTGGTCCTTTCCGTCAGTTTTGCACTGACGGTGTTAGGTATCCGCCGTGAGACTCACTATTTCCGGCGGCGGTTTCCGGCGACTCACGGCGGATACCTAACGCCGTCAGTGCAAAACTGACGGAAAGGACCAAAATGAAAACTAAAACAAAGATAAGAGACCAAAACGGAAGGAAAAAAAAAAGATAAGGGACCAAAATGAAAATAAAATAAAGATAAGGGACCAAAATACTAATTTAGCCTTTAGTATTTAAATAGAGATAGTGTTATTCTTTGATTTTAGCCCCTCAACCAATCAGATTTGAGTCCTTATCAATATAGGATCATTATCTTTTTGTTTATATCTTAAGATCTTATCATAATCTCCTAAGGATCCTATCTAGGAATAGCTACTAAATATGTTGCTAAACTTCCATCGAACTTTTGACCATCTTAGAGTCCGATTTAGGATTCGATCATTAGACATTAATTTGTAGATATTTCTCTTAGATTTCTAACAACACCAAGAACGCCTCAATCGGAAACTTGTAGCTCAAGTTATGGTCAAAATACGGAACTTTATGAGTTAGACAACTTAATTAAATAATAATTAAGATAACAAAGAGTAATAAGCTGGTTAAGCCGGTACCCTTTGGGTTACCGCACGTTGTTGCGCTTTGATGCTTTTTGGCCAAAGTAACTTCGATACTTTTTGGTCGAGGTGTTGTTAAGTTGGACTTTAATGCTTTTTGGGTCAAGGTGTTGATGTTGATGTTGGTGATAAGTCTTGGGTGCTTTTTGGCTCAAGCAAAGGAGGTGGTTGACTTGTGTGTTGTTGTGCTCACGCATTCATACGTTGAAGTTGATTAGTGAGGGATGTTCAACATAGGGGAGGTCGTCCTGTTATGATGATCTAGCTCGTCTCGGTGGTTCAGCCATGGTTTGGTGAACCGTGCACCCCCGAGGTGGCGTACCCCGTTATGGTACGTCAGCTATCCAAGGAGTTCACTCATGGTTTGGTGAACTGCCGGCGTTGGTGCTTTTATGGCCAATGTGGATATGTAACTCCGAAGTTGACTTCCTGAGTTAGTTGGATCCACATGCATTGATGGAGTAGTGGAATAGGGTTGCATTGTATTACATAACATATGTTGGATGATTAACATGTTGTTATGGTATTATATGATGATGTATAAATATTGTATGTTGTTATATTGTTATGCCATGCTATGATGTATGTTCATCTTATTCCCTATTCCCATGCCGTTATGTTTACATGATTTTTTACTCCCTGTTTTCCTGTTTCTGTTGTTGCATATATCTCTTTATGCAGAGGACGGTGAGCAGCCAGTGGAGGAGTGACTCTGAAGAGCCGCGACTCTAGTTAGGATCCTGAGTTGTAGTTGTTAGTTTTGTTAGTTGTTTAGTTTGTTTCCGTGATGTATCCGGATTTTGGTTATACCAGCTCTGTATGTGATATCGAGGTTGGGTTTTTCTTTATCTGTCTTGTTTATGTTTTACTGTTTTAAAAATATGTTATTTCCGCGTTGTTTGTGTTGAGATGTAAAACCTTTTTATCCAAGTTTTTATTTTATTTTTCAAATAAGTGCATGTTTTATAATTACCTCTTTTAAGTAAATGTTTTATATTAAATTGCGGGGTAGAAGGGTGTCACAATAGGTATTGTCAATAATATTTTATAAGCAATGCATACATTAGAAAAAGAATCTAATCTTTTAATATAGTTTAATACTTTATGGTAGTATTAATTTCTTCTTATAACATTCTCTAAATGTTTTCAATTCTGAAAACAAATCAAGACAATCAATATTAAAATGTTCACTTATTTTGAAAACTTTTCAAGACTAATACATCTTTTTATGATTCATCCTCTTCCAAAGTTTTAAATTTGTTGGATTCAAATAAAAAACCAAAAATTTCATGTTGTAAAAAAATTGTTAGAATCAAGTCTCAATAGAAGAAATAAATTATTCTAATATGATAGAAAATATTAAATACAAAAAAAAAAAATTTCAACTCAATGTATGATCTTATTACAAACATTTTCATCAAAATATAGTTTTCTATAGATCTCATCATTAACAGTTCGTAATAATGCAAAATAACAATGAGTTAGAAAATATTGGAGACAAAAGCAATTATCTTAATTGCTTACCTATCTCCACCGTTTCATAAATTGCCACATCATTAAAATAATGTGACTCTTATTACAACATTAAAAGTCATAGATTGAATCACTTTAAATCAACTCAGTTGGTTAGGTTACAAGACATGAACTGAATAAATTGTGAATACATGAGTTTAAACTCCAATAGCATACTCCTCTCTTTTCTCATTCTCTTACCCTCCCCCCATATGTAATGACTACTATGAGCCCCTTAAACAAATGGAAAACATATTGAATGATTTATAACTAGTTGATGATATAAAAAACTTTCAAATAACAGCAAAAGTTTTTTTTTTGGGATAAAAAATAACAGCAAAAGTTAAACTCATTAGATTTACATTTATCGATTAATTCTTAAGAAAAAGAATTAAGCTTCAGTTGGGGTCTAATACTCTTGACGGTAGTTTAAAATGATGGTTACAGCTACAGTTATAATTGCATTATATTTGCTACTAATTACGGAATAAGTGATTGACGCAACTATGATTACAAAAACTAATGTAGTTCAGATTATGATACTATAATTTAAAAACCCATGATTCCTGTCCACGAACCCCTACTAACCACATGGGTTTTTAAGGTAAAATTTAAAAAAACCCAAGTCTATTTGGCTGCAAAGATATTAAACAAGTTTATATCGATTGAATAATCGATTATTAATTATTAAATTTTAAAACAACCATCATCAAAAGTAATTATTAATAGAATGATTGATTATTAATCTATTATAATATTTAAATAGACTACCAATTATCACTGAACTGTGAATATATGTTATTATAAATACATCAGCAAAGAGTGTTACAGAAGCTTTTCCAGTTTAAATTAGCATGTCTCCTAGTAAAACACGGCAACATATAGCCTGACCAGAAAAACACTATGGTGTGAAACCGGAGATCAGGCAACTCCTACCAGCGCCATTGTATTCAATTTTCAAGAAATCACAAAAAAAAATAAAAATGGACTACAGAATAGCATGCAGATTAATGATACTGCAAACTCAAATAGCAGGCTTACAATGCGACCACCCCCAACACCAACACAAGCATATAATAAACAGTTAAAAAAAACGAATAGCAAATATGACGCAAATATGACCTAAAGCTAAACAAACTTTCAAATGATTATAAGAATAGATTCTGTCTTTCATAAATCAAACAATGCATATATGCAACAGTAGTTTTCACATGTCGAGGCCATTAGTACAAGTTCAGTCTCCTCATTATAAAACGATGCCTGACTTAAGCTTGGTAGATGCTGTACTAGATGAACCATAATATCTGCATTTTGAAATATTTTACCTGGTTAATCTTCAAAAGTCCATATGGTAGAGAATATTACGATATATTACATTTATTCTTCTGACCTCCCAAAAGAACATTAGTTTTACTAGTAAATAACCATTGAAACAAAATTGTAACAAATTTTAAAAGGATATCATAAAAACTAGTTTAATCATATTAATTGTCAGCATATATGTAACCTTTTATTACCAAAGGAACTAATGGTATTCTTCGTGCTATATGCTATGGTTCAAACTCCTTTCAAAACATAAACAGACTGAACAAATTAACTGCATTCTTTATGTGTAACATAAGCTTGCTGTCGCTTCATATAGCTTTACTTTGATCTGCTTGGCAACCAATTTAAAAAGTACAAATCAAAACTTATCAAAACAATCAAGCAGCTTGAAGACCATTATATTACTTCATTAGGTTAAAGTCGTCTCGCTTTCCAAATGGCCATGATCACATAACTTAAATAGAACGATTATGTGGAATAAATTCAATTAGAAGCCAGTATTGCTACTTTCCTAGCAAACAACAAATTGCACTTGAAATACACTCTGATTGGGATTTGGTGTCACTATAATTGACAGAAAACATTCTATTAATGCCAACACCTGCTTGTACCAGATGCCATGTGGGATGAGCTAGGGATGCAAGCATTTACCCACCTAGGTAATCAATAGCGGATAGCACGTGTAGCGACCAACTCCAAAACCACTAAAGCAGGATGGTGGGATGTCCGATACAGTGAACATAGAAGGAAGAGGTTTGCAGAGAGACGAACAAAGATGGAACAAAGAGAGTTCCAGAGAGACGAAGGAAGAGGGTTGGAAAGTACAGAGACGGAAGAGGGTTGGAGCGTATGAAGGCTGAACAGCCGGAAGAGGGCCCTAAAACTAAAAGGGTGGTGCAAAATGACAAGAAAAAAAAAAAACTTAAAAAGGGATTATTTTATGGGGCCAAAATGGGTTTACAGACTATCTTCACAGCAGCAGCTGCTATGGCCGTGATTTCCTCCATGAGTGGCTACAAATCACTGCGGCAGTCACCGCACCATGATGGGAGTTCAGATCACCCATTGCTTCGCTCCTCCACGATTGCACGCAATATGCCACTATTGATAACATAGTTACCCACATAACGACACAAGGTTTATTTTTCAAGCAAATATAAAGCATGTTTTATGAAAGTAGCACTCACCTGAAATAACCAACCTACCTTAGCAGCAAGCAATTTGGAGACTATCCACTTGCCTGTTGCCTCTAAAAAACATTCACATGATTAAATTAATCCCTGCCTAAAACTGAACCCACCAGCTAGTCACAAATGAAACAAAAAGGAGCGAAGAGGTCTTGCTCAAAGTAAGTGAACAACCTACCTCTTTGCTTCCAGTTCAAGAAACGAGCCAACTGAAATAATAAATCCCTCAGACCACAATTCATAGTACATAAAACGCTCATGTCAAAGTGCTCAGTATGGACGTGATCGATTCCCGCCATAATCACGCCTATCAGGCCCAGAACCACCTCCATCTCTATAATTGTCTCTGCGTCTTTCTCCGCCATAGCCACCCCTATTACCCCTACATAACAATAAGAATAGATCATCACTATTCAGACTTCAAATGAGTTACAGAATTTTTACAACAAAAAATTAACAGAGCTACACATAGCAAATCACTGTTAAAAGTACAAAATAAATCCCAATCTAATTAACCTTAACCCTTAACAAATAAAAATTGAGAACATTTCCATTTTTCTTCATTATAGTTTTGATTGATAGGTATGGAGCTCGATACTCCCATCTTTGGCATCTTAAAAGAATGAGAAATCTCACATACACACCTAGAAATAGTTAAAACAATTTGTGCTCTTAGATGCCATGACCCAAGCCAAAATCTCGTGTCCAACTATATATATGTACTTCTACCGTGTATTTTTGGGTCCATCAAATTTCATCACAACAAGTGTAGCCTATCTCTTTCCTATAAATCTGCCCTACCTACTCCCAATGTGATTTGCCTAGGAAAGTTTATGGATCTTTTGAATTATTATGAAACATAACACAAGTTTTAGATACCAAGCCACACAATTACATAGCACTGCTAAATCTACATATTTTAACACCATTCATCCCGAAGGACAAATATACAAAGTCAACATTCAGTAGGCAATGGATACCCATGGTTATATGCAGGCGGAGCCCTTGGTGCAGATTTTTCTGCCATTGCAACACTGATTTTGTAACCCCTCAAATCATAATCTGAAAAGCAAGATTCATAATTAGTGTCTCTTTATATGAGAAGCAATATATAAATATATAAAACAGAAGAGAGATGAAGTACTATTGTAAAAACCGCCCGCAGAATGTGCTGCAAAGGGGTCTTCATAAGCAAGGCAAGCATCACCCTTGTTGTTTCCTTTCTCATCCGTGTATATTTTTATATTCCAAGGCCACTGATCTTTATAGCCCCTCTTCTGCTTTATTCTTCCAACCTAAACACAATTAAAATATACAACATTTAATATTCTCCAAAATGCTCTGCTTCAGCAGTTCAACAAAGAGAAGTGAAAAACATTTCTTTTCAATCCTGCTGCACATTTCCAATGTAAAGCATAATTCACTGATATAATTCATAAAAACATGCTTAGGCACCAATAGTATTATATGATTTTACTCTGAAAAAGGCACTTCAATATAAAAGATTCCTCAAAAAATTGAAAAAAAGAACCCTCTGTATAGAGCTTGTGCAAAACAAAAGTCGATAGATCAGAACATTACTTGTCCAATGCCTCCAAAAAGATCCCTCAATTCTTCAATAGTCACATCTGGTGGTAAGTTTGAGATGTAGATTCTAGAGTTGTCACATGTATCCCCACAATTATCATCACACTGCTTCACCGCAGCTGGTGTCTCAGCAGGAGCTCCACCAAATCCACCTCGACTACCAGCACTGTAACCACTGTCATATCCAGCTGGAGGCCCAGCCCTACCACCACCCTGTGCATTACCTATATTATCTCCACCATAACCACTCATGCCGCCCCCATAAGATGGAGGATACGAAGTAGGTCCACCAGTATAGCTTGCAGGTGGAGGAACTGCATCTGTTCCATAATTTGCATTCCCACCATAAGAATTGTAAGTGGGTGGGTAGTTCCCACCACCACCACCACCATAAGATTGGGCTGTAGGAGTAGGAACTTGACCATACCCACCATCTTCTCTTCCTTGATTACCATTGAATGAACCACCCCTACTGCCCCCTCCACCTCTACCATCATTATTACTACCCTTACCACTGCTATATCCATTACCTCTACCTCCATCATAGTCACCAGATCTACCCCCTCGATTATTGTCATATCCCCCACTGCTCCCTCCTCCTCCTCTGTTATAACCACCGCCACCGCTGCGATCGTTAGCACCGGTAGGAGATGGGGCACCGCATTTGTTACATTCAACCCTTCTCGCAAAGTTCAAGTTCCCACAACTATATATAAAGCAATTTCGAGTGAAATACAGAAATGTAAGAATCAACAGAAAGTAAGATTCATAGCTTGAATTACAAAAAAAGGGAAATATTCTACAGAGAAAAAAGACAAACCTTGGATTAGGGCAACGCCAATCTCCGTCTCTACCACTGCCTCCACCGCCTCCGCCGCCGCCACGTCCACCACCTCGTCCACCACGATCTCCACCTTGATAACCACCACCACCACCTACTAAAATTCACATCAAATAAGTACATGATACGATTGAAAATAAATTAACAAAGTAAAATTGATGGAACAAAACCACAAACCTCGTCCACCGAAACCTCCACCTCCGCGACCACCACGACCGCCGCCGCCTCCTCCTTTACCTCCGTAACCTCCGCCGCCATCATTACCGCCATAGCCACCGCCAGAGCTGCCTCCTCCATAGCCTCCGCCTCCATAACTACCACCTCCACCAGCACTGCCTCCGTAACCTCCGGAAGAACCGTAGCCGCCGCTAGCACCATACGACGGCGGTGCAGAACCACCGCCGTCTTGACCGTACGCTCCAGACATAATTCGATCTAGGGTTTGTAAGGACCGCGATCGAGTGAGAAAAAAAGTGAGATTCTGGGTACAGAAGTTTGTGGACTGTGAAGTGATGATGTTAACTGTAAAAAATGTACTGTGAAATGGGCCAAGCGGTAAAGGCATTACCCCAACTTTTGCAAGCTAGAGGGCCACATGGGCCAAACCCATGAGTTTTACAGTTTTGGGCTTCTAAATTTGAACAAAAATATGCATAATGCAAATATATACTTTCTTTTGGAAATAAAGCGGTACGAATTTAACAACAAGATGTGGTTCAAGTGGTTAGTAGCTTGGGTTCCTTAACCATATGTTTAGGGTTTGAATCCTGGTGATGAGAATAGAGCTGCATCTGTGGGTAGAGGAGTTGCCCCTTAACCGATACTCTACATCCTCGGGGGATTAGCCCTACAACTATCAGCTATGGAATAATATATTGACACATATGTAACCTTTTTCAGTTTTTAACCACAATGAATGGTTATATATGCATCTATTTGGTTACAACAATTTCGTTACTTTTTCATACAATATATTACTTTCGTACTAAATAGCACTTTGGGATGATTAGCCTCCTAGTGATACTTTTGCATGCCTTAGCTTTTTTATCGAAAATAAATAAATAAAATCCTAAATAGCACTGTTCATTTTCTTTTATCTTACCAAACAACTCCGAATTAAGAGCAACCAACACAGGTTGCGATCTTCCAAATCGGACAGGAAGGAATGCATTGTTTTGAGCTAAATTTTGTCTATAAAATGTTGGATATTTTGGTAGTTCACAAATTTTCATTGCATAAGAGTGTATCTCAATTGAAACGGGTCTCTTTGATAATATCTATTGATTCTTTATAAATAAGACACCTCACTGTGACTAAATCTTAATTAAGTTATTTCTAGAAAGACAAAAGAATAAGAGAGATTATAATTTTTATCAACTTGCTAATCGCAGAATTTATAAAGGCTTCATTCTATCCTGAGTGTGTTAATGCCTAGAACTATTAGCAAACTTGGTGTGGGAGCAAACCTCCAAGTCTTGATTTCAATTTTCCTTCTTTTCGCCATCTATATTTCTTCCCAACAATTTTAGAATATTAGCAGTCATGACCTTACTTGGATTGAACTCTTTGTCATTTGAACAAACAAATGTTGATAGTTCATTCCAACTGTTAACAAAGTATCAAAATTTGGTAAATAACATATTACCAACAAAAAATTCAAGGAGAATCAATCTGATAATTAAGGAGGACCAAAATCTAAAAATCAATAGATCAACTTCCACAAGAGATATGACTCTTTAGTTATCTTGCACATTGGGATAATCAACCATTATTATATATTATTTTTTTGTTCTTGGAATATAGGTGAGAAGCTAATTTCGCCTAAGCAGAGACTCTTAACAGTGTTTTTTTATATATATATATGAATCTAATAATGGAACTCAAAACCACATCTTTAAGGGGCTTTAGACCCTTTTACTTGACTTAACGCACATTGGTATTGTTGTAGCATGGTTCTCTTCCTAATTATGATCATGCCCATAAATTCTTTTACTCATGTTAGCTTTCTCCTTGACCTTGACTAATGATTTGTATCCCGCACTGGCTTTCTCTATTTTTTGCTGCAATCCCACTATGCATTAGAAGTGGTTAATCTAGATTATGCACTTGAATCCGGTTCACACTATGCCCTCAAGTCATATAACACTGATAATTGATCATAGGTAATGGCATATAAAATTTTATAGAAGCTATTTTGTAATAATGATGCTAAGATGGTTTACATGTAGATTGAAGTACTGCATAAGGTTGGAATAACCGTATAAAGTATATTATTTGGAATTAGAAATTTTGCAGACTCGAAATTTTAACATGAGTTGAACAAATAATATAGTTTCCTATTTATTTTATTATATATTTTGAAATAACTTCAGCCTATGATATACTTTTTGCATAATGTCTCTTTGGTGCAGATAGAGATGCTTTTTTCATCATGCTTCTTTACCTTATCAAACAACTCCGAATTAAGAGCAACCAACACAGGTTGCGATCTTCTGGAACAGACTGGAAGAATGCATTGTTTTGAGCTAAATTTGGTCTTTAAAATGTTGGAAATTATGGTAGTTCACAAATTTTTATTGCATCTTTTGGAGGATTTAAAGATATGGCTTTACATATTTACCTTCTTGTAAAGACATGTTTTCTCATAAAAGTGTATCTTAATCAAAACACATCTCTTTGATAGTGTCTATTGATTGTTTATAAATAAGACACCCCACTGTGACCAAGTCTTAAGTTATTTCTAGAAACACAAAAGAATAAGAGCGATTATAATTTTTTTCAAATTGCTAATTGCAGAATTTATAAAGGCTTCATTCTATCCGAAGAGTGTTAATGCCTAGACCTATTAGCAAACTTCGTGTGGGAGCAAACCTCCAAGTCTTGATTTCAATTTCACTTCTATTCCTCATCTATATTTTTCCCCAACAATTTTAGAAGATCAGCAGTCATGACAGATGCCATGCCTTAACAATTGTGTGCTTTAACTGCAGAAATATTCTCCATGTGCAATTTCAGTGGTCATGAACAGGTCTTCTATTCTGCTTCTACAATATTGCATGGTCACATCTGTATATCAACTGTGAATCATGATTAATTGTGATAATTCTTTCACTCAATTTCAGGGAATGATGATCTAATATCAACCACAACCAATTGATTAATCAGCAATGAAGGGAACATGAAAGAGGTAAATGGAAGTGGCATCCTGAATATTTAACCTGCACGAATAAATTAACTAAACAAAAGTGCTAACCATTTCTACAACAAAATTACTGCAGGCTGGGGAGCTGCAAAAATGATCCTCATTTTTGCCTATGTCAAACCATCAAAGATGCCAAGAGGGTTGTTACAAGAAAAATCATCCAATGGAAGTAATACACCCTGTAAAAGTTAGCGTGTGAAGTGCGAATCTCAATCGGAAACCTGCAACGATCCGTCGATGGATCAACAGTTGTGATTAAACCCAGACCCCCGAAATCACAGCTTTCAGCCTTTTGATCATGCTGCTGATAATAACTATTAAAAGCATATGATATGTTACTTGGCCAGCTGATGTTAAAGCAAGATCCACTAGGAGATAGTGCAGTACAATCAGCATTTGAACAAGCCTCTAAAGCACTGGCAGATGCATTAGACAAGTCTTTATTATTGTTCACAACACACCACTTAGAAGAAAGATACTCAACATTTTGAGCATCCATAAGGCTCTTTGGACCCTGGCCTAGATCCACATGGTATTTTGCTTGGCCGTCAAAAGTGAACAAACCCCAATGTCTTTCAAAGTTTCCAGAAGCAATGCTCCTTTGGTCCTCATCAAGTAGACTAAAAATGTATGTTTCAAGTGGTGGATGCCGTGGTCTAAGCGGGGTACCCAAGTTACTATGCAGGTGGTTCATAAGGCCTTTCATGAAGATTTGTGCTATGTCTGAGCTTGCATTGGCAGCTCCATCTGTTGGCCAACCAATCTTTGCCACAACAATGTCAATATCAGGAAATCCTGCTTTTGATAATACAGTCACCACTGTATCATAGCTTAAGTCAAAGCTGTTTTTGTATGTTTTATGGCGAAAATTATGAGGGTGTGCAGTTTCTTTAAAGAGGGAAAAGTCCAGTGACATGTTTTTGGTTTGAAGGAGGGTTATGAATGGAGAAATGGTCACAAAGAAAGGTGATCCATGCTTGTTAAGAAATGTGAGGAGCTCAATCATGGTTTTGTTGAGGTCAGGCCTGAAATGAACTTCGGAGGACAGGTTAGATCCTGACTCAAAACTGTCAAAGCTGCATGGAACCACAACTTTCACTTTGCTGTCCAACTTTGCACTCTTTAAAGCTGCTTGAATATTCACAGCTGCTCCAATGATGAAGGGCTGAAATTGTTCACCGTAACTTTTTAGAAATGGTTCATCACCAACAGCAACATATCTGCAATTGCACAAGTTATATTTAGAACAATATCTAGAGTGAGTCATTCTTCAAAGATACATAATCCATTTTATTTAACTTTGAATTCAATTAAATAAGAAAAATCTTCGGTACAGTTCAGTGGCTCTAGCTAGAATGCCAGATCATACATCCTAGATGAATTTCTTCAATAGTTTGTTCCAATTTCTTTTAGCTGATTAAACCCTTAAGAAATATATAAATGAGACGAGACTGTCTTTCTATCTGCCCTAGAATCTAACTTCCTAACATGTATGGATCCCTTTAACAAGAATGTAGCTTGTTTTGGAACCATAGCTTTGCTTTCATTATGAAGCACTGAGCCATTCTATTATTAGATTCGATTCTACTTTCTGAAACATTCCCCAGAGATTATTGTGACAAAACGGCAGAAATGCGTGTTCTACAACTACAGGGGAAGAACCATAGATAATAGAACGTGTTCCAGAAATATGTTTTAGACTTTCAGTAATAAAGCTCAGCACATAGAAGTGTTTCACACTAGCCTGGAGGAGAATATTGAGTCTTAGTTAGCAGATGTTGTCGTTCTTATGGGACTCAAGCCAAGAGAATATTTATTTGGTTCTCCATAGCTTCTGAGTGTAACTGATCTAACAAATATTATGCACAGGCAATCTGATTTTGTGGGAAACAAGGAGAGATTCAATTGAAAGAACCTAAACCAAAAGCAAGTCTTTGACCCAAGGTTGCCAGCAAGTATTTGTAAATTATAAGACATAAAAGAACCCCGACATTTACAGCATCGATAATCTCAGGGTGCAGCACCAACATTTGAGCAACAAAAAGTAAGAATATAAAGTTTTCAGAAAAGTATTTCATGCTCCTAGCATGCAATACTAAGAAAACAGTAATGTATTTTCGTTGAAAAATCAACTCTCTAAAGAAAAAGACCCAAACTTTAAGTTTCCATCTGAGATGAAACAGGCTGCATTTTTATGTGACTAAGTGCTGTACTGTCTGCGGCATATATATGCTAAGCAGAAGCAGTAGCTGCAAATGCAATGCAACATATCATAATATCTTCATCTGTTATCATCTCTTTATGAGGATTAGCAAGACAGTTTTGATAGTTTTATACTTTTATTTATGCCACACACAACTCTACTTGAAGGGTACTATGGCTGGAAGTTAAGGGGTCATATATGTGAACAAAGGAAGCAGATTAACAAAGAAAAGAAACACGAGCATTGCGAAAGAAGCAAATTCAATAAATTTGGCATTATCTTGTTCTCTTGTTGGTCTATGGTCTCAATGGTCCAACTGCCCAAGTACAGATTCTTGTATCTTGATGGAGGGGTTTGGAGGGAAAGGGAAGAGAGGGTTAATTTTTAATTTTGAGTAAACATTCTCTTCAAGAAATTTTCAAAAACAAAAGTAATAAAACTAGAGATTTTCAATTTATCATGCAACCTTTCAATTATCCTTACTCAAATTTCTCTCAATTCAAAAACAAAAAATTGCCATCCCTTACAAACTCCTCCAACCAAATATGCTCTTAAGCTATGACAATCCTAATATGGTTATAGAGAAACCATGTAACTTGCAACCTCTGGCATTGTTCTATAATTTATAAACCTTTCTTATGCAGTCACTAATTCTTGTTTCACTCCTTAGGACGGCATCCAAGGTCAGACAAAAAAAAATATGAAATTGAAAACAACCTTTCAGAATGTCCAGGATCATCAGTTAATGAGAAAAAAGAAGAAGAATCACAAGCTAAACAACCAACCATATATTGAGAAATACACTAATAGAAACTAAAAATAAAAAAGGCATTATCAGAATAAAATAAGAATTTAATTTATTATATCATCAGTGTAAAGGTGCTTTTTTATACCATGTTTAATCATGTATTCACCAATAATAATTGCTTAAAAGTCACACTTAATGTGATAATGTAATTGATTAACCGTGTAAAAACTTTACTTAAATCAAAATTAAACTCAAAATAAACCAAACAACTGAAAATAGAGGAACAACTGCAATAAAGAAAAGGGGCAACACAGAGAACCCCAGAAACCAAACATACTCAATTCGAGCTCTGCTGCCTCCATTAGATACGTAGCGGGTAACATTATCATGGACCCAACTATCTGCTGCCTTCTTAGAAGAGTTCAAGCTTCTAAGCATATTATTAGGAATACCAACAGTGACACCAATGTTGGACCCAGAAAGTGCTTGGAGAACATCAGGATTGGCATCAAAGAGCTTAACTTTGTTGATGTTGTTGGACTTCAAGAGTTTCACCACCTGGGGGGGTGGCAAGGGGTGGGAAGCCATGGTGCCCCAGTTCACGCCCACAGGATGGGCCACGCGAGATAGGGTGGAAAGGGCGAGGAAGGTGAATATGATGGAGAAATAAATGGTGGGCATTTGGGATTCGAGAGAGATGGTGGAGTTTATGGATGGGTATGGTTAGATAATGAGGGAGGGTTCAGTGGCAATTTTGTTGCTTTGCTCTGTCGTTCTATTGAGTTTAAAATTTTTTGGAGGGTTTGTGAATTGTAATTGGAACCCTGTACTTGTCAGTGGCAAGGAAGTGCAGCTGCATTTATTAAATACTTTAATTAAGGAATTATTTATTAGATTATTTTAAAATAAATTAAAAAGAGTTATTCACACACCGTGACTCAATTGGTTATGCAGACTAAACTAGTAGGGAGAGGACTTGGGTTTGAATTACGTAGAACATATCTTTGGGGAAGGACGAATAACCTTAACTGTAACTAAGCACCTGAATGGAGATTAGTCCCGTAGCAGGTTCAAAGAATTTAAGCTTGTAAGATATTATGTGGACCCAATCAGAAGCCAAAGGTCCTAATTACAGTGGGTTTCAGAAAAAAATTAATCTGAGTTTATTTTTATAAGTTTGTGTAACAAGATTATTGAAATAAGTTAAAAAAGAGTTTTTTTTAAATGGAATCCACTATAAATAGGGCTTTTGGTTCCACCGTGGGTCCATATAATATCCCCACGGACTTAGATATCTTGGACCCGCTATGTGACTAATCTCCGCTCGGGTGCTTAGTCACGGTTAGTCTTCTTCACCTCTCCCCAATGATGTATTTTGTGAGATTCCAATCGAGGTCCTCTCACACAAGCTCAATCTATGAGAAGTTTATAAAAGATTATAAATTATTTTTATAAACTATTTTTATAAATTATTCCCTAAATTCCAAATAAGATCTCACTTCCAAATGTCGCGTGCTAAAGCCATTTACTATTTCAATAACGTTTTGTTAAATTATGACATTTGATATTTTCATAGTGCAACCAAATAAAGCTCCTTTAAAATGAGCTAGAATATAAAGTGAGAAAGTAAAAATGTATTCATTTTGTTAATTAGCTAAAGTGAATTGAGATCTTAATACACTTTAACTAATCAAGGGTAGACAGACTATTACTTGCACGCTTTACAGTCATCTCAGTTTAGAGGAGCTCAATCCTAAAATTTAATATGAGTTGGAATTCATTGATGTCGAATGTCAAACTCAACACTCACACTAAATCCAACGCATTCATTTTACATACATCTATAGGGTGATATTAACTCATTTAAAAAATCACTTAGTTATAACATGACTCTTCGGTCCTCTCTCCGCTGTGATTATGAGAAGGGGTAGCTATAACAATAAGTGTTGGACCCAATGAGTACTCGCAAAATTTATCTATACGATTGGTAGGATAATTACCTGCTTAATTGGTATGGGTATGGTCGTACATAATTATCCGTAAAATTTAACAGGATATGGGTGCGGGTGCAAGTACTCTAGTACCCACCCAGGTTACGTGAATTACATATTTATGTTCTCCTCTCATGTTTTCAAACATCTACAAATTTATTATATATGTTGTTACATATATGTTATACATTTCTTTTATAGTTTGCCTTTTGGATTTATCAAAGGAGTTATGGTTTTTAATTTTCTTGCTTTTACATACCTAATCATATATGGAAAATCCATATGGAGTGAATTATTCAAAGTAATCCGAAAGTAGCTCTTTTCCTATTATCTCTACTATTCTCACATAACTTGAAAGTGTACGTAGGGATCACGAGAGTATTTTTAATCAAAGTTTTTATTTATTTATTGATTTTTCATAGTTAATTAAAATAGACGTAAGGGTATGACCGTACGAGTATTAAAATTGCTACTCGTGCGGGTATACACCCGGTCCGAATCCAGGTATTTTCTTAAAAACACAGATAAGGGAATGGGTACTATAATACCCTACCCAGACCCTACCCATTGCCATCCCTAAGAAGGGGGCTTAAACCCTAAGCTTTGGCCATCTACCACAAGGGCACCTCAGATTGTTGCAACATTTGACAATAAAGGAAAACACCAACATACTCCAGCCTTCTCATCTTCTTCAGACACTCAGTATCAAAACCCCTCTTAGTAGTAAAGCTGTCTGTAAAACCTAAAGGAAGGGAGAAGGAAAATTCTGTGGTGAAAGAGAAAAAGAGGGTTAGGAAAGGAGATGATACTAGATGAGAGTGTCATGGCTTCTCCACTCATATAAGAACAAGCAATATAACATCCCAAAATTTGCTCCTAGGTAGTAATGATGGGAAATGGACCATTATAACATTTATCTTAAAGGTTTGAAAGTGTTTAGAAGATCCTAAGTGCCTTAAAAGAGTTTAAAAAGGTAGTTGTTGATTTTTACAAAGACATGAGTGTGTATCAAGGGTCAAATGGTCGTATCTCGCAACAAAAAGTTATGCAATGTCACCGGGAAGGACATTCGATCAAATGTCAACTCGACAAGGCCGTGTGTGGTGAAGCATAACCGTGCACATGGAAGGCACGACCGTGCCCATCTTCAAATACCAGTTTGCACATTTTTACTCGTTGTACTCTTACGGGACTCTTTAAATAGGTTTCTGACGCCCCTAAAATGTGGTCTTTAACCCTAAAACAATTTAGAAAATCAAAGATAAGTTGAGAGAGAGATATGCATGGATTGGAGAAGGAGAAATCAAAGGAATAAGGACAAAATTAGAGGAAGAAGAAGGTACCCAAAGGATTGAATATGGAAGTTCAAAGTAGGGATGGCAATTTTATCCGTGCTCGCGGATAAAATCAGCGACAGGTATGGGGCGGGTAGAGATACGGGTACCCGCGAGGCAAAATAAATGGGGATTTTTAATATCTGTTTGCTAACGGGCGGGGGCGAGCATTGAGGTACTCGCGCCTGTGGATACCCATGCCCGCTGATACCTATACCCATGTGTGAAATTACTAGATTGCCCTTATTTTATAAAATCTAATAGCAAGTGAGTCATATGTCCAGACCCTCCACAAATTCATCTAAGCCGCTAAACCAGAACCCTGACTCTTCGTCCATTCATTTGTTCCCAAATCACTATCTCTCTTCCTCTAGTTCACATCTCTCATCTTCTTGTAGGACTAGAATCTCCCCTCTTGCATATCACCAGAAGAAGAAAAAAAAACTTTCTCTTACTCTGCTACGCGTCCCCCCTCCCACCACACACTTTCTCTGCTGAAATCCATTCTGGCCAAAGCCTCTTCCCTCTTCTTCTCCTTCCCCCTCTTCCCAGATTCCCTCTACTTTCTCCCCTATTTCGGTGCCTCCTTTGGTATGCTACGGATCTATAAGTGGCAAATCTGTGAACGATGGAGGGAAGAAAAAGATGTCACATGACTGAAGGCAGCAGCGAGGCCGCGTTTCGTGCGGCGGTAGAGAGAAAGAAGCGGCACCTTGCAGCTATTAGTGGTGTGGAGGGAGAAGAACGGCATGATGAAGGAGAGATGAACACGTGCGGTGGTGGTGGAGAGAAGAACAATGTGGATTTGTTCTTTTTGCAATCTTGTTTCTTCAATTTGTTCACAATCTTCTATGTTCAATTTCTGCAAGGTGTATTCCTCCCTTGGTTCTTGCTAGGTCTGGGTTGTACCAGTTTTTTCTGTGTAATTTAAATGTCTTTGTTCATCTTATATTTTTTACTTGATACGGAAAAAGGATGCCCTAAAAGGAAAAGTTATGCATGTTCTTTGGGAAAACATGTTTCTAACAAATATTCATGGGTACCCGTTATACCTGTGGATACCCACGATACCTGCTAAATACCTGTCTAGCGGGTACCCGCACGAGTAATGGGTGGGGACAGACATGATTTTATCCAACGGGGACAGGGGCGGGAGAGGACTACCCATTCCCATCCCGCCCCATTGCCATTCCTAGTTCAAAGGGGTTGTCCTTTGATCTTTTGAAGCACGAATTTGGAGGTCTCCAAGAAGTGAGTAAACATTTTTCCTAAACTTCCATGGTATGAATTTTAAGAGGTTTGATCCTTATTTCGAAAAGGGTGAATCTTGGGTAGCTTTTAATAGGAAATTTTGGGGTTCTTGATTTGGAATTGAAAATGACAATGAATGCTTATAACGGATGTTTGTATCAGTGATTCTTTATCATTCTTGATTGACATCATAGTTAGATAGAGACAATTTTATGTACTTTGTGGTATTTGATGCATATTGGGGTTTATGGGTTGATCCGAGAATGAACATGTGTGATGAAATTGATATTTTCATAAATTAATAAATCAATTGGACTTGTTAAACTCTCTTTATGATAATTTGTGATGTTTTATGATGAAATTGCATGAATGTGATAATCATTATTGAAATTTGGAATTATATGTCATAAATTGGGAGCAT
The DNA here is from genome assembly GCA_035048595.1 of Echinosophora koreensis. NCBI lineage: Eukaryota > Viridiplantae > Streptophyta > Magnoliopsida > Fabales > Fabaceae > Echinosophora > Echinosophora koreensis. The sequence continues at coordinate 166,735 of JAPCYP010000123.1, read as the reverse complement.
TATGAATTGTTATGTTATTGATGAGTGTGATTCCACCTCATATTTCTTAATCAATTTGCATGCATTTTCATATAGATTAGGCATTTTCATTTTGATATTTGTTAGTTTTTCCCCTTTGGAACGGGTAAGGTGGTTCTGTGGTGTTTGTATGCAGGAATTCATGATTAACATGATTAAATCCAGTTGATTCGGAGTTTGCATGAAGATGGAGCTTGAAAAGCAAGGAAAATGAGCAAAGCAGATACCACCACGGCCTGGGCGTGACCACCATCACGGCCGTGATCGCATGGGACTAAAGAAAAAGAAGAAAGTGCAAGAAGTAAACAAGGCAGACCCTGTCACGGCCTGGCTGTGACAGCCACCACGGCCGTGACGAGCAAAATCTGGAATTTGATTTGCTGATTTGATTTGATTTTGTAATAGCTTTAAATCCAAGTTAACCTACACTATAAATAGGGCAATTAGGCTCGAAAATAAGGACCTCTTTACTGCTACCTTAGGCTTAATTTAGGATTTCTCTTCTTCTCCAATTTCTTCTCTTCTCTTAGGATTTTTATGTTCTTGTTAATCAAGATTGCTATGACCAAGGCAATGCTTGAGTAGTATCTTTATTTCTAGGAATTGGGGCTATGCCCAGGACTTGTTTTATGTGATGAATTGACGTTTTGCTTCTTGTTAATTTCAATTTGCTTTTGATTTAATTCCTATTGCATGAATTACTTGTGAATTTGGTGCGCACTTATTTGCATGTCACAGATACTCTAAGGATGAACCTAGCGGTGAACTTAGGTATTAGATCTATAAGGATTGAACTTAGGACTTAAATCACGAGAGTTATAAGCGGTCCTTCGAGGGTTCATTGAATTGTCACAAATCTTAATGGGTTCAATTTAAATACATTTACCACGAGAGCATGGGTTGGTTTAATTGGGCACTGTTCTTGTATCTCGAGAGGGAACATTAACTTTATTAGGATAAATTCACCTTCAAAGCAATTTTGATAGTTAACAAGAGGGGTAGTCAATTTAGTAGCATAAGCAGTCTTGTTAGTAACCCAATTCCTGGAAATCTCTTTTAATTTGAAAAACACCAGATTTGATTTGATTGCGTTTTAATTACTAGATTTGTTAGTTAATTCTTATTTCAAAAACCAAATCTTTTTCAATTTAATTTTTAAATTGATTTTTCTGGACACTTTTTTATTTTTTTTATTAATTTTTCTTTCTTTTTCTAGTGTATCTATCTCTCTCTTTACAGGTATTTTTCTCTTTTATGCGAAGTTCCCAAAGTCTTGGAACTCTTATTGAAGTTGATCCCGAGATCGAAAGGACTTTCATAGACGTAGGAGACTACAAAGACAAAGAGCGAGAGTAAGGTTGATCCGCATTCCACTCATGGCCGATCAACCGGATACCAAGCCACTAAAGGACTACGCAGCCCCAAATGCTAGGGGTTTGCGAACTGGGATTGCTAGGCCAGGCGGGGAACTATACTATACCGCCCCAGTTAATTGGCATGATTAGGCAACATCAGTTTGGAGGATTACCCTCGGAAGACCCGACTAATCATGGGGAGACATTCTTGGAATTCACCGATGCAATAAGAATTCAAGGTGCCCCGGTTGATGCTATTCGCTTGAGGTTATTCCCCTCCTCTCTGACTGGAAGGGCAAGAGCTTGGTTGAAATTAATGCCTGCCAATACTTTGTCAACATGGGACCAACTGGAGCAGGCATTCTTGGATAAATTCTTTCCACCATCCAAGACTGCTTACCTACGAACTCAGATCATCGACTTCTTCCAAAAGGACGGAGAATGCTTATCCGAAGCTTGGGATCGTTACAAAGGATTGCTAGAATCTTGCCCACATCATAGGCTCGAGAAGTGGCTATTAGTGCATACCTTCTACAATGGATTTGATTATTCTTCAAAGGTGTCACTTGACTCAGCAGCTGGTGGAGCATTGATAAATAGATCACTAACTGAAGCATTTAATATCATTGAAAGTGTTGCCACCAACTATCATCAATGGGGTTCAGAAAGAGGTAATAACCCGAAAAAGCTTTCGGGAGGTAAGTTTGATTTGGATGGTTCAGATTTAATCATGTCTAAATTTGATTCACTGAGTAAGCGCTTTGATAAGCTTGAAAAAGCTAATGTGAGTTCAATAGGTGCTACTAATGTTGCTTGTGATATTTGTGGAATGCAGGGACATGACTTCATGGAGTGCCCACATGGTACTGCTCCTGCAAAAGGCGCTTCGGGTGACCAAGTGAATTCATGTCAAAATTTTTATGACACGAACCCGAAGTTGCCAAACTATGTTCCCCCAAACTCTTACAACCAAGGAAGGAAGAATAGCCCTTATCTCTCCTACCGGAACTACAACAACACGTTGAACCACGAATTCCAAGAAGGCCGAGGTAATATGAAACCCGCATCGGGGTATTCTCAGGTACAAAATTCTAAACTTGAGTCTCTTTTGGAAAATTTTGTTGAAACTCAAACAAAGCAAAATGAAGAGTTTAGGCAACAAGGTAGGGCAGCCAATGAGGCAATAAAAGAACTAGCTTCTAAGGTAGATAACTTATCTATTCACAATAAGATGTTAGAAACTCAGATTGGCCAACAAGCTAGTACATTTTCTAGGACTAAGGGTACATTTCCGGGACAACCCAAAGTTAATCCCAATGAGCACTGTATGCTATATACTTGAGGGTTGATAACCTTGGGGTAGTTGAAAAGGATGTGGAATGTGAGGTGGGCATGAGTGAACAAGAAGAGATTAAACCAAAGTATATCCCTCCACCACCTTACCAACCCCCAATACCTTTCCCACAAAGGCTATTCAGGAAAAAGCAAGTAGAACAAGAGACTAAGAGCTTAGTTGAGGAGCATGATGAAATGATAAAAACTAATATGCCTCGTAAACTAAAAGATCTAGGAAGTTTCTCTATTGCTTGCTCAATTGGAGAAGTGAAAATAGACCATGCCTTATGTGACTTAGGAGCTAGTGCGAGTTTGATGCCGCTTACCATCTTCGAGAGGTTAGGAACCAAGGATTTGAGTCCATCAAAGTTCTCTTTACAATTTGCGGATGGCTCAACTAAAAACCCTCTAGGCATACTAGAGAATGTCCCCATAAAAGTAGGGAAACTTTTCATTCTTACTGATTTCATGGTGTTGGATATGAACGGGAATTCTAAATTCCCTATCATTCTTGGAAAGGCCATTCTTGGCCACAGCTGGAGCAATAATAGATGTTAAAAATGGTAAGCTCTCTTTGAATGTAGAGGAAGGAAGGTTGGATTTTGATTTGACTAACTCATATAACAACCCTCGTTTTGAGAGTCATGTGTGCAGGATTGAGATAATGCCTCCGGAGGTGAAGGAAGAGCTTAACATGGAAGCAACTCCCAAAATTTGCATGAAAAATGATGCACCGAATAAAGATGAACCAGTAGTTGCTCAACATGTGGAGTTAAAACTTCCACCGGGAGGAAGTAAGGCCATGAGACTCAGAGTGAAAAGAGCAAAGCGAAAGCGCATGTGGCCATATGAACAATATAGGCTCTTTGAAGAACTTCCTTGGAAGAGAGGTATTCTATCACTTCCAAGCCCAGCTGATCCCGGTTGATTGAAGAGAGTATGGTCAAGCTTACGACAAAAAATAAGCGCTTCTTGGGAGGCAACCCAAGCTTTCTTTCCCTTGTTATTTTGTTTTGATTTTTGTTTTCAATAATTTGAGAAGATTAGAGGAGAAATATCCAAATTGATGGTTTGGACAAGTGTGTTTACAGGTTGGAAAAGCATGAAGAGCAAAAAGACATGAAAATTTAAAGGGGGAAAAAAAAGGTGCAAAATGGGTGGAGGCAGTGATGATCACGGCTAGGCCGTGACAGAGCTCACGGGCGTGATGCGAAGGTGCCAGAAAGTCAGAAAGTATCACGGCCTACCCGTGATGTGGGTCACGGCCGTGATAGCCCTCACGGGCGTGAGAAGAAAGCCATCAGACAACTCAGAATCGATCACGGCCCAGCCGTGAATATCGTCACGGCCGTGAAGCGCCCTGTTGCAAAAAGAAAATAAAAATAAAAATTCACCCTCACTCTCTAGTCAATTCACGCAGCACCCAACACCACCTAGGTGAGTTGTTCCAATTTTCTTCTCTCTCCGACTTGATTATTTACATTGGGGACAATGTAAGTTTTTAAGCTTGGGGTAGGGTATTTATTTTTGCATTTTGCATATTACATGTTGCATTCATTTAGGTATAGTTTTGCATTATCGTATCATTAGATTACCCCTTGTTTGAAAATTGCATCCAATTGTGAGAACTTTGTGCCAAATGAATTGAGGCAGTGAATTTTTGAACCTAATTTTTGTATTCTTGTGATAGGCTAAAATTAAAAATTCTAGAGATGATCTTTTGATAGTTGTTAATTAGCATGCGGTTCCTTGGATTCTATGTTTCTCATTGATTTCAAACTACTAAATGTGAGATTTTTGAGTCTAAAAGGGGTATTCTCCAAATTTATCCCATTCCTTGTGATTGAGTGTTTTCTTCCTCTTGGACTGTATTCTCTAGAACTTAACTTGAAATCGTTTTGAAACTTAGAAATTTTTGAAAACATATTTGAAAAATGATTGAGGCATTAAGTATTTTTCTGGCCTTCTGAGCTTTGACTGATTAAATGCTACCCCTTAGTTGCCCAATTTTGAGCCTAAAAAAAAAAATTTGCTTTTCTTGGTACCTTGATTATTTTGATGATTGATGGTTGGTATGGCACCTTTTAAAGTATTGCAAAAAGGGCAAGAAGGTAGTTTGAAAAGTTGTGGGATAAAAAAAAAAATTATTTCTCTTGAGTTGGAAATCTCCCCTTCTCCAAATTGATGAACTAAGTTAAAAAGAAAAAAAAAATGGAGAAGGGGATGAGAAAAAGAAAGTGAGAAATAAAATGAAAAAAAAAGGTGCAAAAAGGGTGGAGGCAGTGATGATCACGGCTAGGTCGTGACAGAGCTCACGGGCGTGATGCGAAGGTGCCAGAAAGTCAGAAAGTATCACGACCTACCCGTGATGTGGGTCACGGCCGTGATAGCCCTCACGAGCGTGAGAATAAAGCCATCAGACAACTCAGAATCGATCACAGCCCAGCCGTGAATATGGTCACAGCCGTGACGCGCCCTGTTGCAGTTATGATGTGATTATCATATGCAATTGATTATGCTTGATACATTGTTATTGGAATTGTAACCCGATTGAGGTATATTAAATATTGAAAATGTATTATCAACGAACTATGAAAAAGACATGAGGTCAAAAAGCAAAGGTGTGAATATTGATATGTTGTCATTGGATATATAAAGTCAAGACTATAGCTGATAGTGATATGGAGAGATTAAAGGCCAGCTAGTTGCCAAAGGATATACTCGACAAGAAGGTATTGATCTCTCCAGTTGCAAAATAACCACAGTAAGGATTATCCTATCCTTAGTTATTGTCAATAGGTTGAAAATTGTTACAGTTGGATGTCAACAATGTATTCCTAAATGGTGATCTCTTTGAGGAAGTCTACATGGATTTGTATTTGGGATATAAAGTTTGGTGGGAGCATATGGTATGCAAATTAAATCGATCCATCTGTGGCCTCAAACAGGCTTCTAGGCAATGCTTTACCACAATTTTCAATGCATTGCTACAATTAGGATTCACATAGTCAAAATCTAATTATTCTTATTTACACAAGGCTCAGTTCCCTCTTTTTTAGCAACACTTATGTTTGTAGATATGTAATCATTGCTAGCCCTAGCCACACATTCGTTCAAACTGTCCAGAAACAACTCCAATATCTCTTCAAATTAGAAATATTGGAAAATCTAAAGTACTTTCTTGGACTAGAATTAGCACAATCCAAGCAGGGTATCTATATGTGTTAAAGAAAGTATACACACTCTCTCCTTGATGACACATGTTTTATAGACTGTAAACCAGCAAACCTCCAAATGGACCCTAATCTCAATCTTAGTGCCTTTGATGGAGACTTGCTTTACAATGATTCCCGATACAAAAGACTGATAGGTAGACTGTTGTACTTAACTATTTCTAAACTCAACATTTGCTTTGCTGTAAACAAACTTAGCCAGTCCAGGGATGCTCCTAGAACCACATACTTGGATGTTGTTCACCACCTATTCAGGTACTTGAAATCCACCATAGGACATGGCATTCTTTTCTCAGCAACATCCAATCTCCAGCTCAAAGCTTGTGTGGATGCTGATTGGGGCAGAAGCATGGATTCCAGGATTCAACAACAAGGTTCTTTGTTTTCTTAGGTTATTCCTTAATTTTCTGAAAATCCAAGAAGCAAAGCACAATCTCTAAATCCTAAGCCGAGGCAAAATACCAAGTAATGGCTAGTGCAGCCAGTGAAGTCACTTGGTTAGTTTCACTACTAAAAGACTTTGAGGTTTCCACTGTTAAGTCTCTAAATGTTTGATGTGCATTTGCCTTATGTTTTGATGAAAACTAAAAATTTATCAATGATTTAATTGGACTTCATATTGGTTGCTAACCTGTCTACTTAGTGTGCAGATTATTACTTTAAGTCTATCTATAACTTGTCTGCCCTAAAAAGCAACCTGATCATCTATGGAGATTACTTGTCTGATGAATAAAAGTCAACCTGTCTGCTGATTGGATTGTTGACTCTTTGTCAACCATCTAATGAAGCTCTCACTCGTCTGTGGTTCTTCGATGAGGAACACGTAAGGACAACGGAACTTTTAGGAGTTGTCAACTTAAGCAGAAGTTACTGAAGCTATCTCTCACGAGAATCAAGAAAGTTAGAAGGTCACACACTCAAAGCAACCAAAGAACTCAGAAAAAGAGTGCTTCCAATATGCTTTATTCCCTAGTACAACTGGGAGTTGCACGAAAAGGGAAATGTGCTCTGCAAAATACAAAAGCAACCTGCACAACTCTGATCTGCTGCACAAAGCATTACTCATCTTTGTTAGAGTACAACCAACATTCCTAAGCATTAAATAGCTGCCCAGAACGACTCTATTCCATTTAATGAAGTTCGGCTCAAAGCCAAAATCTGAAGGAATGTCTCTAATAGATTTAATATGATTAAAGCCTATAAATACAGAAGCCATTGAAGATGATGATATAGAGAATATACACAGCATTAAAGAGTCATTACTCTGCACATTTATTCCTTCATTCTTTCAATTTGTATTCTTCAATCATTTGAAGTTATTATGCAGTCTTTCTAACTTTCACATTTAATTGACTCTTCTGAGTGTTATTGAAAGACTTGCAAATTGTATTTATTACAATCCTTTCTCAAACAAACTTGAGTGAGCCTAGAGAAATTAGGTGAGCAAACAATACTTGTCTTGGAGCCTGGAGAGGCTAGGTGTGCAAATAATACTTAGAGTCTATAACCTGATCAGTTATAGTGAAAGAAACTTGGTGCTGCCAAGGACTGCATGTAACCCTAGCTATTAAGGGTTGAACTAGGATAAATAGCTGTGTCTATCTCTCTATCCTTAACTCTTTAGCTGCTTTGATTATATTATTTGTTTACTAACTAAATGGGGGATTAAGTGTGAATATAAAACAAGTTTTAATCTTGTATGATTGTGTGTTTTTCTGTTGAAATCTAATTAGATAAGTCACTTGTCTGTGCTTTGCAAAAACAATTGTCTGTCCCTAGCTTCTGTGTGCGAAAAGTTTCTAACTTTCTTTTAAAGTCTGATAAACACAATTCAACCCCCCTTATCGTGTTTATAGTTGTCTATTCCATCCATCGACAATATGCTCATGTTCTGCTACAATCAAGTAACAATTCATACCCCTCCTTCCATGAATGATCAAAGCATATTGTAATAGACTATCACTTTGTTCAAGAAAAGGTCTATAATGGCTCCATTCAGCTTGTCCATGTCAAGTCCATGTCAAATCAGCTAACTAATTGACTGACATACTCACAAAAGCTATTTCTCAGCCTTTCTTCCAGGCCTTATATTCAAGCGGGACTCCTAAACCTATATATACTTCCCAACTTATGTACTGCACTTTTCTCTCAATTTTGAATACAAACTTTCATTTAATCACTCTTAGCACTGTCAAATGCTTAAATGGGAATCCATCCCAATAGTATTTTTTCTATGAATTCGAGGATCGAACCAAGTATCACGTGGTTACATGATCCAAACCGTTCCACTTGGATCAACAGATATTGATATAACTAAGTACTTTTAGTTTAATTATTTTTTAACTTCTCTTTCATCAAATTATAATTTTCTATATTTTAAAGCTCTTGTTATAATGTTTTGAAGCTTAACTCATACTAAAAAAGTTTTTTTATCATATGCAATCTTGTTCATGTTAAGGAATTCAAAAACAACAATTATTTATTGAAAAATTAAGTATTTTATTTTTGAAAGTATAAAATACAAAACTTCCTTTATGAATTTACTCTTTTGATTTCTTAACCCCCGTAAGATTGCACAAAATATAAAACTCCATTAAAAAAAAATTTGATTGAAAGTATTATAAGAATTATTGTTAAATAATAAAAATATAAATACAATAATGAGATTATCAGTAAGTAACAGACAAGTTTTTAGATCCTAAGATGCAATTGCTCCTCAAAATCATTCCCCAGACACTGTCATTTATCTGAAGTTTCGTCATAGTTTTACGTTGGAGGTTGGGCGTGCGCTTTCCAGAACGCACGTCCCTGTCTTTATCCAAATTCTTTCTGTTTAAAGATTAAAGGTTCTTTTTTCGTTTCATTATTTGAAATTAAATTCCTTTATTTTTCTAGGGTCCGTCTCAGTTTTTTTTTTCTTCCAGATTTCAGTTACATTTTTTAAATTGTCCTCTTAGACGATATGTGTGGCTTATATTTCGAGAATGACATTATCTTCAAAGGTCACAAAATGCGTTCCATACTTATATGGATTTTGCCAAAGGAGAAATGGATACTTCAATTCTCGTCTGGGCCTTACCTCATCATGCACCTTAATGAATTTTAATTTTTACCATTATTCAGTTTAGAACATTATAATAATTATGAGGAATGGAGTAGAATACTATATGCTTCATATTATATATCAAACTATGTCTGTTGGTTTATTAACTATGTATTGGATATCCATGCCATATATGGTCAATATGTTGTATTTCCATTCCTTCTGCCATGTAATGGTGTTAATATCTGTTGCTCCAGATGTTTATATGTTAAAGTCAGCTAGACTTCTAAATTAACTATGTTATTCTTTTTCTCAGTATTATCTTCATCATATAGATGATTACAGCATGCTTACAAGCAAGTCTATGAAATCTGAAATTTTATTTAGCCAGTATCTCCTTTGTTCTTCTTTCTTATTTGAAATTTTGCTGTCTATTTAGCTTGGAGCACAAAAAGCAATTGAAAATTGTATTTTGTGTATGTTCGTTCGTTTATATGGTCTTAGAAGTCTTAGCCAAAGCTGATATTTTCTAGAAGGCTTAAATAAGTCTTTGGTCCCTTATAACAATTTTTGGATTTAGTCCCTAGTAAAGTTTTATTCGATTTTCGTCACTCATTTTATAAAAAACTAGCATGCTTTTAGTTCCACATTAGGGACTAAAAACAAATAAAATTTAATAGGGACTAAATTGAAAAAGTGGTTATATATACAAAAACCAAAGACTTATTTAAACCTTTCTAGAATAAGTCTTATTTAGCTGTTTGAAAACTGTAAATTAGATAGAGAACATAACACTATATGTTACAAAAGTCTTTTTACTTAACAATGAAAAGTGGAATATGTTTCATGCTGCAATGGTATTCACAGAATGCTTTCATGAGAACTACTCAACTGTAGCAGGCATCAACATAGCACTAGATGATCAAATTATAATTTGAACAAGTTTGTTATGTAAAATGAAGATTATGGAATGGTAATAACTAATAACCTATCCACAAAGTTCTTTTTAGGTACATATCAGTCTGTCCCTATAATATAGAAATAAGAAAAATAGAGGGAGGGATGAATGTATTTGCTTGTTCTGTCTCTGTCTGGTTCTTAGTATTGATACTTACAGCCTTATAATTATGGGAATATTCGGAGAATATTCTGCATTCCTTGAAAACTTTAGTTTACAGATTTCTACCCTGAGATGTTTCAAGGCAATAGTTAATTTGTCATGGTCATTTAATACTTCACACTTCACATGCTGGTAACAGTCCCTTACTGTGAGTACTGATATGTTTGTTCAGAAACTACCAGCCATTAACTTCCCTCCCTTTGGATTAGTCTGTTTGCAGTGTCTGGTGAAACTTCAATCTGTCCTCAAATTACAATCTTGTTGAGAAGGTTCCTCCTCATACTCCTTTGTAGCTCTTCATTTTTATTCTCAATAATACTTTCATCTCTACAAAAACAAACAAATAAATAAAAAGGTGACTGAGCCTTTTTCTTTTGTAGCCATACTTGGAAAAGATGGCTTTGCAATCACCAGGAAGCAAGTTGGCACTATCACATAAGCATGATTGGCTGATTCTTCTGCTTCTCGCCGCTATAGAGGGAGTCTTGAATCTGATTGAACCTTTTCATCGCTATGTTAGCAAAGACATGATGATAGATCTTATGTTCCCATACAAAGAAAATACCATACCCATGTGGGCTGTCCCAGTATGTACCATCATGCCCCCATTATTATAATTACATCCCTATTATGATTAAGGAAACAAGCTTAACTTTTTGATCATTCCTTGAACAGATCCTCTCTATTTTCGTTCCCATTCTTATCTTTGTTGCATTTTACTTTGCCAGAAGGGATATCTACGATTTACACCATGCAATATTGGGTATTTTTCTCCTGCTATCTCAGTCTGTTACTAATGGTTTATGATTTTTCTGCTTTTGACCCCTAGTTAGTATCTTACTGGAATGGCTTCGTTAATTTGGAACCTCAGGCCTCATGTTCGCCAGTCTAATAACTGGAGTTATCACTGATTCCATTAAAGATGCTGTTGGTAGACCACGACCAAACTTTTTCCGCCGGTGTTTCCCTGACAAAATACCGGTGTGTTTTTGTTCTCATTTTTGGTGTTTTGCTAACGGACGTGGATTCTCTTCGGTTTTGGAAAAACATGATATGGTCCATTTGGAGAAAAGATACAGATTTTTTTGAAATGTAACTAGTGGACCCTGTAACCATACACAGCGAGTCATTGTATATCTCTCCAACAGGACCATGTCTTATTCTTCCAAAACATGAGAGGATCAATTTCCTTACTAACCTTAGCTCCTCATTGTATAGTTCTCATATGTGTGTTTTTTTCCCTGATTGCTTACTTAATGATATGAGTCTATAGAGAAAATTTTTGTGTGCTCCAAGAGTATTATACTACTCGAGTAAAAATGTGAGAATAACCATACTACCCTTACACTAGTTCAATTAAATTTGGACTGCTACAAAACTATCAAGAGTACTCTTAGTGTATATAAGAATTTTTCGAGACGATGACCATTTCTTCCCTAACTGCCATGACATTGTTTGTGCAGGTGTTTGATGAAGACACTGGTGATGTTCTTTGTACCGGGATTCAGTCAGTTATAAAGGAAGGTTACAAAAGCTTTCCAAGCGGGCATACTTCATGTAAGTAGAATATCCATTTATGAAATATTGGCTAATTATTAATGACATAAACCGAGTCTAGAAGGTTGATTAAGCATTGGATTCGTTTGTTTATAATCGGGTTTGTATTACCGTCAAATAATTGAATGCTTTGGTCTTTATTTTGGTACTTAATGGTTACCCAAATGCAGGGTCCTTTGCTGGTCTTGGTTTTCTCTCATGGTATTTATCTGGGAAAATTAGAGTGTTTGATAATAGGGGCCACATTGCCAAACTATGCATTGTCTTGCTTCCTTTGCTTATTGCTGCTCTTGTGGGAGTTACTCGAGTTGATGATTACTGGCATCATTGGACTGATGTGTTTTCTGGAGGTCTTATAGGTTAGTAATTACTTACATTTATTATCTTAATGCAGTGCATTGCACTGTTTGAACTTCATTGTTTTTTGCAAATAAAGCCTATTAACTACGTTTGATCTCTTGCTTCAGGACTTACTGTGTCTTCAATATGCTACTTGCTACTCTTTCCCTTTCCCACTCTTGCACGCGGTATCTATTCTTGTTCTTGATTTTTACATCTTTGAATTTCGGTTTAGGCCTCCAAATGTATTGCTTTTTTGGAAAACATGCCTTGCCTACATGATTGTGGAGAAAATGGAGTTAGGAGTTACAGACAATATTGATTCCAACCTGCAGCTAAGATAGGCCTTAAACTATTTGAATGTATCACAGGAATTCATGGAAGTGCCATACTGTACCATTGAAAGTGCCATAATGTACCATTGAATGGTAATGTGATGAGTGATGACTTCATGTCAATGAAGAATAATAAGAAGGAAGAAATTGGTGGGAGAAAAAAATGGTGCAGAGCATTATAGATACTCCAATAGTTTCATTTTAGATAATTTAATCTTCAATGGAGTATTTAATCTTGTTTTCCATGTGCCACTTTTCTCTATTGGAGGAGGTACTGGCAAATATGAGTAAGCTGCTAGGATATGATAGTGTCACTGCCAGAAAATAATGCTCATATTTCCTTCAGTTATCTGTTTGATGGTGCTTAAATAGGTAAAGTCTAACCCTATTTATTCTTTGGTTTCCTGATTTCATTTTTTTTTTTGTTCAAATGTGTAGGTTGGGCGCCTCATGCATTTTTTCATATGATGGGAGAAAATGATTGTTCATACCAACGAGGAAATCTAAGTCCACATGGTGCAAGGTCCGATGACTTGTCCCTTGAGATGGAGGACATGGAAAGTGGGACAAGATCAAAGTGATTGCTGACTTCTTTTATGAATTAGTAGGAGATTATGATATGCTTCTATACGAAATGAAATGTCAGTTTTAGTTAACTTTTAAAAAAAAAAAAAAGAAAAGAAATATAAGAATTGATTATCATTTTAGCATATTCAAAACAACACCAAGCATATCCTTTGCTTACTTACACAATTTCATTTTCCTTTTTAATTTCTTTACAAACAAAATTTGAATTTCCCTGAGTCCGTTTAGACGATAGAATTGGAAATGTAGTTTAGAATTTTAATTTCAATTCCAATTCTATCGAATTTGGAATTTGTTCACAATCATAAATTCTATATTTGGGTTGTGCAAAATTATGGTGTAAAATTATGAGTGTGTTTGGATGGGGCATTTGGAGAGGGTGAAGTATTTTAAGAGGATAATTAAAATGCTCCAATATAAAATACTTTATTTGAGTATTAAATATGAAGGATTTTAGAAATCAAGGATTTTATGGGGTATTTGGTTTAAGGTAAATTTGAGGAATTTGAAATACCACCTGAAGAAGTGGTATTTTGAAATTCTCTCTCTTTACTCATGAGGCACCCACCACTGGCATCGGCCCCCGCACTACCCGGACCCCGCACCACCGGACCACCCAGGCCTGACCCCCGCACTATCGGACCCGGCCCCCAAGCCACAGGACCCCCGGCGCCCCGCTCCACACGGACCTGGTCCCACACCAAACGGACCCACCCCCGCACCACTGGCGCCGACCTCCAGACCCTTGGCACACCGGACCCGGGCTCGGCCCCGGACACCGGCCCTCGCACCACCCGGCCCCCGGACCACCAGTGCCGGCCCCCGCACCACTCGTGTCTGAACCACCGTATCGGCCCTCGAACTATGTTACTTTATCTAAATAAAGAATTTTGCAAACGAAAGGCATTCATTTACTTTATCCAAACAAGAAATTTTGCAAATGGAGGGAATTCAATTATTTCAATTACTTTATACAAACCAGAAATTTTGCAATTGAAGGAATGCAAATGGAGCAATTGAATTTCCTAGAATTTCAAATTCCTTGAATTTTTCAATTCCCTCATCCAAACACACCCTAAATGTAAATTGAACTCCCTAGAATTGGTGGTGGTAGCAACTTCTACAATAACGATAGTAGTAGCGGTAGCGACGATTATGGGCTACTAGTGGTAGTTGTGTTGTGTTTGTTATATTTGAGTTAGAATTGACAATTCATAAGGTGGAGGTTAAGAATTGAGAAGGATCTAAGATAGTTTTATTTATTTATTTGTGTAACGTTAGAGAGATAAATGAATGAAATGAAACTTTTAAAAGATAAATGACCAAAATGAATTCTGACCTAAAGATAAAGGACCAAAAATATATTTTAGCCTTTTTTTTTATCAGACGAAGAATATTATTAAAGAAGGAGTACAATGGGTACTACAGTCCTTTCATACTATTAATCCCTAGTACATTGGTGAATACATTCTACTGGGTTCACACACTAAATATAAGAAAATAAACTCTACCAATCTTTACTCTAATTCAACACCAAGAGTGCACTTTTACTAACAAAAAAAAGATGTGACGCCCATTTTATCCCTGACAAAAATAAAATAAAAATAGTTCGTTAGTCCCTAATAATTACTAACGTGGGACAAGTTAGTCCCTACGTTGACTTCCGTTACCCAGCCTCCGTTACTTTGATAACATTGTTGTTAACTTGTCCCAGCTATCTATTATCTTTGCCTACGTTTTAATTTTTTTTCCTCCAATTTTTTAATGTTACAATAGGGACAAAACGCTGTCGTTTGGTCATGATTTCTGGAAAGCACTTTTACTTTGTACTAAGATAGCTAAAAACATTCTTTATTCTTTATCCTTGGTGCTATTGTCCAGAGGTCTTCGAGATCCTTAAGGAAGGCATCTAATAAGAATAAGGTTGACTTGGACTTCATTTATGACATTCTGACATTTTAACAAATGTGGCACTGATAGATTTTTAGACAAGTGCTTGTGGAGTCCAGATTTAGACAGGTGAAAATGAGCCAAAAACTTAGACGAGTGAGGAAGTTATTTTCTAGACAAGTGATCCACTGAGTCTTCTTCAGACATATGCTTCTTGCCACGTCATCAAGTATATCAGAATCTTCATTGAGCATTGACTTGGTTTTTGTCTGTGTTGACCAAATTTTAGACAAGTCTAAAAATTGTGCACTACCAAAATGTAGATGGGTCATAAAATAGACGAGTGACCTTAAGTCTATTTTCCTGCACACTTATCAGACATGTCAGTAATTTTATATGGTTCAATATTACCATACTTAATCTATTTGAAATCATCAAAACTTAGAGAATCTACACATGGAATGTGTCTCAGACTTATGAGGTCTCAACATTCTTCCCCTTTTTGATGATGACAAATAACTATTATGATTTTATTGAACATCAAAAAGTAATAATAGAAATTTTCAAAGAGATATTATTGATCAGAGTATGCTATGCTCCCCCTTAGTTTATGCATCAGATAAAAACAAGTATTAGAGCAAAAACAAAGTATCAGATCTGATATTAGATTTAAACAGAGTTTTTAAGAGACCAATTCAGATTATATCAGAGCAGAAAATAGATTTTTCATACATATAGTCATTGATCATTAATTTCATGATTAAAATGTAATTTTTATTTTATTTCTGTTATTCTTATTTCCTATTTCCTCCCCCTTTTGGCATCAATAAAAAAGAATATAAAGTAAATATATAATAGATTGCCAAAAGAAATATCAAAAACTTCATCTCATTTCATTTAAGAGTAAAAAAATATTACATGTGATATGGACATCACTGACTTGTACATTGCATGACTAAAAAAGAATGAAAAAAATACTAAGTCCTCAGACCTAAAAACTAGGACCCCCTTGGCTTTTGAAGAAAGCTTCCATCATTCTTTGCATAACAGCTTGCTGAGCCAACATCTGAGCTTGAAAAGCAGCTTGTTGTTCAATGGCAGCATCCTGTCTTTGGATGACAGTTTGCAGACTTGAAGTCATTTGATCAAGTCTCTGATGGGCAGCAGGATCATAAGCAACCACTAAAGCAGATGAGTCTGTTGTAGCCAGAACAGTTGCAGATGTAGATGGAGGAGGTGTAGAAGGCAGCTCTTCAACTTGAATGTTGTCCTCAGGCTGAGGATCTAGAAACACATTGGTTGAAAGAGCAGATACAAAGTCATTGTTAGGATAGAATTCTTCAAGAAATCCATGAATTCTTTCATGGTGAAGAGGGGAATCAATAACAGATAGAAGAAATTCATAAGATCTCCTAATGAGATTTATGGGAGTGATTGGGGTAGTTGGAGGAAAATTTAAGATAAAGAAAGGGAAAACCATAAAGAAAGGAGGTAGAGTGTAAATAGAAGGTGAAAGGGATAAAGAGCAAAAGCTTGGCTACCTCTGGTTGGAATGGTTTTCTTCTCTTCTTCCGACAGCCCAGAGTTGGATCCACATCTCCAGTAGATGTCTCTGATCTTGAGGAACTCATGATGAGTCTCAGTAGAAAACAACCTCTTTCTGTACTTGCACTTGTGATCATTCAGCATGATGAGAGAGAATTTATGATCAAGTGGCAAGTTGATCACCTTCTGCTTTCCTTGCAGAACCATAGAGTCAGGCATCACCCTGATCTCTGTTGAAGGTCTTATGAAGATATGTGGATTGGGCATCCACCTTCCTGCATGCTTCTGTTTCTTGGCCAGCTTGACAAGCTGCCCTTCAGCTTCTAGAGAGGCAATGACATCCAATTCTTTGCCATACAGAAAGTTGGAGCAAGATTCATCTGTGACAAAGAAGGGAGTGGTTCTGGAAGAAGGGTGATAAGGAGATAGAGTGGCCATAGGGAGAAGGTTGTATCTGGTTTCAGAAAATAAGTCTGAAAAAACTATTCTTAGATGGACTTGGCTCTGGTTTATGATGTGGTCAGGGGTTTGTGGTTTAGGTGAGAGTGGAGGAGGAGTGGTATTGTCAAAGTATGCAAAGTCATTGACATCCTCAGTGTGAAGAGTGTCAGTATGGTGAGATGATTGTGGTGAGGAAGGGTTGGATTATTTGGGTTCTGTTTCAGACAACTGTGCTTCTGAAACAGTAGGGTTAGGTTCAGAAGTGTGAGGTTCAACATTTTGTGGATTAGAAACAGAATGTTCAAAGATGGGTGAAGGTTGTCTGACAGATGATGTGTGTGATGGAGTTGGGATTTTTGGTGAAGCCGGTGGAGGAGTAGGGGTTTTCTGTTGTGGTTGTGGTGGTGGTGATGCTGTTTTCTATGGTGGTGGTGTTGGTCTCTTTGTGGTGACAGAACAGGTAATGGAGATGAAGGTTGTGGAGTAGGAGTTGTTGTGGTTGTTTGCTGTCATTGTGATGAGGGTGAGGATGATGGAGTTGGAAGTAGAACCAACTTCCTCTTGGTTACAGTGGTCCTCTTTTTCTTAGGGATCACAGTCTCTTCAGGTTGAGACTCCCCCTCAGCTTGCACAGCTCTCATCATTGGAGTATTTAATCTTGTTTTCCATGTGCCACTTTTCTCTATTGGAGGAGGTGTTGGCAAATATGAGTAAGCTGCTAGGCTATGATAGTGTCACTGCCAGAAAATAATGCTCATATTTCCTTCAGTTATCTGTTTGATGGTACTAAAGTCTAACCCTATTTATTCTTTGGTTTCCTGATTTCCTTTTTTTTGTTCAAATGTGTAGGTTGGGCTCCTCATGCATTTTTTCATATGATGGGAGAAAATGATTGTTCATACCAACGAGGAAATCTAAGTCCACATGGTGCAAGGTCCGATGACTTGTCCCTTGAGATGGAGGACATGGAAAGTGGAACAAGATCTAAGTGATTGCTGACTTCTTTTATGAAGAGAAATGTTTTCTAGACAACATACGGTGACAACCGTATGTTGGTCCACTGTATCGCTACAGTAGTGCTACCTTTTTTTAAAAAAAAAAAAAATGTTGACTTTTTTTAAAAAAAATATTTTTTTTATAAAAAAAAATAGTTTGTTCTTTTTTTAAATATTTCGTTTTTTTAGAAATAAAATTTTTGGTTAAGTATGTGCAAATATCTGGTTAATCAGGTACAAATATCTAGTGAATTCAGTTCATTATCTGGTTAATGTGTTTTTTTTAGAAATAGAATTTTTGGTTAAGTATGTGCAAATATCTAGTTAATCAGGTACAAATATCTGGTGAATTCAATTCATTATCTGGTTAATGAGTTTTTTTGAGAAAATAAACTTTTGGTTAAGTATGCGCAAATATCTGGTTAATCAGATACAAATATCTGGTGAATTCGGTTCATTATCTGGTGAATGGGTTTTTTTGAGAAATAATTTTTTTTGTTAAGTATGTGTAAATATCTGGTTAATCAGGTACAAATATCTAGTGAATTCGGTTCATTATCTGGTTAATGGGTTTTTTTTTTAGAAATAAAATTTTTGATTAAGTATGTGCAAATATCTGGTTAATCAGGTACAAATATCTGGTGAATTCGGTTCATTATCTGGTTAATGGGTTTTTTTGAGAAATAAAATTTTGATTAAGTATGTGCAAATATCTGGTTAATCAGGTACAAATATCTGAGTAATTCAGTTCATTATCTGGTTAATGGGTCTTTTTGAGAAAATAAAAATCTTATTTTTTAAAAAAAAAGTCAAAATGTGGAAGAAGAAAAAAAGTGCTACAATAGTGCCACAGTGACGCTACAGTAACGAGTTGTCAAAGTTGTCCCGTATTTCGGTTATTCAAATAATAGCCTTGATTTATGAATTAGTAGGAGATTATGATATGCTTCTATACGAAATGAAATGTCAGTTTTAGTTTTCTTTTTTTCTTTTTTTAAAAGAAGAAATATAAGAATTGAATATCATTTTAGCAAATTCAAAACAACACCAAGCATATCCTTTTCTTACTTCCACAATTTCATTTTCCTTTTTAATTTCTTTACAAACAAAATCTAAATTTCACTGAGTCCGTTAAGACGATATAATCGGAAATGTAGTTTAGAATTTTAATTTCAATTCCAATTCCAATTCTATCGAATTTGGAATATGTTCACAATCATAAATTCTATATTTGGGTTGTGCAAAATTATGGTGTAAAATTATGAGTGTATTTGGATGGGGCATTTGGAGAGGGGTGAAGTATTTTAATAGGGTCATTAAAATGCTCCAATCTAAAATACTTTATTTGAGTATTAAATATGAATGATTTTAGAAATCAAGGATTTTATGGGGTATTTGGTTTAAGATAAATTTGAGGAATTTGAAATACCACCTGAAGAGGTGGTATTTTGAAATTCCCTCTCCTTACTCATGAGGCACCCACCACTGGCATCGGCCTTCGCACTACCCGGACCCCGCACCACCGGACCACCCCGACCTCCTCACCATCGGACTCGGCCCCTAGGCCACCGGACCCCCAGCGCCGGCCCCCGCACCACACAGACCCAACCCCCACACCACAAGGACCCGCCCCCGCAAGACTGGCACCGGCCTCCAGACCCTTGGTACACCGGACCCTGGCTCGGCCCCGGACGCCGGCCCTCGCACCACCCGGCCCCCGCACCACCCGTGCCTGAACCACCGGACCGGCCCTCGAACTATGTTACTTTATCTAAATAAAGAATTTTGCAAATGAAAGGAATTCATTTACTTTATCCAAACAAGAAATTTTGCAATTGGAGGGTATTCAATTATTTCAATTACTTTATACAAACAAGAAATCTTGCAAATGAAGGAATGCAAATGGAGCAATTGAATTTCCTAGAATTTCAAATTCCTTGGATTTTTCAATTACCTCATCCAAACACACCCTAAATGTATGGTAACCGTGAAGTAGGATTTCTGAACTGTAAGTCTACTATTGAGAATCTTACTCCATTGGTGAATACATTCTACTCGGTTCACACACTAAATATAAGAAATAAACTCTACCAATCTTTACTCTAATTCAACACCAAGAGTGCACTTTTATCCATTCTATAGTATATTAGTGTTAAAGAAATCCATATGTATGGTAACCGAGAAGTAGGATTTCTGAACTGTAAGTCTACTATTGAGAATCTTACTCCAGTGGCCTAATTAAAAATTATTGGGTAAAGGCCCATTTTGGTCCTTGACAAAAGTTGCAGCGCCCATTTTATCCCTGACAAAAAAAAAATAAAAATAGTTCGTTAGTCTCTGACAATTACTAACGTGGGACAAGTTAGTCCCTACGTTGACTTCCGTTACCCAGCCTCCGTTACTTTGATGACATTGTTGTTAACTTGTCCCAGCTGTCTGTTATCTTTTCCTAGGTGGATTTAATTTTTTTTCCCAATTTTTTAATGTTACAATAGGGACAAAACGCTGTCATTTGGTCATGGTGAAGGGAGAAATCAGTTTCTTCCTCCTCCTCCTCCTCCTCCTCCTCCTCCTCCTCCTTGTGTTAGCAACCGAGACTCAAACAAGAACCCTAATTTTCAAGCCTGCTCTTTCGCCTCAATCTCATGCGTAACAACCCTATTATTTTCCACATGAATCTGTGCAACAACCCACAATTATATCCCCAACCTTGATTTCGGCTCTTTCAGTGCAGGTAGCAGTCCCTGCATATAATGGCAGATTTCAGACAACAATAAATTAAATTGGCACAAAATATTCCCTGACAATTATTATAGGGGGACATATTAGTCCCTGACAATTATTATCGGGGGACATATTAGTCCCTGTGTATTGTCCAGAACCAAAACATATGCAGAAAAGTGCAGAAAAGTCCATTAATAAAGTAACCAGAAATAAAGTGTAGCAAAATGACCTTAATTATATGCAGAAACAAAGTCATGCCATTTAAAGTGCAGCAAATAAAGTGCACCAAGAATGAAGTACAATCATGTCATTTAAAGTAATCCGGAATCAACAAACAGTAAAGTGAAGTATATTGTACCTTTTGTTGGTCAGATACAAAGTTCCATCCATTGCTAACATGGTTTCCTTTATCTTCTTGAAGCAGACTCAAACCACTTCTAGTAATTATCCTTGGTTTCAGCATCTACCACAACATATGCAATTACATACTGAAATAACCAAAGTTAACACAAGAAGGGGGTTGAATTGTGTTTACCAACTTTTTAGGAAACTTTGAAAATTATTTTAGCAGGTACAACATGCAAAAATAAGACAATAGAAATTTAGACGAGTGACATGTCTAATTTTAAGACAGAACACACAAGCATACAGAGAAGGGTAAAACAAAGATTGATATTCACAATACTAACTCCCCGAGTTAAAAACTTAAACAAATAATACTTACGCAAATTAAAGAGATAAGGGAAGAGGAATATCACTCAAGAGTTTTATACTGGTTCACCCCAAAATCCACAGGGCTACGTCTAGTTTCTTGGCAGCACCAAGTTTCCACTATAACTGATCAGATTACAGTACAAGTATTATTTTCACACCTAGCCTCTCCAAGCTAAACACTTAAACAAGTATTCTTTTCTCACTTAGCCTCTTCAGGCTCAACACGGTAAGGGATAAAGGTTTTGTGCAATAAATAAAACTTGCAAATCTTTCAGATAATACTTGGAGAGTGAAATAAATATGAAGTTTGAAAGACTGCGAATTAATATCAAATGATTGAAGAAGTAAACGGTGAAAGAATGAAGAAGTTAATGAAGTGAGTAAATGCTTCTTGCGTAGTGTTCTTAATGATATTCAACTTCTTGTCTTCATCTTCATGGTTTGGTCTATATAAAGACTTCAATCAATTTGATCCATTAGGCACAGCTTCAGAAAGTGTGTTTTTGATTTGAGCTTCTAGGACGTCATTAATGCCAAAGAGTCGTTCTATGTAAGTATTAAATGCTTTGGAACGTTGAGCATTGATAAGGTCGTCCAAGAGTACACTTTGTTCTGAACAGCTGTTGTTTCAGAGTTGCAACAGCAGGTTTCTTATACTTGCAGCAGAGAGCTTTCCTCTTTTAGTGTAACACTCAGTTCACTTTCTGGAAAGCACTTTTACTTTGTACTAAAACAGATAAAAAGGTTACTGCTGTGGTACAGAGATTGTGTGTTTATTCCTTAAATCCTTGAAACAAACGTTCTTTATTCTTTATCCTTGGTGCTACTGGCCAGAGGTCTTCGAGATCCTTAAGGAAGGCATCTAATTTGAATAGGGTTGACTTGGACTTCATTTCTGACATTTTGCCATTTTAACAAATGTAGCAGTGATAGAATTTTAGACTAATGCTTGTGGAGTCTAGATTTAGACTGATGAAAATGAGTCAGAAATTTAGACGAGTGAGGAAGTCATTTTCTAGACAATTGATCCACTGAGTCTTCTTCAGACATATGCTTCTTGCCATGTCATCAAGTATATCATAATCTTGGCTGAGCATTGACTTGGTTTATGTCTGTGTTGACTGAATTTTAGACGAGTAGTTTTGACGAGTCTAAAAACTGCGCTCTGCCAAAATGTAGACGGGTCATAAAATAGACGAGTGACCTCAAGTCTATTTTCCTCCACACTTATCAGACATATCAGTAATTTCATATGGTTCAATATTACCATACTTAATCTATTTGGAATCGTCAAAACTTAAAGAATCTACACATGGAATGTGCCTCAGACTTATGAGGTCTCAACACATACCACCAGTTAGGGTTTCTGGACGAAAATCGCAAAAACCCCCCAAATGGCAAATCGTAAAGAACCCCTAAGATTTCTGGACTAAAACGCAAATGGATAAAGGGATTAGGTTAGTGTTCAAGTGTTTAGTGACTGTTTTTTGGGTGTTTAGTGGGTGTTTTTTCGTATGCCAGGGGAGGGAAATTTTGGGGTTTAGGTTGAGGACAAAAACGACAGTGTTTTGTCCCTATTGTAATATTAAAAAATTGGAAAAAAATTTATATCCACCTAGGCAAAGATAACGGACAGCTAGGACAAAGTAATGGAGGCTGGGAAGCGAAAGTCAACATAAGGACTAACTTGTCCTACATTAGTAATTGTCACGGTCTACTTTTTTTTTTTTTTTTGGTCAGGGACTAAAATGGGCACCACATCTTTTGTCAGGGACCAAAATAGGTATTTACCCAAAATTATTTATAAGTTCAGAGACCTGATTACAAACATTAGATTAATCATAAATTATTTACAAGTTTAGGGATTCAATTACAAAATTTTAAAGTATGGGGACCTATATAGATATTCTAAAATAGTTTAGGAATCTGCTGGCTATAGAGTAACTGAACCTATTTATTTACTAAATATTGGTAATTCACTTCATCAAAACTTCTACATCCGTAAATCATTTAATCACTTCAAAAATTCACTTCAATCCTTCGAGTGAGCAGAGATATAGAAAAGATAAGATAAAAGAGAAAATAACTGAACTCCAAGTAATTCGTATTGGCTTGACGTTGGCTTGGAATCTTATTCATCGTCTGATGATTTATGAGAGTCATTCGATGGAGGCTCTCCATTTAACTACCATATAGGTTTCCCCCCTGTACCCATACATTGCAGTTGTTAATATCATCAAGGAGTTGCTTCATCGTGCAATGAACCATAAAAAAAAGAGATTACACGCAACACCTAACAAAGATTTTTTTTTTTTTTTTAAACAAAGAATTTTGATATTGTAGAAATATTCTATGATTAATTTTATTTTAAAATTGATTGTGATTGTATATGTTTAAGATGGGATTGCTTTGGAGATAAGAGAAACTACAACATTGGACTTTTTTTCCCAGTTACTATAAAGTTGTATCGAAATGCTTTATCATTAATTAACCAAACAATACATACGTAGTTAACCCAAATTTGTAGTCTTCGCATAATGTAGGATATGTGGTGAAACATTTTTGTTTTACACTTACTTGTGCGGTAAAGAAAAATTAATATAGTGGTTAGTTATTACCTCTATCCAATAGTGTAGTAAAATCACACCAGAAATTATTTATTCAAGCGATTCAATAACAATCATTATTTTGGTAGACAAGAGGGCTTAAAAGCCCTAAGATCACAGAGCACCAGACACCCCAGGGGCACTGGATCAATTCTTGAAATCATGTAACTACAAAACAAAGACACAATTGCATTAAAAAAAAAAAAACCGCAACCGCAAATATAATTTAAAATAGAACTAATTCATGTGTAACTATAATTACTAGATCTTATTGACATCAAAGGAAACAAAGCAAGTTCAAATTCAAGGTAAACACCAAGTACAATGTCCTTCTGCTTTCTTCTCCCAAGACAATCTTCTGAATTCGAATATTCTTCTTATTCAACCAAGGTAGGATAGACGGTGAGCTTACAAGAATCCTTCAACACTAGATGTTGGAGCTTATCAACCACTTCTTTAGAGGACCACAAAACCTCTACTTCTTGTAAGGCAGTAAAGGACTCAGAACTAGGGAGAGTGGTCGAGAATTCACACCTGTTGATGACCAACCGTCGAAGCTGAGGCATTGCACCTTTGCCCAAATTCCAACTCACGCAATTTTGGCCTGTCATCTTAAGCACTTGGAGTTGTGGGAAGCATCCAGAGTCAATGCATTCTAGTTTAAGTTTTCTATTGGGGTGAATATGATCATCTGATATTTTCAAGTACCGGAGTTTGGGAAGGGTTCCCAAAGGATTCACAATTTCAGATAAGTAGACACCACCTACCAAGGTTATCTTGGTAATGTTTGGCGGGAATCCTTCTATACTTGTTAGAGCACACTTACCCTGAATTATTTTCAGGGTATTTAGATGCCTTAAGTGTTGGAGCTTTTGCAAATATTCAATTGGACTCGGAGCTGAACTGAAGAAACAATCAACTCCCAAATTTCTCAAATTAGGGAACTTACCTTTTTCCAATTGTTGTGCAGTTTTTGGTTCAAGACGAACACTTGAAAGGGTTTGGAGATTCGGTAAGATTTTTCTCCCAGGAATATCGGGAAGTGTTGAATCCCTTCCTGACATATAAAGATGTCTTAATCGCTTCAGCTTCCATATTCCATCAGGCAAGGCATAAAACCCCGAACCCCTGAGGTCCAATGTTTCCAGATTCCAATGATCATATATAGAATTTGGAAAGGAGAATGTGTTATTGTCTCTTGTTCTTAAGTACCTTAGATGAATTAACTCCTCATGTTTGCCAAGCACATGATATGAATGTTTCACTTGTCCCATATCCAACACTCGTAACAACTTGAAATTCTTGCTAAGCCAATCCTGAAAATGATAAGCATCGTACCCATCTCTGCTGAAGCTGAACAAGGAACGAGTACTTGAGTGATCACAAGGGCTTTCAGACATATAATAGGATGTGCTACCATGAAGGGATAGTCTCATAGGTTTGCCTTCCTTCAAAATGTTGATATCTGTGCGAACTTCCAAAAAGTTGTCTTCTATGCTCTCGGACATGCAAAGTTCACGCAGGAGATCGTGGATCCTGCATGTTTTAACACCTCCATCCGTCCTTCTACTCTCCACTTGGATCAAGTTACGACGAATGAGCTCCTCCAAGTATTCTTCAGCAACATCCTCTTGAATCATGTTCTCATGCCCAATATCTGGTATAAATCCTTCAGCTATCCATAACTGGATCAATTGCCTTGCAGGGATGTCATAGTCTTCAGGATAAATACCGAAATACAGAAAGCAAGGCTTGAGCCTTCGAGGCAAGCTTTCATAGCTGAGTCTTACTATCTCTTTTACCAAGGTATCTTCGCGACTGATGTACCAATTGACATTACTCATCACCTTTTCCCATACTCGTTCTGACTTCTCCTTGCTTCGTAGGATCCCAGCTGTTACCACGATGGAGAGTGGTAATCCCTTACAGGCAATAGCTATATTTCTACCCGCAGTCTCCAAAGTAGGAGGACACTTTTCTCCCCTAAACACCTTCTTAGACAAGAGTATCCAACTGTCTTCATCATTGAGGCGTTTAAGCTTGTAGGGTTCAGTTGTAGAGACTTTTGAAGCCACTTCTTCAGAACGGGTTGTGATCATTATTCTGCTACCCATGTTGTCATCTGGAAATGCATCTCCTATCTCCTCCAACACTTGGCTACTCCACATATCATCAAGGACAATGAGGTACCTCATGTCTGACAAATATTCTCGTAACATGTTTTTCAACATGGCAATCTCTTGAGCTTTAGATGCACTATCACTTTCTTTCTCTTTGTTGTCCTTCTTATTGCGCTTCAGTTCATCTTCAGATATAGCTTTGAATCTCCTCAAAAGGCTGAGTAAAAGTTCCTTTGCATTGAACTGTTCAGTAACAAAATCCCATGAGCAACAATCGAAGAGGTTTTCGAGTAGAGGGTCTCTGTAGACTTTTCGGGCAAGGGTTGTCTTACCACACCCGACCATACCAACGATGGAAACAACTTCGAGTGATGTGTTCCCTTGCACCAGCATCTTGGTAACTTCATTGGCATATTCATCGAAGCCCACCACCTCATCCTCCTCAACTTTGCTCCTGCGGCTTTGCACCATCTCTGCCATTGCCAAAGCCTCCATGTTTGTTGTTACAGATTCACCTGTTTTAAAAATAACAAATAAAATAGATAAATAAAATAAAATAGAGAAAATATGAATAACATAAGAAATAGTTTATAGTCCGATACGTGTGAAATGACATTGTCCTCAAGGATTATTTCGTCATAATTTAAAAATAATGAGAATATCCCCTGATTTAACGAACTCTTTCAGGATGACAATATTATTCTGGACACCAAGAACAATAAGAATTATATCAACTCTCATCAACTCACATACACATAGAAAAGATAATAATATTTTCCACGAATAACAACAAAATTGTTTGAGAAGACAATGAACCATATATTTTAAATGTTGTCAACCACCTCATTGGATGAATTTTTCGTTGAACATCACTACCTGAAGTGGCACAAGTTTTTATTCCGATGATTTGATTAAATATTTAAAAGACATTAGAGGCATAAATGACACATTAAAATAATCAAAAACATTAAAAGGTAATAATGAGTAAAAAAGCAAATTAAAATATTAAAGAAAATATTACAGAAAATAAATAATAATAATAAATGCTAAATTTTAACACCTTTCAAATCTATACTATATACAAATACAAATAACCTCATTGATTACTATTCCAAGTGTCAACCTAATAGCAACTTAACATTTAATACACCAATTATTATTAATAATATTATTATTATAGTTCTCATATGACTTACAAGATGATTGGGAATTGTTTAGCATTAGTGTTAAAATAAATTATATAAAGAAATGATTAATCAATGATATACCTTTAATGTATAACCCATGGCACAAATAAGTTTTCAGAAAAATAGTATGATAGATAAATAAATCGTTAGATTTTCAAGAGAGAAGACAAAACTAATATGATAAATAAATATGTTTTCTAAAAAAAATGTTAACTTGCATAGGAAAAGAGAAGAAAGAAATCAAATGATATTTTAAGAGAGAATAAAAATAATAATAATGTGATAAACAAATATATTTTGTAAAAACGATTCACTTGCACTAGAAAAAGAGAAGAATTAACTATAACATATTTCCAAGAGAGAAGAAAAAAGTAATATGATAGATAAATCTATATATATTTTAAAGATGGTTAACTTGCACGAGAAAAGATAAGATACAAATCAAATAGATTTTCAAAGAAGAAGAAAACATATGATAGACAAATAAAATTTCTAAAATGTTTAGCTTGCAACGGGAAAAGAGAATAAATAAATCAAATATATTTTAATGATAGAAAAAAAGTTATAATATGATAGATAAATATTTTTTTTTCCTAAACATGCCTCACTTGCACGAGGAAAATTTTCAAGACAGGATAAAAAAAAATATGATAGATAAATATATTTTCTAAATATGGTTAACTTGCACGGGAAAAGAGGAGAAAAAATCAAATAGATTTTCAATATAGAAAAAAAAGTATTATAATAAATCAATATATTTTCTAAAAATTGTTATCTTGCATTGGACAAAGAGATAAAATAAATCAAATAGATTTTCATGAGAGAAGAAAAAAATTATATGATAGATTAATACATTTTTTTAAAAATGGTCAAATTGCACTGTCTAAAGAAAATAATTAAATCAAAATAAATTTTAAAGAGAGAAGAGTAATAATAATATAATAGATAGATATAATTTTTAGAAGAAGAAGAAAACATATGATAGATAAATAAATTTTCTAAAAATGTTTAGCTTGCAACGGAAAAAGAGAATAAATAAATCAAATATATTTTAAATATAGAAAAAAAAGTTATAATATGATAGATAAATATATTTTTTCCTAAACATGGCTCACTTGCATGAGGAAAAATTTCAAGACAGGATAAAAAAATATGATAGATAAATATATTTTCTAAATATGGTTAACTTGCACGGGAAAAGAGGAGAAATAAATCAAATAAAATTTCAAGAGAGAATAAAAAATCTATATGATAGATAAATATATTTTAGAAAAATGGTTGAGTTGCACGGGAAAAAGGAGATATAAATCAAATAGATTTTAAAATAGAATAAAAATAATAATATGATATATAAGATATATATTTTTCCCAAAACGGTTCACTTGCACTGCAAAAAGGGGAAAATTAACCCAAATAGATTTTAAAGAGAGAGAAAAAAAATATTGATATATAAATATATTTTCTAATGATGGTTAACTTGCAAGAGAAAAGAGAATAAATGAATCAAATAGATTTTAAATAGAGAATAAAAAACAATATGATAGATAAATATTTTTTTTAAATGCTTAATTTGCACGGGAAAAAGAGGTGAATTAAATAAAGAATATTTTCTATATAGAAGAAAAAATAATATGATATATAATTATATTTTCTAAAAATGGTTAACTTGCATCTGACAAAGAGAAGAAATAAATCAAATCGATTTTCAAGAGAAACAAAAATATCATATCATTATGAATATCACAGCAACGTATTTAGTATTAGTGTTTAGATAGTTCATTTGTGGAAATGATTAATCAGGATGAAAGCAGTTGTTGCTTTAAAAATATACGTTTACTATTAAATGTTTAGATAAATACGATAATAAGGTAGTAAGTGAAGAAATAGTTAGTGTTAATTTATAATTTTGCTTCAAAAAGAAAAAAAAAACAAATTCACAATAAATTTTAATGACGATTTTCAAAAATTATATTTTTATATTCTACGTACATGTCTTATTTTTTAAAATTATATTTTTAATACTTAAATTGTGTCATACTATATATTTAAACTTTATTGATTATTTTCAACAATTATATATTTAAAAATAAAATCCTAAAAAATTAATATATTTCTCGTGCATGGCACGAGTCCATCAATCTAGTATTAAATTATTTTAAAATATTTGAATAAAATATCCAACATCACCTTCCTTGATGTGGTATTTGGCTTTGTTGTCGTAGATGTCCTTGATTTTGGCCTTGATGGTATCGATTTGATTGTTGACATTATGAAGCATTTTTGCATGGTCAAAGCTGTGAAAGAATTGATCCAGGAGGCCTTTTCTTCTGTGATTGACAACATCGACGATGTAGTTGTCAATCACATCCTGGGCTTCATAGGCTACATCTCTGATTTGTCGTACCACAACTTTCACCGTTTCATGCTCATCTCGTTTCCCTTCAGAATCTCTCAAAAAGCCATTTATCCTTTGCAGCTCTTGTTGGAGCAACTTGACTTTTGCCTCCACACCAGAAAGCAGTTTTGCTTCATCCTTCAGTAGCTGGGACAAGTTGTTTAGCAGGAAGTTAACAACGGTATCCGCCATCACTTCTTGCACATAAAGATGGGAACAAATTCAAGTAGTGGGAACTAGATTGGCTCAAGCTAGCAAGGGGTGTTTTTTTATTTATAAAGCTCAATTTGAAGTGATAATTGAGATAGCGTTTACCAGATTCATTAAGGGAGTATTATAATATATATTTTGTTTTGTTTTAAATGCATTTCATTAGTAGATTAAAATAATATGAGAGATAAAGGTAGTGTTAGGTATGAACAGTGGAATGGGACGAAACAATAACACTACCAAAAATTGTAATCCTGTTTTCTAAGGTGTGTTTGAGAGATGTTTTTGTATTTTCGGAAATATGAGGTGAGAATAAAACTTTCTTATATTTGGTACAAGAGATAAAAAATATTCTCGGGAATAGAAGTTTTGAATGAGATGGGAAAATTTTATTCCCATGTATGCGGGTGCGAAAAAAATATTCTCATAGGAATGAGAAAGTTTTGGGAATGAAATTACTCAATTATCCCCTATTTATTTTAAGGCTAAAATATCATTTTGGTCCCTTAACTTATTTTTTAAATTCAATTTGGTCCCTTAACTTTTAAAAGGTTCAATTTGGCCACTTAATTTGTCTCTGTTAACCCAAGTTAGTCATCTCCTTCAATAAAGTTAGTAACAACATTAAATGAGTTTCAATTTGGTCCCTTATATTTTAAATGAGTTTCAAATTGGTCCTTTAAATTGTTAACATTTACAAATTGGTCTTTTAAATTGTTAACGAGATTCAAAATAGTCATTTAAATTGTTCACGAGTTTCAACATGATCCTCAAAAAGTTAACATCGTTACTGACTCATTGACGGAGAGGACTAACTTGGATCAACAGAGACAAGTTAAGGGACCAAACTGAATCTTTTAAAAATTAAGGGACCAAACTGAATCTAAAAAATAAGTTAAAAGACTAAAATGATACTCTAACCTTGTTCCAAACTTGCTTTTTCCATCCCGTTCTTCCCCTTCCTCTACATTCTTCTTCATTTACGTTCTCCCTCTATTAGGCAGCTGTGAAACTCAAAATCTATTTCCCTCCTACCTCTTCATTCATTTTTCAACGCTCCCTAGGTTGAACACTGATATGTTCAAAATGAACACCACGACAATGTTGGGGATGGTACAGAATGAACTTGCGCTTGATGCACGTATCTATGACAATACCACTAACAATATGTACTTTTTTATATTTTAATATATTTTTTTTTTTACTTTTGTAGTAGATGATCATTTCTTTTTTATAAAAAAAAAAAAGATGATCATTTGTTTTATTTTAAAAGTTTTTTTATAAGGATATTTTCGGAAAAGTAAATTATATTTGGAGAAATATTTTATATAAACCTAACATGAGAATTTAACTTTCCCAAGAATCTTATTCCCAGGAATATAATTTACCTGAGAATAAAACATTCTATAAACCAAGTGACACCTAAAGTAAAATAAATAGAATATTATATATAAATATAAGAGTAATGTGAATGTAATATGAATAGAGACTCCCCCCTATTTTTTAAATATATAATATAGTAATAGTAATCGTATGACACCGTCACCGGATATAGATGCCAAATTACAATACAGACTGTACTGATCTGTAATATCAGGTCTGAACATATGACAATGGCATGATTTAGTCAATAATGCAAATATTCATATTATTGTAATACAATGTAGCTATCATCGATTTAAAAAGAAAGGCTTCGTAAGTCTTTCTTATGAGTTTTTTTTTTTTTTTTTTTTGACGAACTTATGAGTTAGTTGTTGGTTTGAGAAAAATTTATTAATATTATAATCCATTTGAAAATGTTTAAATCAACTAATTTAGTAATCCAATTTGTGAAATTTAACAAAATAAGAATAAACCTTAACCTACCAGTTTTTTATGGAAATGTTAATTAGGTTGTTATATTAAAGCAGGATGGAGTCGGGAATTTCATTTAGGGACGGACGATCAAATATATATTACACGATATAACAAAAAAATTAGCTAACATATAAAAATATATTATATGAAACGAATTTGATATATAATTAATAACTTAACATACATAAATTACTTAAACATATTTCTAATCAACTTAAATACATATATTTATTCTTTAGTTGTTGATATGAAATTACTAGATAATTTAAAATTGGATCTTTGGCGAGATGGGATTAGGCAGATGTTGTAACACCCCGATTTTTTTTCTGCTTTCTAATATAGGTATAAATATAAATAAAAGTTTATATTTTTATCCAAGACTTAGAAAATGATTTTGGATAAACCAAAGTCATATTTATACTCTACTTTATCATAGAGAGTTATGGTTAAATTTTAGATTGAAAATTTAGACGGAACTTGGTCCGCGTTTTCACTGACAGTAAGATTTTACTGATCAGAAGACCTAATAGTGACTTGTGAAGGAAACGATTAGTGTTTTTATCGTTTTTCCAACGATAGTGGTTATTTTGAAAATTTTCAAAATAAATAAGTTATTAGACTTGATTCGGGCGTAAAACCTAAATCGGGTAATCGATGGAGTCGAGAACAGACGTGCAGAGACAAAACCCGACATCGGATGAGGAGACATCTTGCCACCTAGGGTGGTGAGTCATAAGGGTGACTCACCTAGCATTTATGACAAATAATGGTTAAGATATTTTAAGGTAAAATGACCAAAATATCCCCAAGCTTCGCGGTTATTAACAAGACACATCTACGCATTCTTAACCACTCATTTTACATGGTTTTAAACCTCCCACATCTCTCTAATTTCGTGCGTCCACCTCCAACAAACCATACCTATTTTATTTTACTTTCATTTCATCATTTTCCTCTCAAAAACCGTAATCGGGTAACCAAGGGAACCAGGTACGGATGCGCAGAGATACACCAGGAGACAGAACCGGACATCGGAGGAGATGAGTCATGGGGTGAGTCACCACCATGACTCACCAAACATTTATGAGCAATTAATGCAAAGCCATCATGACTTAAGAAATATCATGATATTTATGTTAGTGAAAAGACTAAAATACCCTTGGACTTTCTAGGTAATTCCAACCTTGCCCTTGAATGTTTTGGATCAAACTAACCCTCCCACTCCCTCACTTGCACGCAGCCCTCCCCCACTCCCACACTTCACCATTTTGTTCTTCATCTTCTTCATTTCTCTTACTTTTCTCAAGAACACTTTAAGCAAATTTGTGAAGGACGTGATCCATTCTTTTCAATTTTCCAACATCTAAGAGGATAAACCTAGTTGGTTTGTTTTGAGTTTCGCGGAGGAAACTGGAAGCGAATTGGGGAAATCACTTCGAGAAAGGAATCAAACACTTCAAGCGGTAAGGGGAGTACCTGAGGGGTTTTTCCGATAGCTATATGCTATTAGTCGTGGTTTGTATAATTTATTTGCGTGTGTTTATTATTTTACGAAGTTAAGTTTATCTTCTTTTAAATTATTTGCTTTTAATTGTTTATCTGCATTTAATTATTATAGCATTTTAATGCATGTCATAAGCTGTGTTAATTGCTATAGTATTGACACGAAATTATTATTGATGTTAAGTGTGGATTGAAAAGCCTGACAGTGGTCAGTGCTCAATTAACTACGAGGTTAAAAACGTTAAAAAGCTTTTTAAGAGATATCTTTTTTTTTATTGATGGAATTTAGTACTATAATATTACTTAATTATTTGATTGGTTAAAAATGTGGAATA
This sequence comes from Echinosophora koreensis, assembly GCA_035048595.1. Classification (NCBI taxonomy): domain Eukaryota; kingdom Viridiplantae; phylum Streptophyta; class Magnoliopsida; order Fabales; family Fabaceae; genus Echinosophora; species Echinosophora koreensis. The sequence continues at coordinate 133,293 of JAPCYP010000123.1, read as the reverse complement.
TTTGAAAATACTGTTATTAGAATGATTTATCGACGTGAGAGTGTTTTATAAGTCATAGTGAGGACGTAACCGTGAAAATATTTTAGTTCGGCTAAGTTTTACGCAATAAATTAAAAGATATTAGAAAACGTTATTATAAAAAGTTAAGTGTTAAAAATAAGTTAATTATGGTGTTGAGAAAATTATTTTGATAGAAAAGTCAAATTGTGACTTAAAATGTTCTTAAAGTGCAAGCGACGGATTATTCCGAAAATACTTACGGAAAGTATTCTAAAAAACAGTAATTTTTATTAGAATAGAGAATTAGTCTCAAAATGATGTTTTTGAACTAAAGTTTCAAATAAAGATTTTTGTATTCTTTATTTTTATGGAATAAAATTTTTAGGTGTGCTGCAGATGATTGGTGATTTCTGAGGTGCCGACCTAGTTGGGATGTCAGATTTTAATTGTGATGCCTTTGCATGCCTTTTATTTTGCTTAAAAAAAAAGAGTTTTAAAGAATTTGTTGATTTTATAAAGGAATTTTCCAACGAAAAAGGATTTTTGAAAATTAGTTTTATACAATGGTGTATTTCCGACAACTTGGATAAGTTGTGGAGTTTTGTTTTGGATTTGTGTTTCACAGAAAGAAAATGGCGTTAAATATGAAATACAGACGTAGTGACCGAGACATCGGGGTTCTAGTGTTCTAAGGCGTGGACCGTGTGTCCTAAAGATGAAGGTGTGGACTATATGTCCTATACGAGTTTTATCGATTTTGTGTGCTAAAATCTACAAATCTAAGACTGGTGCATCAGTCTAGACTTCGTGGTTTGCACATTTGGACTTGGAGTTCTTTTTGTTTAAAGTGATGACAAACTTAAACGTTTAAAAATTGATATGGTCATGAGCTTTTAAGCTTCGACAAAGAAAGAATGAACACAAAGAAAAACAATGACGAGAATAAAAATGTTTTACATGCATTAATCGACAGACGTGCCTATGATGTTTATCATGATATCTTAATGGACAAGGTATTCATGACACGACTTTTCATTGTGCCTTGATGGACAATGAACAACCATATACAACGATCACTATGCCTTGGATAGGACAATGTGCTATGGTAAAAATTAGAGTGCCTTATTTGGCCATCGAGTTTGATCAACTCATTTACACGACATTGGGATATCTCCGAAGATTAAGTACAAAATTTTAGATGGTGAATATTGAAGTGTCATGCATTTGTTTTAAAAATGACGATGATTATCGGGTATGAAACCCTTTGATAAACCATTTGTTTATTTTTGAACATCTATGTTGTTATAACTATACATGTTATATGATGTTTGTGTGTCGCACATGTAGTTATCGTTTTAAAATCCAAATATTGGTTCTCACCCTTGAATATATCTATTTTTATGGTTTTGCTGTTGTACCTTAGTACACTAGTACAGATGTTGCAGAAGTGTTCCCTAAGTCAATCAGGGACTTAAGTTCGGAAATTTGAAGTAGTGTTTGATCATGGGGATGATCAAGTGGTCTTTCCATGAGAATGTCTTGTAGAGCGACCAGCTTAGGTTTGTGTTTGGGGATATATGTTTGAGAAGGTTAGTACGTGTGTCCTGATAATATGTATAGGGTCTATAAGGAAAAACTTTTGGGAAAAACCTGTACGCTTTGGAAGGTTTGTTTATAAATAAAATTGGTATGTGTGAGTTGTCAAGTATAAGATATTTTTTACTACTGTGAAGTGCGCATCATTTTTCGAAGTAATCAGAAGAAAAATTTTTACACCCAGATTTTCTAATTTAAAGTAAATCAATTTTCGAAAGCAACCAGCAAATTTCTTTTTAATCTATTTCCGCACATGTTCACGAAGTCATGCCCAAAGGGGGTGTTATAGATGTTTAGGGGGAAAATACATAGTATATAAAAAAATTGAAATTTTGGGGCAGGCCATGGCAACTCCCTCTACCAATATATTTACGTATGGTTAGGTTCTCTCTACATTCCCTCAACTATTATATATACACTAGTGTAGTTGCCCGTGCTATACGCATGGGCCCTTCTTATAATATATTTTTATGATATTTTAAATTATTTTAATATAAAAAATAATTATTATAATATATTTAAAATTATGAACTAATTATTAGAATATATTTAAAATTATAACATATATATATATATATATTATTAAAAAAATATCAAGTATTGTCTATTGATATTATTTATTGTTAGAACACATTTTTTATTAATATTGTTTTCATTTTTACTTGATATATTTTCAATGAGAATTGAATTTAAGTAATGACTTTATTTGTCTGTCAAAAGAGGTAACAATTTTATTTTTTTAGATGATAGATAAATAAATGAATAAAGTTTTATATAATGTGTAGTGTATATAAATTAATTTCAAAAGTTATAGCACATTGTGTGACACCCGGGGCCGACGAGGGCGGGGAGTGGTCGCCGGTGCAAGAGGCATGATCAAGGAGCGGCTCCTGGCAGACTTCTAGGAGAAAGGACACATGAATGAACCGATTACACACCGGAATGAGAGGGATCCAGAGACTGTTTAGGTATGAGACTATACAGTTGAGGATGACTTATATGAATTGGTTGGTACTACCTATACCAACATGTTGCATCTTCTTTTCGGGAAACCATCACTTAAGAACTCCACAGTTAAGCGTGCTTTACTTGGAGCAATTCTGGGATGGGTGACCTCCTGGGAAGTTTTCCTAGGAAGCGTGTGATTGAGGACAAAGCATGTTGAAAAGACCTGTGTTGGTCTGTGGGGACAGTCGTCAATCCATAGAGCAGCCAGGGATGTTACAAATACAACTTTGTAACACCTCCCTTAGGCATTACTTCTTAATACGTGTGGAAATAAATTAAAAATTAATTTGCTGGTTGCTTTCGGAAAATTTATTTATTTTAAGACAGAAAACTCGGGTGTAATTTTTTTTTTTTTCTGATTACTTCATCAAAGTGATACACACACCAAAAAAGTAAAATCACATTAAACTTGACGATACACATAAACTGGATTTATTCATAAATCGGGTCACCACAAAATGTAAGCGTTCTTGAAATTGTTTTCGAACTAAAATTACCAGTCATACCAAGAGCTTCCGAATCCAATAAACCGATTTTCTCAAAAATTACACAACACAAAAAGAATCCTAAGCTGGTCACTCTACAAAACACCTAATGAAAGAACTCTGTAGTTCTCACTACTATTACCAACATCTTCAAGGATCGAGACTAGTATCCCCGTTTGAAGTAAAGACTTCCTTTGCACCATCTACTATCAGTACCAAGGTACAACAGCAATAACAAGTAAAACCTGATATATTGTAAGGGTGAGACACCAATATATGGATTTAACACGACAACTACATGCACGACACAATGAAAAACAGATACACCTATATATGTTCATAACAACATAAGCATTCATACTAAAGCAAATAGTTTATCAATGAGTTTCACACCCCAAACATCATCATTTGAAAACTATGCATGAACACTTCATATACGTCATCTAAATTCATACTTAATCTCTGGAGATTCCAAACTGCTTTTCATTTTGAGCAGATCAGGCTCTTACATGGCACATTGTCAACACAACATGTCACACTGTCCAAATTCTTGGTACAAAGGTCAACACGGATCATGGCACACTGTCCGAACTCCCGGCACAATGGTCAACACAATACATGGCACATCGTCCAAAACTCCCAGCACGATGGTCAACACAGAAAATGGCACATCGTCCATTAAGGTATTAATGGTCAACTTTATATGGCACATTGTCCATTAGGTACAATGGTCAACGTAAGGCATGAATATCACCATGATACCATGATTAACAAATACATCGTGACATGAATATCATAAAGATACCATGATTAAGTTCGTAAGCACGTCTGCCATAAATGCATGTAAAACATTTTGTTCTCATCATTTTTCTTCGTGTTCAATCTTTCCTTGCCGAAGCACAAAGACTTACGATCATTCATCGTTTTCAACGTCTTAAAAATTTTCATCATTAACACAGGACTCAAAGTTCGAGTGGTCAATCACGAAACCCCTAGACCGATGCATCAGGCTTAGGTTCATGGTGATAGAAAACATCGTAAGTCTTTTAACATCGTTTATTACACCACAAAGTAGACACAATGTCCACCGGACACCAAGTCCATAATGTCGTAAGAACATTAGTACCCCGACATCTCGGTTACTAAGTTCCATATCATCATTAACATCGTTAAGTAAAACTTGATTTCGGAAAATCATCTCAAATTCTTTCATAAAATCATCAAGTTACTAAAAATCTTTTCTTAAAACTGTATTTAAAAAAAAAAAGATTCACTTGAGACTGAATCTTGCTTTCAAATACATACTGCCATTTTAGAATTACTTGTCATAAATACTTTTCCGAATTACCGTCGTCTAGCATTTTTAAAGCATTTTAAGTCAAATCTTGACCTTTTCCACTTACATAATTTTTTAAAATCGTAATTAAGTTATTTTCGAAGATTAATTTCTTAAAATAAATTTCTATAATATTATGAAATTTCTTACATAAAAATTAGTAGTACTAAAATATTTTCACGGTTATGCCCTCACTGTGACTCATAGACTAATCTCTCATCGTAAAATCATTAAATAATATTATTTTCAACTTTTTCTCATTTTCACTAATGTTAAAATAGTTAAAATTCCACGTCAAGCTTATTAAAGCTTTTATCTTAATTAATTAATTGAGCACTAACCACTGTCAGGCTTCTCAATCAACAATCAACATCAATAAATATTTCACATCAACGTTATAACAGATAATACAATTTATATCATGCATTAGACATACTATAACACATAACTGCAGATAATCAATTAGACGCAGATAATTAAACACAGATAAAATAGTAGCTTAACACAAAGTTAAACAACCACCACGAAATCCAAACCAACATTACAGACCACACACTAATCACACACATAATTATTGGGAAAAATCCCTCAGGTAAGCTCCCCTTACCTCTTGAAGTTACAGTTTTCCTCTTGAAGTTTTCCTTCTGATTCGTTTCCGATTTCACCTCACAACTTAGTACAATCCACAACAATTATCCTTCATAGTAAATCACAACACAATTAACATAGTATAACAACAAAATCCTATGATTGGAGTGGGGCTAATGAAGAAAATGCTACGTGGAAGCTGGAAAGCAAGATGATGGAAGCATATCTGCACCTTTTCAATCGAGGTGAGTAGAAATTTCGAGGATGAAATTTTTATAAGGGGGTGGAATTGTAACACCCCGTTTTTCGTTAAGCGCTTCTATGTGTTATATATGTATGCTTGTTTGTTTGGTAAGCCTTTAGGACTTAGCTTAGAGTTGTTGTAGAAGGGCTAAGTGGGATTTCTAGGCTTAAAATCCCTTTCTGGTACATGAGCACGGCCTTGCTCTTGTCTAGCACTCCCGTGCTTGAGGCACGTGTCTTGTGGATGCCTGAGTCACAAGCACGGCCGTGCTCCCAAGCACGGCCGTGCTCAATAGGGAGCACAACCGTGCTCAAAGGGAGACCGTGTCTCGCAGGCGCTGGGGTGAGCACGACCGTGCTCAATGAAGAGCACGCCCGTGGTCGGGACTGAGGCTATATATACTAGCATAGTAACCGAGGGTTGCATTTTAAACCCTATTTTGGCATCTTTGACCACCCTAGTGCGGCAACAACCCTTTTCTTCCCTATTTTCTCTAAACCCATTGCATTCTTGGAGTTTTGGAGACGTTTGGGAAGGCTTAGTTCGTCTGTGCCAATCCTTATAGGTAATGGTTCTTCCCTCTTATGTTTCCTTTTATTCGAATTGGGAACTGATTGATAAACCTTTTTGTTTGACCAAGGCTTGGAAAGCTAATCGAGCCGCTTGAGGGAACACGTTGGGTTTATCGTTTAGTCGCTGTCGGAATCTTCATACCAGGTATGGGGAAATGGATAGTATGAACATTAGGCAAGGGGGTAGCGTAAGATGAAGGGTTCCCATGACCCTATTATTTGTAAACTGTTATTTGATGCCTATCACATGTTCGATTATATGTTTATTTGGTTATGAGTATGCCAATCATGAATGCCTACTTGTTATAACTGTTTATTGGTTCATGAGGATGTATGCCAATTTGTATGCTTGATGATATGCACTATGCCATGATTAATTGGTTGAATTAGTATGTTGCATATGCCATGAATATTGTTGGTTGATGATGTTGTTATACCGTGGTTGAATGTATGGTGGTTTATGATGAACCCGTTAATAAAACTCTAATTGGTTAAAATAGGGCTCTTTATTAACATGATGATTAAATGATTAATTTCCCCAAAAGTGTTCATAAAACATGGATCTAATAGTGAGAGATGAGGTTTATGCCAAATAATTTAGTCAAGGACCCTAAGACTGTTTTAAGAGTGCTTAGGGAGTTTTTGGCTAAAAGAACTTGATGAATTCGCCCAGACAGTACGACCAAGCTCTAGGAGCATGGTCGTGCTTAGCAGGGAGCATGCCCGTGCTCCCAGTTCGAATTCGAATCGGCTGAACTGCTTAAGCACAACCGTGCATATTAGTGAGCACGACCGTTCTCCACTTAAGTGACAGCATGCCCGTGCTGGGGAACAAGCACGCCCATGCTCCCCCATGCTGAACAAACGTGAATTAATGGAATTAAAGGGGTACTTTACTCCAATTATCCCTAATGATGAAATAAGACACCGATCGAATAAAGGTAAGTTAGATAACTTAATTAAAGACTAATTAAGATGAATAAGAATATTAAGTTGGTTAAGCTGGTACCCAATGGGTTTCCACACGTTGATATGCTTTGGTGCTTTTTGGCAAAAGTGGCCTTGATGCTTTTCGGTCGAGGTGCTGTTGAAGTTGAACCCTGGTGCTTCTTGGCCAAGGGGACCATGACTTATATGGGTCAATGTATTGATGCTGATGTTGATGGTGATAAACTTGGGTGCTTATTGGCCCAAGCGGAGGAGGTGGTTGCCCTTTTGTTTGTTGTTGTGCTCATGCATTCACGCATTGGAGTTGTTAGTGGGGGAAGTTCAACATAGGGGAGGTCGCCCTAGAGTACTGCGATATGGCCGTCCGCGGTGATTCACCCAAGGTTTGGTGAATTTGGCCCCCCATGGTGGCGCATTCTAGAGTATGGTGCATCGGCTATCCAAGGGGTTCACTCATGGTTTGGTGGACTGCCGGCGTTGGTGCTTATTGGCCAATGTGGATATGTAACTCCGAAGTTGCCTTCCTGAGATAGTTTGGATCCACATGCATATAATGGAGTAGCGGAGTAATGTTGCACCGCATAGCATATTTTGGTTGAGATAATATGTTGGTGTACATGTATGTTGATGCTTATGTAATGTATGATGTTGTATGCTATGTCTATGATGTATATTCATCTTACTTCCTATCTCCATGCCGTTGTGTTTATATGTTTTCTTACTCCTCGTTTTCTCTGTTTCTGTTTGACATGTATATTTTATACAGAGGACGGCAAGCAGCCAGTGGAGGAGTGAATTTGAGGAGCCGCGACTCTAGTTAGGATTTTCTAGTTGTTATAGCATGTTTAGTTTTAGTTTAGTTGTTATCCGAGGATTATTCCGGAATGGTTATATCAGCTCTGTATGTGACATCGGGGTTGGGTTCTTTGATGTTTATGTTTTATTTCTTTTAAACTCGTTTCTTTTTGGGCATTGTTGAACTAGTTCATGTGATACATTTCTACCCGTGGAACCGTTTTTATTTTAATTAAATGAATATGCATGTTTTATATTGTTATCTTTATATTTTAATGCTTTTTATAACATACGGGGTAGAGGTTGTCACAGATGACTTGCTTGATCTCTGGATGCAAACCATCCTCGACCTTCACACACTTGGAGCAATCATCAGTCACATACTGATTGAGTGTATAGTAGTGAGCAAGCCCTCAAACTTTGCAGCATATTCCCCCACGGACATGCTTCCCTGCTTCAAATCTAAGAACACCATCTCCTTCTTGTCACGGATGTCAGCTGGAAAATATTTCTCCAAGAACCTGTCCTTGAAGGCATTCCAAGTAAATGTTGTACACTCAGCTTCCATTCTCCGGCGACAATTCTCCAACCAATGCTCAGCTTCCTCCGTCAGCATGAAAGTCCAAAAGATGACCTTTTGAACTTTGTTGCATGCCATAGCCCGAAAGATCTTTTCGATCTCCCGTATCCACAAAAGAGCACCTTCAGGGTCATAAGCTCCCTTGAAAGAGGGTGGGTTGTTCCATTGGAACTTATCTAGACCCTGAAATTCAGTTTGTCCTCTGTTGTTGTCATTCTGGTTCTGTCTTATTGCATTGGTAAGCAGTGCCAAAGCATTAGTGATAGCCTGATCGTTCCTATCTCTTCCTGCCATTGGTTCCTGCACTTGCCCAAGATAACTATTAAATACAGAGAACCAAGCAGGAAGAACTATAGATTCTTATTACTACGCATTAATGTCTATAATAAATATAGGCAATTCAAATAAGAGCACACAGAAGACTCATAACAGACTCATACCACGACCTGATAGGACAAAAGGCGGAAAGGAGAGCATGGAGGCCTACAATTGGGTAGGATACGAAGATGGCAGGACCGGCTAAGAGGTGGGTGGAGCGGACAGTGGTGACAAAGACGTTTTCCTTTTCAGATCTACAACTTTGCTTGCAATCTGTTTGTGATTTTTCAGCTTCTTCTTTGCAGATCTAATGTTTTCCTTCTTTGGAAGCTTGAAACTTTGTGATATTTTTGGGAGATGATATATAAAGTTGCAAGCTTGAAAGTTGACGGCGGAGGTGAAGCTCGACGACGGTCGGTGGTGACGTGCGAACGACGACCGGTGGACTATGGGTGGCGGTGACACATGGACGACGGATGGCGTGTTGTGTTAAAGCTAGGAGGAGCCGAGTGAAAAGCTAGTAGGAGGGTTGCTGTAAAACAAATTTTCTATTAATTAGTTACAATAAAATAAGAATGGTACGTAAGCAGATACAATAATACAGTACCTTCTTATTCAAATACAACAACAATACAATATGATTTGACCATTTGACCAAGAAGTGAGTAGTTGAAAATTCTACTTAATCAAGTGACAATCTAAACCAATGAGATTGTGCCATTTGGGTGGTGTACGACTGCACCATTTTGGTGGGTGGTGCACCATAACCTTCACTTGTACTCCCTCCGGTCTACAATATAAGAAACAAAACCCTAAAACACATAAAACAAGAAAATGTATTGAAATGAGTTAATTGTAATTAATACTCATTTAAACTACAAAAACACTCTTTCTAATTTTAATTAATATTCTGATGACCTATAATTGATGACAGTAATTAATAAGGACAATATTGGAAATTAACTTTTAATATATATGAAAATTTATGTATGTTTCTTATATTTTGGATAAAAAAAAAACTCATTTATTTTTTATACCGTGGATTGAGGGAGTATCTAACAACTAAAAGGTGCCAAAGTCAACAAGTTTTACGACCATAAAAAAATTAGTAAATGCAAATTGTAGAATAACTAAACCGTGAGAGTAAATTGCTTTTTCATTAGATTTTTTTTTTTTTTTCAATTTCTTGACGCAGTCATGGATGATTTTTTAAAGGAAGTTATTTCTCTCCAAAAATTCCCCCATTACAATTTGCTTCTGGCGCTAGATTAAGGAATTAGCAGGATTGATCAATCCTTCTACTGATCGAAAGCAGGGATCCCGAAACAACGATGATACATTGATACTACGTCCAAAAAGTGCAGTAGGAGACAAAACGTGTAGAAATATTTGGTGCTAGAATTAATGCAACTAACTTATGAGGTTCGGATACTCCATAAAATATAAACGTATCCGTATCGTATTCGTGTCCGATATTGATATCTCTAGAATATTTCCGGATACATATCCAAGAAGTATCCTCTTTTTTTTTTTAATTTTTAATTTTTTTTTTACCCGATACTCAAAGGATACTTCTGAATAAGTATCCAAGAAGTATCACTTTGACAGATGTGTCTTTTGATGAACCACACTGAGAAGTTATGTTTTTCCTAGATGGCGTTAAAGGGGGAGAGAAGACCGAATCAGTTAGCATTATATAATAATTTTAGTAAAGATGTTTTTCAATTGTTGGCTATTGTATAGGGTCGAGATTTTAAATTCTACTAAAGACGCTTTTGTTGACAGGAGCAGAGGGAGGGGCCTCACTGATGTTTTCATATTTTTTTTGTTTCATATACCTATAGATTTTTATTTAAAGCCATAGCCTATATATAGTTCCACTTAAAATCAGATAAAATCTTATTGTACTGTATGTTCAGATGTTTTTATAGTCTTCTTACATATGCCAATTGACTCCCAAATGTAAGTATCCGTGGCGGTATAGTATAACATGTTGCTTGAAATTTACTGATAGGTTGGCAACTCCCTTTGCTTATTTCTCCCTGTATAAAATTGGACGTGCCTTATTTGTTTGAACTTTACAGATGGTTTCATTTTTTATTTTTTTTTAATTATTTGAATGATATATTGGTTTGAATGTTTTTAATTTGAATTGTATATTAATAATATTTTTAGTTTCTTTATTTTATAACAATGTTTTTACAAGAAAAATTCAGGTAAATTGTTAATTATATATAAAATTTGTTTTATAATATTTTTTTGGTAGGAAAAAAAATTATTTTTGTAAGTTAGTTAATTTTTTATTTGTTATTTCATGTTATGTATAAATAAATTTGGCCCCCCTCACATGAATTTTCTGGCTCCTGTAACACCCTATTTTCGTATACGCTGTATTACCGGTAAATATACATTTATTTATATTTTTATCTGAGACCTAGGAAATGATTTTAGAGAAAACAAAATCATATCTAGAACTTACTCTATGGTAGGAAGCTCTGATTAAAATTTGGGTTTAAAACTCAGATGGAAACCGATCTGCGCTTTTACTGACAATATAATTTTATACCGGCAGAAAACCCTAATTTGACTCGAAACTGAAAAATTGTAGATTTTTATATTATGTCAGTGAGGAAGTCTATTTTCCAAAGTATTACCCAAAAATAAAATATTAGATTTTATTTGGGCGAAATTTTGGCGAAAAACGGACGGAAACCCTAATCGGGTAAAACAACGGAGCTAGAAACGAAATTAGAGGATTGGATCGGTGATTCGTGGATGACTCATGAGAGGTGAGTTGTAATGATGACAATTGGTGAAAAGTCCTTTTTGCCCTTGAACTTTCATTTTAATTCCAATTTTGTCCTAATCTTTTGCGACATAAATGCCCTTGGACTTGCCATCTATTTACAAGTTTGTCCCAACAATTTGAGACCAAAATACCCCCCTCACTCCCTCAAATTCGTGGACCCACTTCTCCCCCATACTTGGCCAAAGTTTCATTTCTTTCTAAGCATTTCCTTCACAAAACACAAAGAACACCATAGTTGTTCTTGCAAAGGTCTTCATTTTTCTTCAAGTTCTTCATCAAATCTCTTCAATCCAAGGTGAGGATCATGTTCCTCATTATCTTAGCTTCATTAATCTTCCACAAATTTCCATTTTCATCAACTATTTCTCAAATTTCAATTCCAAGGTCTAGTTTTTCAAAAATTCACCAAAAATCGTAGAAATTATTTTTGAGTGTTCTACCACTTGATCTTAACTCTCTACTACCTCTAGTTGTTGGATCTAGAAGCTTGAAGTCAAAATAAAATCCTAGCCTTATTGTTTAACTTAGATGATGATGGCTATAAGTTATCTAATGTGGCTAGTTTTTAAATCCAAGAGTATATGATCAAAAGAATTTCTAGCCTATTTTACTTATTATGGCCGAAACCCTAACCTTAGAGGTTAAAGGATTTTTTTTCATATTTTTAACATGTAACAATCTATGCTAGTTAATACTATAGTAACTAGAATAAAAAAGATGGATTTTGTTTGATTTATTTGTGTTATGTTGTTTTGGTTGAAGGTTAACCATTAACCGTTGTAGAGTAACGAGTATCGGAAAGTTCGGGACTTCGGTGATAAGTTCTGGTGGGGGAAAGATTCAAGCTGTCGTCGGAATGGATAAGTGGTTATAATATAATAATTGTGTAGGGCAACCTAAACCCTACTAGTGGTTGAGTAATCGACAAGACCAAAATCGCATTGGAATCTTTTCCGTAATACCAATGATGATTTGAGAATTGTAGGTTTATCGACGTTAGGATAATTTTAGAATGTTTGAGGATGTCTGACTTTAATATTATTGAATTGTTTGTGAAACGCTGGTTGAGGTATTCTATGGCTTGTGACGTTTTATTTTGCTGTTTGAATATTGTATGATTATTGTATTATGCATGATCTGTCTAGTTTGATAATGTGTTTAGTTGACTTTTAAGCAAAGATATATGTTATTCAGGAGATATTCATGTGGGTGAGAGAATGAATGTGATTTAGAGATGCCTAGCCTAATTAAATTATCTAATGAATGAGATGTGACATAGAATGCGAGTTAAGATGGTGATGGAAGGTTGAGGCACTAGGATGTAATTGATGCGAGTCAGTGAGAATCATACAGAGGTATGCTGTTGATCATAGCTGTGAGAGTGGAATGCATAAGGTCAGCATATCCGTAGATATATCCGCAGTTCTTGCAGAGCGGCTCTGTGTAGCTTTAGGCTACTGTGGCTTTGGGCTATTATGGTTTCGGACCATTGATGTGCTATTGATATTATTATTATGAGTATCTTTGGGCTACTGTGGCTTCGGGCTACTATGGTTTTGGACCATTGGTGTATAAAGGTGTATGATGGTGTATGAAGGTGTATTGGGAGATAAATATGATAATTCGGAGTACTTGATCGGATGAAGGATTAATATCCATATTATGATAAGAATGTGGGACGTGCTCATGATGGGCCTGTTAGTATAAAGGTTTAGATTGCATGAGTTGAGGGTACAGAATGATGATGTAAATTAAGGATGAATGTTGAATATGTGTGATATGTGTCTGTGACTATTGTATAGAAATATTTCTTATCCCCTATATTTTTCTGTATGCTGTATTTTATTTGTTATGTGATCGTATAGGAAGACCCTGTGGAGGAGCTTGATAATGAGGAGTTGGATAGAACTCTTGTTGAACTAGAAGCTGGAGGACGAGCTGTGAACCCTGGTGATAGAGTTTAGGTAGTTATGGCCAGTGTGTTAAGACGTTTTATATTTTTCCGCTTATAATAGTTGTACAACTATATACCTGTTAGGGATTCTACTGATGGGATACCCTAAACAGTGTTTTGATAACTCTGACGCATAAACATATGGTGTGTATGTATGTAATATATATGGTGTGTTGTTGTAAATTTTCTCACGCTGTATGTTTCTAATTAAGTTTTAAATTTTCACATATTTCGGAATACATGTTTCAATGTTAAGCACGTGAATTAAATAATTAATTAATGATGTTTTAATTTAATAATGCAATGGGGCACAGCGAGGTGTCTCATTTGGTGGTATCAGAGTAGTTCGATTCTAATCAGATTGTGAGGTCTAGAATGTTGTTACTGGCCGCGTCTAGTTGAATCCACATCGGATTTTGACTATGCTTAGAAGGGGGTAGTGTGTCCGAACTTGATGCGATAACTAACATTAGTATGTCATATAGTATTTATATACTTGTCTAAGCAGTATGACATATAACTGATAAGAGCGGATGATTTCTTTTACAGAATCATGGCTCGCGGAAGAGGACGTCCGATCAATAGTGGTGACAGAACTCCTGAGAGAATCATTGGAGCTACCAGCAGTGAGACCAATCATGCTGGAAATGGAGGAGAGTCATCTGAGACTCACGATACCATGAAAAATATAGCTGCTGCTTTGTTACTACAAACACAGCAGAATGCTGAGATGTTGCAGATGAACAAAGAGCAGCAGGAACTACAAAGTCAAAGGAGAGCTGCAGCAGCTGAAGTTGACGGAATGACTACTTTTCTGAAAGGGAAGCCACCCTAATTTCGAGGAGATTATGACCCAGAGAAAGCAGAGTGGTGGATACAAGAGATAGAGAAGATATTTGATACTATGCGCTGCAGAGAGGATAGGAAAGTAACTTATGCTACCTTCATGTTAACGGGAGGAGCGGAGTCTTGGTGGAGAGGCAAGAGACGATTACTGGAGGCAGAGGGCGGGATTATCTGCTGTCAGTTGTTTACTAACTGCTTCTTTGAGAAGTATTTTCCGTGTTTAGTTCGACGCGAGAAAGAGAGGGAGTTTACGAATCTTAAACAGGGCAACATGACTGTTGGTGATTATGCATCACGTTTTGAGGCTCTGATTAAGTTTTCAGAATTTTATCAGAGATATCCAGATGAGGATTGGCAATGTAGAAGGTTCGAGGAAGGACTGTGACATGAGCTACAGAGAGCAAAAGTGTCACTGGATATTCAGAGTTTCCCGGAGCTGGTGGAGAGATGTAGTGAAATAGAAAGCATAGATCAGAGGCAGGCTGCTGAGCATAGACAGCAAAGGATTGGAGGTCCTATTCGATCAGGTCTTCAGAGGAGAGAAGGTAATGGTTCTCAGGAGAGATAGGGACCATATACCAGACCAGTGCAGACAGCTGCACCAGTAACAGTTCCTACAGTACCAATGGTTGGAGCTGGCCATCAGCAGCAAGACTTGGTTTGTTATAGACGCGGAGGCCCGCATCATATTAGATTCTGCAGAGAAAGACGGGGGTGCTTTAATTGTGGTAAACCAGGTCATTATGCTCGTGAGTGCAGACAGGGGTTACACAACAGCCAGCAACTGCTGGTATAGGAGCTAGTTTCAAAGAGGTGGAGCTGGAAGAGGAGTTCCAGCAACAGGACAACAGATGGCTCGACCTTAAGCTGCTAGGAGAGTGTTTACCATGAAGGGAGCTGAATCCTCTCACTCTGCAGATCTCATAGAAGGTATGTCTGATTTTGATATAATCTGGAATAGTGGAATACGCTCAAAGGAACTAAGACTGTGATTGGATACTTTGAGTTGGATGTTAAAGTAGTATTAATCTTGGTGTTAATTGTGGAAGTGAGATGTTGGGATAAAGTTTTCTAGTGGATTAGTATTAAGAAGAGAAAATGATTAAGTTGTCATTATGCCCTTCAAGGATGATAGATTGAGATGAAAGGTTAAGGACAAGGAACACAGGGTGGTGGTGGATAGTCTCGAGGATACATAGAACCATATAAGAACGAATTCTGTTATGAAATTACCGCTGTCACTAAGGAGTAATTAAGACAGGGACGGGAAATACAATGCAGGATTTTTAGAGTAGGACCGATTACAAGATAGTGTCTAGTTTCGAGTTACGAAATTCCAAGGATGGAATTTTTGTCTAGTGGGGTAGTAATGCAACACCCTAATTTTCGTATACGTTGTATTACTGGTAAAGATATATTTATTTATATTTTTACCTGAGACCTATGAAATGATTTTGGAGAAAACAAAATCATATCTAGAACCTACTCTATGGTAGGAAGCTCTGGTTAAAATCTGGGTTTAAAACTCAGATGGAAACATGTCTGCGTTTTTTACTGACAGCATAATTTATACCAGTAGAAAACTCTAATATGACTCGAAACTGAAAAATCGTAGGTTTTTATATTATGTCCGTGAGGAAGTCTATTTTCCAAAGTATTGCCCAAAAATAAAATATTAGATTTTATTCAGGTGAATTTTGTCGAAAAACGGACGGAAACCCTAATCAGGTAAAACGACAGAGCAGGAAACGAAATTAGAGGATTGGATCGGTGAGTTATGGATGACTCATGAGAGGTGAGTCACCATGGTGAGTCATGGTATGACTCACCATTGTAATGATGACAATTGATGAAAAGTCCTTTTTGCCCTTGAACTTTCATTTTAATTCCAATTTTGTCCTAATCTTTTGCGACAAAAATGCCCTTGGACTTGCCATCTATTTACAAGTGTGTCCCAACAATTTGAGACCAAAATACCCCCCCTCACTCCCTCAAATTCGTGGCTGCCCACTTCTTCCACACACTTAGCCAAATTTTCATTTCTTTCTAAGGCATTTCCTTCACAAAACACAAAGAACACCATAGTTGTTCTTGCAAAGTTCTTCATTTTTCTTCAAGTTCTTCATCATATCTCTTCAATCCAAGGTGAGGATCATGTTCCTCGTCATCTTAGCTTCCTTAATCTTCCACAAATTTCCATTTTCATCAACTATTTCTCAAATTTCAATTCCTAGATCTAGTTTTTCAAAAATTCACCAAAAATCATAGAAAAATGTTTTGAGTGTTCTACCACTTGATCCTAACTCTCTACTACCTCTAGTTGTTGGATCTAGAAGTTGAAGTCAAAAGAAAATCCCAAACTTATTGTTTAACTTAGATGATGATGGCTAAAAGTTATCTAAGGTGTCAAGTTTTTAAATCCAAGAGTATATGATCAAAAGAATTTCTAGCCTATTTTACTTATTATGGCCGAAACCCTAACTTTAGAGGTTAGACGATTTTGTTTCATATTTTTAACATGTAACAATTTATCTATGCTAGTTAATACTATAGTAACTACAATATCTAATTAAAATCCCCCCTCCCCTCCCCTCCCCTCCTTTGAACCATACAGACCCTAAGAGGAGCTTACTTTAGAGTTGGGATCCTCTCCATTTGTCAAAAGAAATGGATGACTCCATTTAGAAAAGTGATAGACACAAATGAGAGATTTGTCTCAAACTTTTTTTATCATTTAATTTTTTTTAAATCATTAAAAACCATTTTTGTCAAAAGCAAATGAGCTGATCATTCTACAGGAGCTAAATCTTTGCTGATCTAACTCCTTTTAAACAACATTTAATATAAAAAAGGTTATATCATTTAGATAATTAATTAATGGATATATTTTTTAATAATACATCAATTTTTAATATACACATAACTTATAATAGTACAAACCCATCCAAAATAAATGAAAACCCATCCTTTTCACACTTTCAAATGCAACGTCTTGGTCAATTACCACTTGGAGTACAGCTGGTGCAGCGTGTAATATCTAGTTATTATTTTTTAAAATCAATTAACAATACGGCAAAAAAAATGACTGGAGATGGTCTTTGAGCATATATATATATATATATATATATACATTTTATAGAAGACATGCATTTTTCTTGGTCATTCTTTATTCATATGTTTGGTTCTTACCAATGTCGTTCTACCAAGAATATAATCGTTAGAAATTGCAAGTTGCTAGTGAGGATAGATGGGGTTCTTTCCAAGCTCTTGCCGCCCCTGGTCACCTTCTAGAATCCCACTTTTTTTTATGGTGACTTGAATCCTATTTTGTATAAGGAAAAACAAGAAAGAAATCAAGATATTGCAAGTTGCACATATATTGTGCAAAAATAATTGGGTGCCATATATGATTATAGAACATCAAATATATGAGAGTAGAGCACATAGCTGTTAGAACAAAAATAAAATAAGCTTACTCGTTGAAAGCATGGTAATTAATGTAATCCCAAAATCCTTGTGTAAACTTGTAAAGTGAATCAAGACCAGAATTTTTTTTTTTTGCAACTCACACTCTACCAGTCTACCTTATACCTGTTATATATCAATGGTGCAAGCAAAAGAGTCACAACATATGCAATAATTGGTGTAGTGCAAAGAGAATCTAACAATGCATAAACATAGCCTAATAGGCCTTTCCATCAAAAGGAAGACAAGTTAAGGCTTATACTAATTATTTTATTAAACCCGATTGATCAATTATTGAATGTCTCGAACCCATCCCAGCAAACATATTACAAAATTTGTGAGTTTAAATATCTTCAAATAAATCACAACATTAATCCAAGAGTGCTTGGATGAGATGATACGGATCTCTTCCAGCTTAACCAGAGGTCTCGAGTTCGAATCATGACCCTGGGAATGCAGCAGTGTTAAAACTCTTGAGGAAGAGCTCTGCCGCCTTTGTGGTCTTACCCGGCTCGAGAGATTAGTTTCTGCAGTTGCGCGCGGAGGATACCCTGAAGCAAAAAAAAAAATCACAACATTAACACATTTTGTGCAGACATAAAACCACGTTTTATCGTGACTCATAACAATTATTAAAAAAAAATTAATGTCAAGACAACATGGTGGTTAAGACTTACGAAGTCTTTCTTTTTAAATCGACGATAACTACATTGTATTACATTAATGTATGTATATTTGCATTATTGAGGTTACGCTTGAGTTTACAGACAGCAGATGGTCTTTATTTATTATAATTTGGCCAAGTATTTATTAAGCAGTTCTGTTATTTAGACAACTGGGAGGGGACAACTACGGGACAACTCGTACTGTAGTGCTACTGTAGCGCTACAGTAACGTAGTTTTTTTTTTTTTTTTTTTAATTTTGACTTTTTTTTTAAAAAAAATTATTTTTAAAAAAACCCATTAACCAGATAATGAACTGAATTAACCAGATATCTGTATCGGATTAATCAGATATTTGCACATACTTAACCAAAATTTTATTTCTCAAAAAAAGCCATTAACCAGATAATGAACAGAATTCACCAGATATTTATACCCGATTAACCAGATATTTGCACATACTTAACCAAAAACTTTATTTCTCAAAAAAACCCATTAACCAGATAATGAACCGAATTCACTAGATATTTGTACCCGATTAACCAAATATTTGCACATACTTAACCATAAATTTTATTTCTCAAAAAAACTCATTGACCAGATAATGAACTGAATTCACCAGATATTTGTACCCGATTAACCGGATATTTGTACATACTTAACCATAAATTTTATTTCTCAAAAAAACCCATTAACCAGATAATGAACCAAATTCACCAGATATTTGTACCTGATTAACCAGATATTTGCACATACTTAACCAAAATTTTATTTCTCAACAAAACCCATTAACCAGATAATGAACCGAATTCACCAGATATTTGTACCTGATTAACCAGATATTTGCACATACTTAACCACAAATTTTATTTCTCAAAAAAACCCATTAACCAGATAATGAATCGAATTCACCAGATATTTGTATCTGATTACCCAGATATTTACACATACTTAACAAAAAAGTATTAGTACTTAAAAAAAATGTTAGTAAAAAAAATGCAAATTATTAAATTTTTTTAATTTCAAAATTAAAAAAAAAAAAAAAAAAAGTGAACAGTGTAGCGCTACAGTGCTGCACAGTACAGCACAGTAGTGCTACACTGTACAACTATATGGGTTGTCCCGTATAGTTGTCAAAGGGAGATGTCTAAAAAACATTTCTGTTTATTAAGTGAGGGTGTTATAAGGTAACTATAATTTAAATAGTGCGAGTTATATTAAGAGTACATTCACACCTACTCTCATATATATATATAGGTATTGTTAACGAGTGTCCTAAGGACATTGTTTAATGAATCAATAAAAGGAAAGTTTGTATTGAGAAATTAAGTATAACATTTTTCTATATATTAAATACATCATTTTCCCATACAATTTTTTTTTTTGTTTCTTAAATAATATATTAAAGGCACTCGTTCCTTTATATATAATCCATTGTGTCTCGTATTCTAAGTTCTAACACATCCCGCGAGGCCACAAATGCCAAATTAGTTATTATCAAGTTTAGAACAATGTACTCTACAAATTGAGCCTATAAATAAGGAGCGGAGAGAGATAGACACAAAGAGTTTTTAATTATTTAATTTTTCTTAAAGGATACAGAAAGTTTGAAACACAAATGTCTCCATTGTATCTATTTCTCTCCTAAATGGAAGATAAATGGAGAGAACAAAATGGAAAGGATCCCTGCTCGGAAAATCCACCCCTCGAGCCTCAATCAATATTATAGCTCCCACTCGCATTTGTTCTCATTTTTGTTCTTCCTATAATACCCTTACTTGTGTAAAAAGTGATGGCCGATACCGTTGTTAACATCCTGTGGAACAACCTGTCCCAGCTATTGAAGGATGAAGCAAAAGTGCTTTCTGGTGTGGAGGAAAAAGTCACATTGCTCCAACAAGAGCTGCAAAGGATAAATGGCTTCCTGAGAGACTCTGAAGGGAAGCGAGATGAGCATGAAACGGTGAAAGTTGTGGTCCATCAAATCAGAGACGTGGCCTACGAAGCTCAGGATGTAATTGATAACTACGTCGTCAATGTCGTCAATCACAGAAATTCTTCAGCGGCTTTGGCCATGCAAAAATGCTTCACAGTGTCAACAATCAGATTTAGACGATCAAGTCCAAAATCAAGGACATCTATGACAACAAAGACAAATATGGCATCAATGAAGGTGAGTCTACAACAACAAACATGGAGGCTATGGCAGTGGAGGAGAAGGTGCAAAGCCGCAGGATCAAAGTTGAGGAGGATGAAGTTGTGGGATTCAATGAATATGCCGATGAAGTTACCAAGTTGCTCGTGAAAGGGAACACATCACTCGAAGTTGTTTCCATCGTTGGTATGGTCGGGTGTGGTAAGACCACCCTGGCCCGAAAAGTCTACAGAGACCCTCTACTCAACAAGCTCTTTGATTGCTGCGCATGGGATTTTGTCACTAAATAGTTCAATGCAAAGGAACTTTTGCTCAGCCTTTTGAGGAGTTTCAAGGCTATATCCGAAGATAAACTGCAGCCCAATAAAAAGGACAACAGTGAGAAAGAAAGTGAAAGTAATGCTAAAGCTCAAGAGATTGCCATGCTAAAAAACATGTTGCGAGAATATTTGTCAGACATGAGGTACCTTATAGTCCTTGATGACATGTGGAGTAGCCAGGTGTTGGAGGACATAGGAGATGCCTTTCCAGATGACAACATGGGCAGCAGAATATTGATCACAACTCGTTCTGAAGAGGTGGCTTCAAAAAGTTGTACAATTCAACCCTACAAACTTAAACGTCTTAGTGACGAAGACAGTTGTATACTTTTGTCTAAGAAGGTGTTTAGGGGAGAAAAGTGCCTTCCTACTTTGGAGACTGTGGGTAGAAATATAGCTATTGCTTGTAAGGGATTACCACTCTCCATCGTGGTGACAGCTGGAATCCTACAAAGCAAGGAGAGGTCAGAACGAGTATGGGAAAAGGTGATGGGAAATGTCAATTGGTACATCAGTCGTGAAGATACCTTGGTAAAGGAGATAGTAAGACTAAGCTATGAAAGCTTGCCTAGACGATTGAAGCCTTGCTTTTTGTATTTTGGTATTTATCCTGAAGACTATGACATCCCTGTAAGACAATTGATCCAATTATGGATAGCTGAAGGATTTATATCAGAAACTGGGCATGGGACCATGATTCAAGAGGATGTTGCTGAAGAATACTTGGAAGAGCTCATTCGTCGCAACATGATCCAAGTGGAGAGTAGGAGGTCAGATGGAGGCGTTAAAACATGTAGGATCCATGATCTTCTGCGCGAACATTGCATGTCTGAGAGCATAGAGGACAATTTTTTGGAATCTCGGACGGATATCAGCATTTTGAAGGAAGGCAAACCTAGGAGACTATCCCTCCATGGTAGCACAACCTTTTATATGTCTGAAAGCCCCTGTGATCACTCAAGTACTCGTTCCTTATTCATCTTCAACAAAGATGAGTACAAAGCTTATCAGTTTCAGGATTGGCTTCGCAAGAATTTCAAGTTGATACGAGTGTTGGAAATGGGGCAAGTGAAAGATTCATTCCATGGGCTTGGCAAACTTGAAGAATTAATTCATCTAAAGTACATAAGAACAAGATCATACACTACCATTTCCAAATTTCCAAATTCTATATATGACCTTTGGAATCTAGAAACATTGGACTTCAGGGGTTCTGAACCGTATGACTTACCTGATGGAATATGGAAGATGAAGCGATTAAGGCATCTTCATATGTCAAGAAGGAAAGCATCACTTCCCAATATTCCTGGGAGAAAAATCTTACCGAATCTACAAACCCTCTCAGTTGTTTATCTTGACCAAAAAACTACACAACAATTGGAAAAAGGTAAGTTTCCCAATTTGAGAAAATTGGGAGTTGATTGTTTGAGCAGTTCAGGTCGGAATCCTATTGAATTTTTGCAAAGGCTCCAGCACTTGAACCATTTGAATACCCTAAAAGTAATTTGGGGTCAGAAAGGTCTAACGAGTGTAGAAGGATTCCCGCCAAACATTACCAAGATAACCTTGGTAGATGGTCCCCACTTGTCTGCAATCGTGAATCCTTTGGGAAGCCTTCTCAAACTTCGGTATTGGAAAATAACAGGAAAAGATTCAGATCATCTGACCAAATTGAAACTAGAATGCATTGAGTCTGGATGCTTCCCACAACTCCAAGTGCTTAAGATGACAAACCTTAATTGTGTGAGCTGGAATTTGGGTGAAGGTGCAATGCCTCAGCTTCGACGTACGTTTGGTCATCAATAGGTGCGAATTCTCGACCAGTCTCCCCAGTGCTGAGTCCTTTACAACCTTACGAGAAGTGGAAGTTTTGTGGTCCTCCAAAGAAGTGGTTGACAAGCTCCAACATCTAGTTTTGAAGGATGCCTGTAAGCTAACAGTCTATCCTGCCCTAGATGAATAAGAAGAATATCCAAACTTTGACCAAAGGATGTCTTGGCAGGAAAAAGCGGTTAACAATAATGGGCATTACACTTGGGGACGCGGATCCCCTGTCCCTTGTTCCTATCCCACGTTCCTGTCACCCCAATAAGTATAAGACATGTCAGTTAAATAAATTAGTCTATGATATCGTTGATGTATATGATAATCAACACCATTAACTCTGTTAATGTAAAAGTCCCATTGCTGCATCAAAACTAAAAACAGAAAACACAAACTTTTTCCGGCACCGTCCCATGGTCAGCAACTTTACTTCACAGTAGCTTTTCTCCACCGATTACATTGTTTTTTTTCTTCATGAAAACCACCTCTTACATATTGGTCAGCAAAATACGTTCTTGCTATGATTGGACACACTACCATATGTCTTTGCTAAGGAATCAAAAAGAAAATTCTATCATTAAATCATTCAATGCTTCCATTTCTTCTTCTTCTACGCCAATAGAACCCATTATTATAAATATGGGAGAGAAAAAAAAAACCGGCAAGCTACAAATGATTTTATCCTTTTTTTTTTTTTGGGTAGTTCCAAATCTAAGATCTTGTGAAAACCCAGAAAGCGATCTCTGTTTTGATGCACTCGTAGAATTTGCCGATTGATTCACTCTCTAACGTCTTCGGTGGCCGTTCATTTCGACACAATGAACGGTGGCGATGAGATCGTGGGAGGTTTTCGGCTAACATACGGCAAGGGAAGAGGTCCAGGAAGGTGATTGTCTAACGTGGTATCTGGTAGGGGTTGAAAAGTTCTAGTTTT
Organism: Echinosophora koreensis; assembly: GCA_035048595.1. NCBI lineage: Eukaryota > Viridiplantae > Streptophyta > Magnoliopsida > Fabales > Fabaceae > Echinosophora > Echinosophora koreensis. The sequence continues at coordinate 109,853 of JAPCYP010000123.1, read as the reverse complement.
TGTGACGAGAAAAAAAAGTGGTGGCTGTGGGTCATGAGATTGGCAGCAGCTTAAACAAGGACAAAAGGGAGGGTGGTTTAGGCTCATAGTCAGTATGGTAAAGTTAATTATTACAGGGTTAAAAATTAGAAGAGTGAGTTAACGGGTGTTACCATCTCACGGTGTTAAGTGACAAAGTTAAAGAGAGAGTTTTTTCATTAATACACTTGGCATCTTCTTACTGGTGTGATAGGAAATGGGACAGGGGGAGGTGACAGAGGATCTGCGTCCTACACTTGGTATTTAGTTATTTACCTTAATTTCAATTCGCTTTGTTTCCTTTCAATAATGGCTGCCGTGGATTAATTGGTTTCATATCGTGTTTCCAATTGTGGCATGGTTTTTTTTTTTTTTTTAATTTATTTATTTATGCAAATGTGTCTTTGTTTTGTTGTTACATGATTTCAGGAGTCAATCTAGTGCCCTTGATGGCTGGTGCTTTGTAATCTTTTGGGCTTTGAGCATCAAACCCGCTTGTCTCCATGTTTGTTGTTTAAATAAATAAATGATTTATTAAGCCATTTGAAGCCTAAGCCATGGCATGTTTTTATACTATTAGTATTGGATAGAGGTAATCTCTAACCACCTTATATTAAATTTTCTTTATCGCTCATGTGTAAAACAAAAATGATTCACCCACACATCCTACACTGGTGGTTGGTGAAGACTACTACAAATTTGAGTTAACTACATATATATGTATTAATTATTTGGTTAACGGTAGAACATTCAGATACAACTTCATAATATCCCAGAAAAAAGAGGGTCCGGTATTGTAGTTTCTTTTATCTCCAAAGTAATTTGATCTTAAATATATCTGATCAAAATTAATTTTAAAGCATAATTAACCATGGAGTTTTCTACAAGACCAAAATTCTTCGTTAGGTATTGCTGTAATCTTTTTTTGCAGTATATTGCACGGTAAAGCAAGTCTTTAGTAATATGAATAATCCTATATCCTTCTCTTGGATCCTCCTAATAATCCACTAACTTATTAAACAAAAAACAATATTGAATATCTTTTTATATTTTCAAGACATTAGATGCAAGACTGACCCAACTTAATTTTAGACTTAAAGCGAAATTTTAGATGAGGTCTTTTTTAAATCAATGATAGTATTTTATTAAAAAATATTTTTATTTAAAATTTATCTTTATTATAAATTTTATATTCTTAAAGTGTAATTATATATTATGCTTGGTGTAAACTTTTATTGTGTGTACATGCAATCATATTTATGACTTCCTATGATTTATAGTTTAAGGTATTAAATTATTTTTCGTTTTAAGCTTAAATAACCAAAAATAAAAATAAAAATTAGAAGCCTTAATAACCTAAAAAAATTTGGAGGCTTAAAGCCCTAGCATTAGTGGCTTTGGGCTAAGGCCAACCTTGATTAGATGCATTGTTTTTTATATAGTATTGAGAAAATTAAAAAAGAATGTATATGAATATATGAAAATTGGAACCCTCTAATTCTCGCTCTTTTTGATTTTTCCAGAGCATCGTCTCAAATCTCTAGAAGGTAAGCATGCCTTCTCTATTTACATTTCATATGTTTGTTACTTTATGGGTTTATGTTGTTGTAGCAATGAAGACTGAAATGTAGCAGCTCAAAAGGTGTGTGCTTGAACAGGAAAAAAAATAAAACAAAAATGCACGGCCTCCTCAATGATCATTATGCGTTTTAGAAGAATCAAAGGCTGAATGGGTTTTATGATCTCTTCAAGACGTGAGCAACAATGAAAGTAAGGTCCATTCCAATTCATCATGTTCCAGTACAGAGAATTATTTTTCATGGTTATCAAAGCATTTGTATTAATTTATTATCTTCTTTATATCTATATGATGCACACAGATTTAAGATGCTACCAATATTGATCTTCACTCATAAAGGATGAAGAAGACGATGTCTTCAATTTTCATTTAATTCATTCTCATATTTGTCTTTTTCATCGGCACTTAAACTGTTGTATATATATTTAATTTTATTCAAAAAATAAAATTCGAATTTTTTATTTGAAATTAATTTTTTTAAACTATTTATTATCATTCAATTCCTTTAACTATTTCCTTTAATTATTTTATTATTTTAATTATACATTTAATTACTTTCAACAATTTAAAATTTCCTTACTATTAAATTCGATTTCAAATCAAATTAGTCATGAATGTGTGGTGATTATTTTAAAGCTAATAAATGAATTTGTTTGAACAGGTAATATAGGCAAGTGCAGATGCATGCCTTTTTAATATGATTTTTTCGTGCTTAAAATGAAGATTTCCATCATAACATTAACTTATAATAACAATATGTTGGAATTTACACTTAATAAAATCAGGATAATTAGTAATAATAAAGATGAAAATAATAATTAATTCAATATTTTCATTTTTCCCACCAAAACCATTTTTTATTAGTCTTACTCTTATTTTAGCACAATCAGTATTAAAATATCTCAATTAATAACTATTATCAAAATCATAAATATATTTTCTTAAATGACTTATTGATTTCAAATTAGTATATTAGTATATCAATCATTAATCATTATTTACTACTATTTTACCATATAGATTTATTACATAACGGATAATATTGTGACTTGAATCAAATAAAACTATAATTAAAATAGTTCATACATAAAATATCACAATTAAATTATCAAACTTATACAAATGAAGCAATAAAGTAATCAATTAATAAATCAAAATAACAAATGAATTATCAGTAAACCATCCAAATTTTTAAATTTTTAAAATTGAATCATTATTAAACACTCCAATGTATAATCTAATAGTATATAGTATATTATGATATATATATCCCTTATAACGTATTTAAAAAAGGAAATTGAGATACGATTTGTAATTCTTTACTCAACATATTCAACTTGATAAAGCATATATAAAGAATATATAAATAATGTAATCAACTAATAAATTTCAAATAACAAATAAATCATAAGTAAGTCATAAAAAAGTAGTATTACCTTCAATAAAATTCAATATTATGTATTAATCCATTAATAATATTATAAAGCAAGATTTTGTTTTTTTGTCTGAAACCAAGTGTTATCATCACATTAATATTTTTCTTCTAAAAATATTTTATTATTTGTTACATCACATATGACAAATTTTTAATAATGGGCTAATATCACTTAACAAACATAAAATTCATTCATTTGTTCGCCTAAAATATTTTTTATTTTTTAATTATCTTTTTAACAACTTTAATTCAATTATTCCCCTAAATATATCAAATCAAATATAAACTTGAATCAAATGATAATATTACTAATTATGTTATTTATAATTAGTTGACTCAAATAAATCAAATCAAAATTTAAATAATATTAAATCATATACCTAAAATATCCATCAATCATGGTATTAATAAAAATAAATTTATTATTATTATTATTATTATTATTATTATTATTATTATTATTATTATTATTATTATTATTATAAAACAATCTTATGCAATATGAATCATGTCACATATCAACACGATATTCATTTCTTTTCTATCTAAAATTATCTTATTTCATATCAATCAATATAAAAACCAAATTGATTTATACTTAAAATATCATACTGAAATTATAAATCTTATACAAAGAAAGTAATAAATTAATGAATTTAATATCACAAATAAATCGTAAATAAATTGTCTAAAATTTTGGAATAAAATTTTATTATCTTCAATCAAATTCAAATAAATTTAAATAATTTAATATATGATATAAAAATAATTCAATGATAATAATAATAATAATAATAATAATAATAATAATAATAATAATAATATTTTGTAAACTAAGATTTTACTTTTTGGGTTCCAAAATAATTTGACTCAAATCAAAAATGAAATTGAATCATACTGAAAGTTTATTATTATTATTATTATTATTATTATTATTATTATTATTATTATTAATCATACCTAAAGTTTATTATTATTATTATTATTATTATTATTATTATTATATAATGTTATGCCAATGTTAATAATATCACATATCAAAATGAAATTGATTTATTTATTATCTAAAATAAAATTATTTTCATATCATATATTAAATTATTTAAATTTATTTGAATTTGATTGAAGATAATAAAATTTTATTCCAAAATTTTAGACAATTTATTTACGATTTATTTGTGATATTAAATTCATTAATTCATTACTTTCTTTGTATAAGATTTATAATTTCAGTATGATATTTTAAGTATAAATCAATTTGGTTTTTATATTGATTGATATGAAATAAGATAATTTTAGATAGAAAAGAAATGAATATCGTGTTGATATGTGACATGATTCATATTGCATAAGATTGTTTTATAATAATAATAATAATAATAATAATAATAATAATAATAATAATATTTTGTAAACTAAGATTTTACTTTTTGGGTTCCAAAATAATTTGACTCAAATCAAAAATGAAATTGAATCATACCTAAAGTTTTTTTTTATTATTATTATTATTATTATTATTATTATTATTATTATTATTATTATTATTATTATTATTATTATTATTATATAATGTTATGCCAATGTTAATAATATCACATATCAAAATGAAATTGATTTATTTATTATCTAAAATAATTTTATTTTAAATTCTTTTTCTCCTAAATTTAAATTTCAGCATCTTATAAATATCATTGCAAATTTTGACATTTATCAGATTATATTATCATCATCATATATCATATCATTCATATTAAATGTTGTATTAACAATATGATTTCAAATTTAAATTAAATCAAAATTAACTTAAAAATATATCAAAAATATCACCTAATCTATAAATAGTTAAATACTCACATCTTTATGAAAACAGTTAGGAAAAAAACTTAGTTACAGTACCCTAGGTATTGTAGCTACGATTTTGCACTAAAAATTTATAGTTACCGCCAACCGAGTTTTAAGGGATAAATCATTTCAATATATTTTTTTAATCTGATTCTTTGAAGAACTGTGCGTATAGTACCTATGGTACTGAACGTTAATTTGATCCAAAAAATTATTCAGACAACCTTGTATAACTCTTTTATATACATTACCCATTACACATTGAAAGTCTATGTTTTGATCCTTTTTCCCCCTTCCTTCTCTCATTCTTTACTTTTGTTTTAGGTCCTCTTTTCATGTTAGATATAGATAGATTGGCAAGGCACACGTTAATATAAATTTTTTAAGATAAATTGTTTATTTTACACTGCACAAGCCATTATACTATAGATATGTTGTTTCTAAAATTTAATATAATAAAAATTATTGCATAGGACTTTTATGTAAGTTATATTTTAAATTTAATTCTTAATCTTATTTCAAATTGGAAATATTTTTGGCTATTTGATACACTGAACATTGTATAAAAAGACAAGCAAATTAGTGATTAACTACAAAAAATTCTTTTACTAGGATCAACATTTTTTATCGACCTTATATGAGTTATAAGCACTTTTTTACTAGCGGTTATAAGCACATTATGGAACACCATACCAATACACAAGATTTAAAAAAAATGTAAAAACATGAAGTCAAAATTTATTGAAAAACATGTTGGCAAATACTTTTGTCTCTGATATATATATGCTCCTCAACTATTAACATTCAACTGCTAGATATACTATAATTGGGCCATCCATATTATTTTTAAATATTCCGTGCAAAACAAATATGCTAATGAGAAGTTGACAACAAATTTAAAAAATAAAGGTGGGTTAATTTCTTTTCACAAATTAGCTCTTGATCTCAAATTAAAAAATATAATGAAAATGTTTTAATTGATTTCACTTCAGTATTTATTTCTATATTAAAATTTATAAGAAATTTTCTATATAGCTTAAAGACATCATGATAACCTCAACTCCAAGGGAATAACCTACTAGTTATTGAGGTTAGGCGTGAGTTACTGAGTTTACAGACTGTAGATAGTCAATTTGGCCGAGTATTTATCAAGTGACGGTGCTATATGGTAACTATTATTTGAATTGTGGGAATTGTATATTGAGATTACAGTCACACCTGTAATCTTGTATTTATTTATTTATAATCCATTGTGTATCTTCTCATTAATTGAATATAAAGTACAGCCGAGTATATATAGAACAGGATACAATTTGAATGATAACAGCTATAGCTAAAGCTAAGGGAAGTTGCATCAAAGAAGACTCAGCTAACAAACTTAGCTGATAACTATATCAGATAAAACCAGAATACTAACTTAGAGAATATTATGAATTGGTCTAAGCTATCTATTACTTATAAATAAAATAAGGTACCACAACACCCGGAAAATCCATTCCCTCAACCAATATTATAGCTCCCACTCGCATTCGTTCCCTTCCCAATACCCTTACTTACCTGTGAAAGAAGTGATGGCAGATACCGTTGTTAGCTTCCTTTTGAACAACTTGTCCCAGCTATTGAATGATGAAGCAAAACTGCTTTCTAGTGTGGAGGAAAAAGTCAAATTGCTCCAACAAGAGTTGGAAAAGATAAACGGCTTTTTAAGAGACTCTGAAGGGAAGCGAGATGAGCATGAAACAGTGAAAGTTGTGGTCCGCCAAATCAGAGACGTGGCCTACGAAGCTCAGGATTTAATTGATAACTACGTTGTCGATGTTGTCAATCACAGAAAAAAAGGCCTGCTAGAGAAATTCTTTAGCAGCTTTGACCACGGTAAAATGCTTCATAGTGTCAACAATCAAATCGAGACGATCAAGTCCAAAATCAAGGACATCTATGACAACAAAGACAAGTACGGCATCAATGAAGGTGAACCTGCAACAGCAAACATGGAGGCTATGGCAGTGGCAAAGAAGGTGCGAAGCCGCAGAAGCAATGTTGAGGAGGGTGAGGTTGTGGGCTTCGATGTATATGCTGATGAAGTTGTGATGCTGCTTGTGAAAGGGAACACATCGCTCAAAGTTGTTTCCATCGTTGGTATGGTCGGGTGTGGTAAGACCACCCTCGCCCTGAAAGTCTACAGAGATCCTCTACTCGACAACCTCTTCGATTGTTGCTCATGGGATTTTGTCACTAAACAGTTCAATGCAAAGGAACTTTTACTCAGCATTTGGAGGAGATTCAAAGCTATATCCGAAGATGAACTGAAGCGCAATAAGAAGGATAACAAAGAGAAGGAAAGTGATAGTACAGGTAAAGCTCAAGAAATTGCCATCTTGAAAAATATGCTGCGAGAATATTTGTCGGACATGACGTACCTCATTATCCTTGATGACGTGTGGAGTAGCCAAGTGTGGGAGGAGATAAGAGATGCATTTCCAGATGACAGCATCGACAGCAGAATATTGATCACAACCCGTTCTGAAGAGGTGGCTTCAAAAACCTGTACAACTGAACCATACAAGCTTAAACCCCTTAGTAAGGAAGTCAGTTGGATACTCTTGTCTAAAAAGGTGTTTAGGGGAGAAAAGTGCCCTCTTAATTTGGAAATTGCGGGTAAAAATATAGCTATTGCCTCTAAGGGATTACCACTCTCCATTGTAGTAACAGCTGGGATCCTACGAAGCAAGAAGAAGTCCGAACGAGTATGGGAAAAGGTGTTGGGAAATGTCAATTGGTACATCAGTCACGATGATACCTTGGTAAAGGGTCAGGTTTCAAATCTGGGTCCGAAATCGAAATCTGGACCGCGACATGTTGGATTTGGCAGTCCCCGAAACAGCATCACGACCGTAATTGCAGCCACATCGGCCGCATTTTCCCGTAATATCCACAATGCAACACATCCCCGCGACCGCAATTTAAAACCTTGGTAGAGGAGATAGTGAGACTCGGCTATGAAAGCCTGTCTCGAAAATTGAAGCCTTAGCTTTTTGTATTTTGGTATTTATCCTGAAGATTATAACATCCATGTGAGGCAATTGATCCAATTATGGATAGCTGAAGGATTTATGCCAGAAAATGGGCATGGAACCATGACTCAAGAGGATGTTGCTGAAGAATACTTGCACGAGCTCATTAGTCGTAACTTGATCCAGGTGGAGAGTAAGAGGATGGACGGAGGTGTTAAAACATGTAGGATCCATGATCTTGTACGAGAACTTTGCATGTCAGAGTGTATAGAGGACAAATTTTTGGAAGTTCGCACGGATATTGGCATTTTGAAGGAAGGCAAACCCAGGAGACTATCCCTCCATGGTAGCACACCACAACCTACTATATGAGTGAAAGCCCTTGTGATAACTCAAGTGCTCGTTCCTTGTTCAACTTCAGCAAATATGAGTAAGATGCTTATGCCTTTAAAGAATGGCATCGAAAGAATTTCAAGTTGATGCGAGTGTTGGATATAGGGCAAGTGAAACTTTCATCCTTTGTGCTTGACAAACTTGAGGAGTTAATTCATCTAAGATACTTAGAACAAGAGACAGTTGCTCTTTCTCCTTTCCAAGTTCTATATACAACCTCTTGAATCTAGAAACATTGGACCTCAGGGCCTCAGGGGTTCAAGAACAAATGCTCTACCTGATGGAATATGGAAGCTAAAGCGATTAAGGCATCTTTATATGTCAGGAAAGGATACTTCACTACCCGAAATTCTTGGGAGAAAAATCTTGCCGAATCTCCAAACCCTTTCGATTGCTCGTCTTGATCAAAAAAACTGCACAACAATTGCAAAAAGGTACGTTCCCCCATCTGAGAAAATTGGGAGTTGATTGTTACAACTATTTGGCTCCGAATCCTATAGATTTTTTGCGGAAGTTCCAGAACTTAAGCCATCTGAATACACTGAAAGTATTTGATGGTGAGAAAGCTCTAACAAGTGTACAAGGATTCCCTCCAAACATTACCAAGATAACCTTGGTAGGTGGTATTTACTTGTCCCAAATCGTAAATCCTTTGAAAAGCCTTCCCAAACTCCGATACTTGAAATTGAAAATACCAAATGAGTCAAATATCCTTAGGGGATGTAAACTAGAATTCACTGAGTCAGGATGCTTCCCAGAACTCCAAGAGCTTAAGATGACAGGGCTGGATATTAAGAGATGGAATTTGGGCAAAGGTGCAATGCCTCAGCTTCGACATTGAATTCTCTGACAGACTGCCTAGTGCCCACTCCCTTGCTACATTACGAGAAGTGGAAGTTCTGTGGTCCTCAAAAGAATTGGTTGACATGCTCCAACATATGGTTTTGAAGGATGCCTGTAAGCTAACAGTCTATCCTGCCTTTGATTAGCTGGAAAAGGCGGTATACACCGATTGGCATTGGACTCAGTATTTACCTTGAATTTCAGTTTTCTTTGTTTCCTTTCAATAAACTTTAGTAATCATCTGGTTCTGGTGGATTATGTCTTCGTTTTGTTGTTACATGTATTTAGGAGTGCCGGTGCTTTGAGGCTTTAAGCCCGCTTGTCTACCAAAATAATGTTTGCTGATTTGTTAAGCTATTTGAAGCCTAAATCATGTTATGTTTTTATTGTATTGGACGTCATGTTATGTTTTTATACTATTGGATAAAGATAATGCCTAACCATTCTATATTAAATTTTCTTCACCTGCCATGTGTAAAACAAAAATGATTGACCCACACATCCTACACGGTTGATTGGTGGAGACTAAAAATTTGGGTTAACTACATGTGTACTGTTTGGTTAAGAGAAACATTCAGATAGAACTTCATAATATTCCAAAACTAGAAAAGGGTTCAATATTGTAGTTTCTCTTGTCTCCAAAGTAATATAATTTTAAACATATCTCATCCCAGTCAATTTCAAAACATAATTAATCATGGAATTTTCTACAAGATCAAAATTCTTTGTTAGATGTTGTTGTAGTCTTTTTTTAATAGCATATTGCACGGTGAAGCAGCTCTTTAGTAATATGAATAATCATATATCCTTCTATTGGATCCTCCTAATAACCCGCTTGCCAAACAAAAAAATATTGAATATTTTTTTCTTCAAAAGTCAAAACAATAGATGCATTATGTTTTATTTGATATTTTTTTGTTTAGTAGCGAGAGATTTTTTTTTTTAAAGGATTTTATGGTAGATATAAAAAATTAAATATTAACGACTTCAAGGTATGGGTGCAAGGGGGAAGCATATATGGCAATCTAATGGAGAGCCTCCATTCAACTATGATCTCCCAAATCACAAGACGATAATAATGATTTTAAGCCTAAATCAAGCCAGTATGAATGACTCGAAGTTCAGCTAGTGTAGTGTGCAAGGTCGTGTTTGCCGTAAGACTATTTAGGCATCTATCTTGGCCCAGAAAAAATCTCTTATATTACTTATAAGTTTCACGTATTATTAGTTTAGATGTTAAGTTTTAGAGTATTATTTTGATATACTATCAGTGTTGCTCCTGCCAAATTCCGACTTACCGGAGTATAGCCGGAGTGCGTACAACCGAGGATGAATATAGAGGTTGTTTTAGATCTTAGCTTGACAGAATATTGATATTTCGGTCCTACGTATCCTAATGGGAATCAAAGCGAACATAGTTCTTGTTCAAACCTTGGTCATCTGGCAAAGTCAATCCCTTAATCTTGTATATGATGAAAACCAGTGCGCAAGGACTCTTTGATAGTCTCTCGATGCGGCTGGTTCCTCAAGTACGCTTAAGGGAGATTCACCAAGGTTAGGAAAAGTGAGTCTTTCTCTTGGGGCTTTCCTCCTTTTATAATAGGGTCCCCTGATCTCCTTTCTTAGAGATTAGGTTGTTATCTCTTCTTATCTCTTATCTCTTGAACCGACTTTAAGATATATGATATCCTTATTTGACATTGAGATAAGGTTGCTAGTTAGGCTTAGATAAGTATTATCTTTTAACCTTATCTTTTCCGATATCCTTGGTAGATCGGGTCTCCAAGCTCAGTGGTCGAGTTTGCCATCTTGGCCAGTACACAAGGCCCCCAAGCTTTGAGCTCAGAGGAGCGTAAAAGCTTTCATGACAATCCGAGCTTGGCTTTAATATTATCAGTAGAGAGTCTAAGATTTACTGTGTAGATCTTCTCCCATTGTTCTCTTGAGTTCGGTGACCGATCTTTACACCTCGGCCAATACTTAAGTTCAGCGGGCTCGGTGGGCGAGTTTGCCATCTCGGCCAGTACACAAGCCCCCCAAGCTTTGAGCTCAAAAGAGCGTAAAAGCTTTATGAAAGAAGCCAAGCTTGTCCTTAGTGTCGATAAAGTCCAGGACTTGTTGTATAGATCCTCTTACCTCAGTTTGAGTTCGGTGGCCAAGCTTCACATCTTGGCCAGTACTTGAGTTTAGTGGCTAAGCTTCACGTCTCATCCAGTACTCGACCTCAATGGGCGAACCTGACATCTCGCCCGGTACACACAAGTCCCCCCAAGCTCTGAGCTTGAAATAAGCGAAAGAGCTTAAATGTCCACCCGTATATCTTAGCACGCTTTTTGTTGACGAGGACTTTAGATTGTGATTCGCGGGAGCATTGCTCAGAAATTTGTTTTCTACAGAACCAAGTCTTTCTTGGGTTTTCGGCCGAGCACTACTCAGATTTTTGGTTTCTGCGGAACCATGTCTTACTTGGGATTCCGACTTATTTGGCCGAGCACTACCAGGATTTCCTTCAAATATTAGGTCTCTTGCATGCATGCTCTGCTGCGGACATTATCTTGGTGCGAAGGTGTTGTGCTCGGCCTCGGCTTTTCAATGCGAAGGAGGGAGCATGGCTCTTCCTTGGCTTTTTAGTGCGAGGAAGCACTGCTCGACCTCTGCTTTCCAGGCTTCTACCTTTTCTACCAAGATGACTTGTTCTCTTTTTCTTTCTTCAATCGGAGTTAAAATTTATTGAGGTCAGGCTAGCATCAAGGATCAACTTTAGGCCTGGAACCCTTCTATTCTTAGATGAATTTGCAACTTTTCGTATCAAGGCTAGTAAAAGTTTAAGCAATACACTGATTACTTTTATAGTTCATACCCTTTCTTCTTGGCGAGACGATTTTAACCCAGGCCCTTGAGTGGATTCTCATGTTCTTAAGCCAGCAGATGCACGGATTTTACTGGAACAGGGCCTGACGCGAGCATGGGAGTCGCGGCTGCTTATGCTCTTCGAATCTCCTTCATTACCCGTTTTTGGAGACACGAGCTTTCTAATAATATGAAGAAGATGAAAAGAATGAGGGCTGAAACTGCCCAAGCTTTGTGCACTAAAGATGAGCTTGAAAAGACTCTATCCAAGTGCGAAGAGCAATCTTGGTTGATTGGGCAACTGAAAACCCAACATGCCGATCTGGAAAATTAGGCCAATTCTTCCTTTCAAGCCGATATACCAGTTTCTCAGACTCCGAGCTCAATAGAGGCATGGGAATCTCGACAAAGTATGACCAAGCTCCTGCTGCATTGCCCCTTATTGCATCAATTTCGAAGCCTTCTCTACGGCTATATAATTAGGGCTAATCAAGGTCCTAGCCGGTGCAGCGCGTATTCTGGCGCCTCCGGCAATCAAGGCCTTATATAATTACGAAATATTTTCTATGTTTTAATATATTTTGTACTTTGGGCAATGCCCTTCAGCACTTTTGTTTATGAATGTTAAAGACTTTATGCTTCGAGAATACTATCCCAAGCTCTGCCCTTTTTTTTTTTGACTTAGCCACTTTAGCCTATACTAAGTCATTTATTCTCAACACTTAGAAAATTTCAAAGCTTTCTAATTAAGTAAGCTTTTGACTTGGTCAGCCCTTGTAGCCTTTTTTTTTTTTTTTTAACTTATGGTATTTAACCTAGCATTTGGATTTACTCGGTTAACTTTCCTAAGTTTTTACAAGCCTTTTATGCTTGGCGTTTAAATTTGGCTTAGTGAGCTTTTTGAGCTCGGCCCTTTAAACCTATCATAGTTAACCCTTTTAGGTTTTTGTTTTCCTATTTAGGTCCGGCATTTCGATTTTAGCTCGGTCAACTTCTTTAGGTTATCTGTTCACCTTTTTAGGTTTGGCATTTCGACTTTAGCTCGGTCGGCCATTTCGGCCCGGCATTTCGATTTTATCTCGGTCAAGCTCTTTAGGTTATCTGTTTACCTTTTTAGGTTTGGCATTTCGACTTTAGCTTGGTCTGCCATTTCGGCCCGGCATTTCGATTTTATCTTGGTCGACCTCTTTAGGCTCTTTGTTTACCTTTTTAGGTCCAGCGTTTCGACTTTAGCTTGGTAGGCCATTTCGGTTCGGCATTTCAATTTCAGCCCGGTCGACCTCTTTAGGCTCTTTGTTTACCTTTTTAGGTCCAGCTTTTCGATTTTAGCTCGGTCGCCCATTTCGGCCTGGCATTTCGATTTTAGCCCTGTCAACCTCGGTATAAGAATATTCTCTGTCCTTAGCCTTTGGAAAATTGAATTTGATTTCATCATTTCGCCTTATGAAAGCGAAACTTAATTTAGCATTTCACTCAAGGAAGCATGGCTTACCTTGGCATACTCGGCATTATTCTCGGCAAAGCAAAGGTTCAGCTCGACATATTCTTACTAAACTAAGTCCCTTGGAGCCATGTAGAACTTGTTGACTCGGAGGAGACTAAGTCGACTTTATCGAGTCATCATTCTCTTTTTAACTTTATAGAGTGACTTGATGGACATCTCCGTGCATGCCTTAACCATTCCTCATTTTCCTTGAAGGTAGAATTCACACGTTGAGTATGAACACAAAAATACACTAGTATTGTAGAAGTTGAAGTTGCAACAAAGCTACATGGGTGTGTAAGCAACCTCATCATTAGTTTTGTGTTTCAAGAGAGTTGCCCATGAGAAATGTTCACCAAATGTTCCGGGTTAATTGGAACTGTGTTCAGTCAACTTGAAACTTTACCAGCGATGCAAGAACATGCTCCCTCTCCTTTGGGCTATGCAGACCAATATTTCCTGTGGGGTTTTCTGAGACCGAACTATAATGGTCGAGAAGTAAAGGTCGAGTTCGTCAGGCTGACCGACCTGTCAGGGCCGAGTTCACCGAGGTCGAACTACTATTGCCGAACTCTCTAAGATACCTTCTTCTATTCTCTGAGGCCAAGTTGTGATGGCCGAGCTTTCTAAGATACCTTCTTCTGATCTCCGAGGCCAAGCTGTGGTGGCAACCTTGTGGTCGTAGCGCCGCACCGCCCTCGTCAAGGCATGTAACGAAATGGATCATCTCAGTTTACCCGAACTCGCTGTGGAGGATGTGACACGCAACGAACCCTCCCAAAAACTACGCTTTTCTTTTCATGCGAGCTTTTTGCAGTAATGAAGAGATTGAAGGGTCACACGTGAGTGCGCTAGATGGCCGAGGTTCAATCTGAACTCACCGAAGAGGATTGAGCTGAACTCACCGAGGCTGATCGAATCACCGAGGTTGGCGAGCAGTTGATAACTTGCACGAAAACAGTTTATGCCAATTAAGCAAGCTCCGTTTTAACGGAGTTAATGCAGGGATGAAGAGATTGAAGGGTCACGACGAGGTGCATGTGGCAGGTGAAATACCAATTAAATCACGCAAAGTGAAAGCATTCATGCTTTTATCCTCTTATCAATATACCCAAAAAATAGCAACTAATATATTTCTACAAGCTCTGCCTTTTTTTTAAAAAAGAAATATTAAATATATTTCTTCATATCATGCTCTGCGGATCCAAGATAAACCAATATATATCAACAATATTTGATTTTTAAATCGGTAAATCTACTAGGGTGCAATATACACGCTAACATTTAAGCTTCTTAAGTATACTTTCATTGTAGAAGCTTAAGTATTTTGCTAAGCATGGCCTATGTTTACTGGTTTACATCATACATAGGCTCTGTCATCTAATTATGCCTTAAGCAAGAGAGGAAGATAGAGAACAATATCACCTGGACCTTGTGATGTCACCTTTGGAAACCTTTGTAGAAAGAACTTTCACTTTTCTTTTCCCATGATCTACTCATTCCTTTATTAAGGCTCAGCTTCCGCTTTCATCTTCTCAAATAATTCAGTTTTGTTGGTTCTTTTTCAATGCTTTCGTTGGTGTTTTTCCGTCTATGTTGGACACTTCTGAGGTTCCACTTTATTTATAAAGTGAAGGACTTCACTTCGTACCACAGCTAACTCAAATTAAAAGCATCAGGAAATGGCAGTATCATCATATTCTTCAGCAGGAACGCTGGTGCTCAAAGTTGCATGTGTACCACTAAGGATGGACCTCAATGGAGGTCCATCTTTTACTCAGCTTGGTAACATTCGACTCGCCCTTAACTGGTTGACACGCCTTGGAAGATGGTGCTTGTCGGTTCACCGAACAACCTCGACCAAGTGCTTCAGGATTTGCCGAGCTGTCAGGTTCCTTCGATGTCGATCGGTTATGTAATCTTCACCATAGAACTATCCGCTATTTACTGGATTTTGATCAAAATCCCTTGGGTTATTGGCTTCATTGAAGCTGTCTTGCCCCCTTCTGAAACTTTGCCACTGACCATTATATATCAGATATTAAATGTAAGCAAGTATATTAATAGAGATAAAGTCTTATTTTTTATCAAATAACATATAAGCTTCTCCCTTATCGTGTGCAATTAAAAATGGAACCTGGTTCCTCGTGGACCGAGGTCAGCAATAACAGGTTGACTTCAAAGATCGTCAACTATAGGAGAAGCTCGGCCAAAACAATTCTGCCTTAGCAATTGAAATTTTCCATTTTGAATAAAATGGCATTAGTAATTGAAATTTTCCATTTTGAATACAATGACCTTAGTAATCAAGCCATACATTTAGCTTCTAGAGCCAAATGACAGTGGAGGTGTGAGAGAGTGGAGGCGTGAGTTTTTTTAGCATTGCACAAATATTGCTAAACATGCATTGCTTGTATATATATTTTTATCATTTATTTTTTGATCATATAAACTTTCTACTCATTGCCAACCTCACTCTCATAGCATGAAAAGCATCGCCCAAGTAGTTTACGCCAAGCATTATTCATGCATCTAAATACAAACATGATGTGATGCCATATGAAATTGTTGCAGAGATTTTGAAAACTGCCAAACAACCCTATAATTTTGGCTACACCATCATGAAAAATCTCTAGCCTTTCAGTAATTTAGATAATAATGTAGAGATATTATCAAAATTAAATAAGGATAATCATAGAGATAACAAGCATGGCTTTAAAGAAAATGAGATAATGATATTCATGAAAATAGGATAGATAGAAACTCTTATCTCTCAATATCAGCCTTTCCAAAGTTGGTGGTAACGATTTTATTGTTTAGTCCCCCTCCTCCTCGATTTGTGGTTATGCATGGACTCTGGAAGTCTAACTGCACTAATCTATTTCATGTTTCAGAACTTTCTTGTGCAGGAGGTGTAACCATTCATGTCATGTGGCCGTACACTTGGTGTTTCCACCATCATCATGATGCTAGCAATTACGCTTGGTGTCTCCATCATCATCATGGTTTACAACACATAGAAATAAGAGAGATCCTTCCCTGATGGTTTTATGGCTTGATCACGAAATGGAAAGAGGCTGTCATTTGCATATTTTTGTTGATCTGACTACCTTCGGTAGATGACAATGAATGTGCGGCAGGGGAAAGTTTACCTTGGCCCCACGGTGGGCGCCAAATATCCCTGCCAAATTCCGACTTGCCGAAGTATAGCCGGAGTGCGTACAACTGAGGATGAATATAGAGGTTGTTTTAGATTTTAGCTTGACAGAATATTGATATTTCGGTCCTACATATCCCAAAGAGAATCAAAGCGAACGTAGTTCTTGTTCAAACCTCGGTCATCTGGCGAAGTCAATCCCTTAATCTTGTATATGATGAATACCAGTGCGCAAGGACTCTTTGATAGTCTCTCGATGTGGCTGGTTCCTCAAGTACGCTTAAGGGAGATTCAACAGGGTTAGGAAAAGTGAGTCTTTCTCTTGTGGCTTTCCTCCTTTTATAATTGGGTCCCCTGATCTCCTTTCTTAGAGATTTGGTTGTTATCTCTTCTTATCTCTTTTCTCTTGAACCGACTTCAAGATATATGATATCCTTATTTGACATTGAGATAAGGTTGCTAGTTAGGCTTAGATAAGTATTATCTTTTAACCTTATCTTTTCCGATATCCTTGGTAGATCGGGTCTCCAAGCTCGGTGGTCGGGTTTGCCATCTCGATCAGTACAAGTATATAGTTTTTATGTTGTCAATCAATTACAAACGATCTAATTTGTGACTTTTAATGTCGTTACTATTAGAGTCAAACATTTTTAATATTCTTCATTTTTTTTATAGGTAAATGTTAGTATGCTAGTTGTTATGTTAGTTTTTTTCTCCTTTGTTAGGGTTTGAACCCTGGAACTCCAACTCCTTCAACACCTTATACCCTTAGCTTAAACCAATTGAGCTACCTCACCACCCAACTTTTATTCTTCATGTAATATGCAATATTTTAAATATTGTATCTTGTAATAGTTAAGTCCGAAACATAGTACCCTCATTTAAATAAACGCATATCTTGTCCTGACAATTCAACTAAGTTGACTCTACTAAAGAAGGAAGGACAAAAGGTAACTTTTGGGTACAATAGAGAAGTGACAGGTCCACTTTGAGCTATCTGATTACCAAAAGCGCTTTTTAGAATAATAAAAGAACAGGTTATCGGACTCAACGGACCTTAGCACTAAATGATATCTCCAAACTGATATATCTTAAAGACCGTTGAAGAAGAAAGAGTTGAAGCTGCACAAAGTCTATAAATACAGGACAACCTCCATTGAAGACATAAGAACGGAATATTTGATATTGAAAGTGCACAAACTCTGCTCAAATTTTTCTCTGTAACTAGTGATAAATAACTTTGAGCTTAAACATTGTAACGTCCTCAACATAGTGAGTCATCTTTAGCTCAAATCTTTAAAACTCTTAGTTAGAGTGAGCCTAAAGAGGCTTGAGTGAAAAGAATACTTGAGTTCCTGGATACGTGTTGAATACTTGAGTGTTTGTAAGCCTAAAGAGGCAAGAAGAAAGAATACTGGTAAGCTATTGGATTATAGTGGATAAAACCTTCAAGTAGAAGGGACTGGACGTAGCCCTCAGTTGGAAAAGAGTGAACTAGGATAACATCCTTGTGTGATATTCTCTATCCCTTGTCTTTTACTTTCGTTTTTGACTAACTCTTGGGAATTTGCATTTGAGTTTCTTAACATTGTTTTAAGAAATTGTTATCTCGCTTGCGCTCTTATATTTGTTTTCTTGTTAATTGTTTTTGAAAATAATTTTCAAAAAGTTAAGAAACACAATTCAATCCATCTTCTTGTGTTTTCATATGTCAATTTTAGACGGTGTAAGCAAACAAAATAACCGGGCAGGGGGCAAGGAAACTAACACTACGTTTGGTTTGGTAGAACTCTAAAAGAGAGAAGTAAGGAAAAGGGAAATGGGAGAAGAAAAGTGATTTTCACTTGTTTGGGAGGGAAGAGAAGTAGAGAAGAGGGATTAAACTTGATGTGGGACCCACATGTTTTATTTTCTTCCCACTTGAGTGACGATTTTGAAGAGAAAAGCTCCATTTTTTTTCATTCTTCCCCATCTGCCCTTTGAAATACTCAAATCCCTGAAGGTTGTGAACTGCGGCTGTGACTGAGCTTGCAGTGACAGTTTTGCTGGTGTGTGGTGGGTGATGACTGAACAGAGGTTAAGACTGACGGTGCAATGAGGTGGACGGATCTGACCAATGGGCGTGAGGCGAAGGTTTCGTGGGTGTTTAGAGGAAGAGCGAACGACGACTGGTGAGGCCCGGAGTGATGTCACCGTTGCAGCAAGGGAAAGATGCGGTTTGTGTGGCAGTGGTTCTGTGTGGTGGTTAGGTCGAGTAGCGGCATGAACGCAGAGGCACTATGGCGGCGAGACGGCAGCTGTTTCGGACAAATGTAACTAGTAGAGTTGGCCAGCATGAGGGAAAGGGCGGGGGTGGGGATAGAACGACGAAGATGATTGATGATTGTTAATTTGTTGCAAACAGAGGATAAAAACCTATAAAAGTTCTTAATATCACGGAAAGGATTTCTATAATCAAGAGGTGGAGGTATCGTGGGCGGCACCTGATAACTAGGCAACTAATTTTTTTTATTTTTTTTTACAAAAAAAATAAACTTATGCAATAAACTGATAAAGATTAAATTTAATACTTTAATTAGTATTTTTATTTATTTATTAGAGATAATAAAAATTAATAATTTAATTTCATTACTCTATTACTGTATCACTCAATTATGATTATTTTATCCAAAAAAGATATGAGTGGTAAATTTGTCATTACAATAAAATCTTATTTTCTTTCTCTCTACTTTTCTATTCAATCAAACGAGTGGAGAGAAAACTCAACTTTTCCTTCTCTTCTACTTCCTTCAATCCAAATAACATAAAAATCTACCCATTTCCTTCTTATTTCATTATTAGAAATTCATGAATTACTTGCGGATTTTCCTGCCGATTTTTTCCAAAGGAATTCCTGCGAATTTTCCAGAAATAAGGTTTTTTTCTATAGATTTAAATTCGTAGAAAATTTTGACATTTCCTGGGAATTTTCCCGCGGATTTAAATTTTTCGCAAGAAAATCTGCAAGAAATTTTTTACGGATTTTTAAATTCAAAAGAAAAAATTATCCACGAAGGTATTACCTATAGATAGAAATTCATAGGAAAATCCGCTGGAAAATATACAGGTAATCAGAAGTTTTCTAGTTGTGTTTTCTCGTCTTTCTTACTTTTTTTCTCATACTTCTTTCCTCTCTGATTCTCTCCTTATCCAAACAAAGTATAAATGAGGGAACGGTGATGAATATACATGTGGACCAATTGAAAGGTGAGACGTGGCATGTACGGTAGTCTACAATAAATGCGTGTTCCCAATAAAAGGAAAAGGCTTGTAGCAAAAATATAGACTTCTATATTCAGGTCACATATGCTTTTAATAAAAATAGGCAATATGTTAACGATTACATACCATTTGAAATCCATAGAACAACAAAGTGTTAGAATCGAAATGCTATTCCTACCATAACATTTTTAAGGCTCACATCAAAAGGAAGAGATTTTAACTCTAAAAAATGGCATAAACAAAACAGTGATTTCTTTTGCTTTAAGAGAAATGATGAAGAACTTAATTTTTCAACCTAATGGCGAAGTTAGCATTATGTACGGGTTAAATTTGAACGAAGGATCAACAATGCCTTTTGATTGGCAAACAGAAGTTTTTTTTATCAAATTTGTCATCACATAAATGTGTCAAATAGAGATACCAATCTCAAAAGGGTGCCATTCAAACCAGAAACACCATATGTAAAATAAGAATGAAAAGAACATAAACATGCTAAAGAATTTTATGAGAAATTAAATGATTAAGAGCACAACCAGGTTACTCAATGCATCAAGGAAGAAGAAGATGTATAATATACTGAATTGGAGCCTTTACAAATGTGTACAGTAGCCCAAAATCCCTCTTTGGTCTCTTCCTCTATTTTCTGGGCTCTTTGTTAGTGCTTACAAGCCGAAGCATCCCCAAAAATTACAACAGAGAAAAGATCTCAAATAAAAGAAAGTGTAAGATGAGGAAACTCCTGTTTGGTTTATTTCCTATATTTTATTTTTATTTCCTGATTTTAAGAATAATTACAAAATTGTTACTTTATTTTCATTATATTTCGTGTTTTCAAATATTTGTACAGGAAACAGTGACAACAAACAAAAAATTGTTTTTATTGTTTCATATACAAATTTTTGAAAATAAGAAATGAAAACAATATAACAGTTTTATAATTATTTTTGTTGTAATTATTTCTAAAAATATAAGTGAAAACAGGAAACTAGAAAGAAGTGCTACGGAATTCAACAAACTCTGATTAATTTCCGAATCCCCATCTTAAAAAAACAAAATCCCAAATACAAAAACAGAAATTTCCCTAAACTCCCTTCTAATTTCGGATCTAAGCTACAGAGACAAGAAATGGAAAAATGAAACCTCCTCCTTCCTGATATTTTTTCGGCCACCCTTTCTCCACCTCATGCCTCAAAATTTATAAGGAAGGGAAGGAGAACCTGCGTCTCCTATTAACTAACAGATCGAAGGTGTTTCTTATAGCTCTGACCAGACGGCGTTCTTGCAAGCAAGCTTGCGTGTGTGAGTGAGGCTTCGTGCAGAGCAGCGCGAAAGCAAGGCCTGAGTGGCGATTGAGAGAGGTGGTTGTGTGTAGAAGAGGATGAAGGCTATGAGGACAGCAGCTTCCTTTTTTGCATAATGGTATGTGTTATTTCATATGGTAAAGATGGGATTTGGCGAGTTTTGAGGGAGAGAAAAGACAAGAGGGAAAAAGGAAGTGTGGGAGGCAGGTAGGGTTCCTGAAGGAAATGAGTGAAGCAGGTAGCGAATCGGGTTAAGCGCGACCGGTTCTTTTATGCGGGTCTAGGCCTTTTTTTTTTTTTAGTCTGGAGAGGATTTTCTGGTGGGATTGGGCTAGGAGAGTGGGTTGAGCCCAATCCCTTTTTTCTATCTTTTTTTTAAGTTTTTTCTTCTTTTTTTCTTCACTCTCTTTTTTCTTCTTTTACTTTCATGAAATGAAATAAAAAAAAAATTAGAACTAAATAAAAAAAACAAAATTAGGTGTACACAATGATGAAAACT
Organism: Echinosophora koreensis; assembly: GCA_035048595.1. Taxonomy (NCBI): domain Eukaryota; kingdom Viridiplantae; phylum Streptophyta; class Magnoliopsida; order Fabales; family Fabaceae; genus Echinosophora; species Echinosophora koreensis. The sequence goes on along the minus strand of JAPCYP010000123.1, from coordinate 88,178 downwards.
AGGGAAAAGAAAGAACACTTCAACTAAGCCTATACCCAAAAACTCAGCCCATATGCAAAAGGAAGGATGATAAAATTATACATATATATTTATGGATATTTATGGATAAAATCCATTATGGGTACGAGGTGGATCACGGATAAAATAAACGGGTTTTATTCTACAACACTAATTAATGGAGGAGGGGCGGGTATTAACGTACCCATATCTGTGAGTACCTGAATCCAGTAATAAAATTACTTATATGCTTATTTATTTATATTTTAATATGCTTTAAGCATGCTTTTGAATTGTGTTGAATGGGATTTAATAATTTTGGTATAGACTTGTGAGACTAAATGTGCTAAATTCAAATCTATATGTAAGTATTTTGATTATTGTGTTTTTTATGTCATTAATTTTTAAGGCTTGATTACAGTTTTGATCAATTTAGTTTCACAAATGGATGATTTTGATCTTTATCGTTTCAATTATTCAAATCAAGTCCCTCTAATTTCAAAATCAAACAAAGTTGGTCATGCCGCCAAACTATCATCCAATACTTAACGAAAACTACACTACCAGAAAATGCTCTATTACCGACGGCCACTGTCTTGGTCGGTAATAAAGAGGTTACCGACGGAATATCCGTCGGTAACTGAGAATACTGAAAGCCACACGAGTTATCGACGGAAATTTCGTCGGTAACTTTACCCAAGGACATTCCGTCAGCAACATCATCGGTATTGTTGGAGGGAATTGGGAATTCTGGGCTCGAAAGCTTACCGAGGATCATTCCGTCGATAATATAGACAGAATTTACCGACAAAATTTTTCGGTCGGAAACGTGGTTTACATTACCGACGGACTGTCCCCTCGGTACTCATGATTTTTGAATTACCGATGGAAAAAGTCGTTAGTAATTTTCACTTGTTGTTGAGTTGCTGAGTTTGGCTTTGGTTTTGGTTTTGCTTTTCAGGCCACTGTACTCCGCCCACCACCACTGCAGCCACCACTGCCAGGAGGAATCCCAGCTGTCAGGTATTTTTTTTACTGATTGAGAAATATTTTTTATTTTTATGAATATGTCAATTTTTTTTTTAGGAAATTGTGTTTGAACTTTTATGATTAAGATTTGTAATTTGTGGTCTATGAATATTTATGATTTGTGATTTGTGCTTTGTTTGTTTTGAGTTTGAGTTGTTGTACATATAATTAATTGTATGACTTTTGTTGTGGGTTATTATCTTGATATATTATTGATGCAATTTAATTCCAATAATAAATTTATATAGTTAAAATAGTGATTTAATTAGTTGTTTAATTAAGGAATAAGTAAGCACACCCTAAGTACGTGAGTAAGTGGAAAAGGAATTCCATTGATCCCAAATACCTATAGCGGCTATGTAATTGGTGCAACAATTCCTCGTGGTGATGGTGAAACGTGATAGGAAGTGATGTCTACGTGTTGGTGTGCGGAAGAGTGAAAACAATTACGTGGTACGCATAACGAAGTTAGGCAAAATTATCAAATAAATAAATAAATATATTTAAATCAATTTGTATAAGTAAATACCAATTTACTTACTAATTTTATTAAATTAAAAAATATAATATATATCAAATTGTTCGTCCCATATACCTACGACAATGTGACAGTAGTTGCGGCACAAGCTTGTGATGGTTGGTGAAGCAAAATTCGAATGATTTAGAATTGATGGTTGAAAAGGAAAATAAATACTACTTAAGTAATTAAATAAATTAATTCATTCTTAAAATTAAATAATACTATGATCAAATAAATCATACGTCTCCTAATGCCAATTTTAGTTGGCACTTATATAATAGATATTAAGTCTCATAAGACATAAAGACAATGTAATTAAATGTAAAGATTAAATAATATTTAAAAAACTAATATTTAAGTAATTAAGTAAGTAAGTGAACACTTATAACATATGTTAAATATCATAAGACTAAAAAAAAAATTTAATATTCAATGAATTTTTAGAATTTAATCACAATAGGATTATACCTTGAAGTTAATTTTATACATGGATTAATTATTTAAAATAGTTGTTTAAGTATTTTGTTTCCCAAATTTATCAGTCCCTATATGCACTTTAGGTTACTAAAGTGTATGGATTAACAATTGTATTTACCTTATGAAGTTCAAATTTGTCTTATAGAGTTAAAGTTTTTATTTTATTTTAGAGTATAATTAATACGTACTTGAGAAAAGCCTTAGTTTCCAGTTCAAGGTTCAATATTATTGAGCATGTGTACTCATGGTCATGGTATCACTCATTTTATTGAATCTTGAATTGTCCAATTAGGACAGTTTGTGAAGAGAATTTTTCTCCATTGCTATAATATTTACTCGTTGATTCTCATATGTTAAATAGTTGATAAAATTTTGGGTCGATGCATTTCCTTTTGTTCTCCGGTTCCATACATGATCATGGTAGATCTGACCGCGGTCAAGTCGTGTACTTGGAGGCCGATAGAAAATGCTACCGAAATTTCGTCAGCTATAAGACATGAGAAGTAATGAGTAACTTGTATAGTATAGTGGTGAAAAAGTTTCTTCTCGAATGAGATAAGGCCATACCATTTAAAGAAAAGGAGTGATTCAAGGTCATAGAATCATGTTTAAATATACGTCAATTTATCTGAAAATGTAGAACGATGGAATATTATCCCTCGAGTCGTAGTTGGGTATATGATGGGAACAGTCTAGAAGACCAGGTTCATCCCATCGAAGAAGGCCTCCAAGGCCATTTCACACTCCATCATGGCGCAGTATCGTCGTTTATGGCTATCCTGGAGGAAGATACCGTCAGAGGATAGAGATTGTATCTTTACACGATTCGGGGTAAGTTGTTTATTTTTTGTGTGTAATTTTATTCATGTTTTTTCACGCATTATATATATTTTATCGTATAATTTTATTAATTATTTTTCTTTGTTAACAACACCTTGTGTGCTGGCATTCGGAGCATGCAGCAGCTATCCGAGACATTTTTTAGCAGAGAGCAGGTCCTAGACTCGTGAACATGCTCATGCAGGATAGGAAAAGCCGGATACGTCCAGATTGGATTAGCCCCAACATCTGGACCCAGCTGTGTGATTACTAGATCAGTCAAACGTATGAGCTGAAGTGGGCGCAGGCAAAGAAGAATCGAACTTCCGAGAAGGGTGTGAGCCTACACACGGGTGGTTCGATTAACCACGTTCAACATGCCACTAACATGGTATGTATATGTATTTAATTAAATTTATAAACTGTATAGTTTCATTAATAATTTATTTTATAAATAATTGATTGTCATTCGCTGTGCCGTTTGCAGGCAGGAGCACTTGGTTGATCGATTCGTCTCCCTGAGGTCTTTACGCAGACCCATATACGCAGATCGACCGACGAGTTTGTTGATAAGAGGTTCAGGCGGACTATGGTGAGCCTAAGTTTATTTTTTTGATTTTTTATTTATGTATTATTATTATAAGTTATTAATATAATGTTTTTTGTTTATTGATAACAGGAGTTCTCTGCCGGGTTTTTTCAGGTAGCGTCTGAGACTGCCTCCTACTCTGGTGCCTGGGATCCCTCCCAGCTCAACCCCATTGAGGCAGAGAGACTAGAGACCTAGGTACTGGTTGATGTGGCCGGCGGGAAGAAGAATGCGATTTACGGTACTGTGAGCCTTGCTCATACCTACCACTAGGGGGGGGGTGTCCAAGCTTGACACATCGGGAGAGTGCATCTTCTGGCTCATAGGGCGCCGAGGAGGTGTAGCAGTTGAGACAGGAGGTGCACCAGCAAAGGGAGGAGAACGAGCGCATGAGGCAACGGATGGAGGCCATGGAGGTGTTTACCGACGGGCTTATTACCGACGGGTTTATTACCGACGGATTTGGGTCAGTCGGAAACACGCCATTACCGACTGTTTTTAGGCGTTTCCGACTGCTTTTGTCAATCGGTAAGAGGCATTTTTTTTTTGTAGTGCTAAAACTAAAAAAAGGCTAAAAGCAAGCACACATGGAGAGCAAGTTGGTTCATTTTTTTAAATTATTTAAAATCCATCACTAATGCAACATTACAAAAGGTTGATAAGTCAGCAAGTCCCGTTAAGTTTTAAATGGTAGGTCAATGACAGGTCAAGATTTGTTCGATTTTAAAATTAGAGGAACTTGATTTGAGCAATTGGAAGTACAAGAAACAAAATCACATATTTATAAAATTATAGGAATCAAGACTACAATTAAGACTAGTTCAATAAATATTCATAGAACTGATTTTTTTTCCCTCCATCTTTCATATTAGTGACAAATACCTGATTTTAACAAGTGGCAAGCGTGCAACCAAACACTCGCACTCACCGTTTTATGACTTCTTTCGTCATGTCGTAACCTTACTCACCAGAGTGAAAAGAAATAACACAAGTATCGTCTGTACCAAGACACATTCTTAAACCTTATTCTGAACTCTTTTTTCTTTTACCTAACAAAAAACCCAAAAATAAAATAAAAAAATAAAAATAAAACATGTCGCCTGTAACTAAGGGTGTGTTTGGTTTAAAGGAGAGGAGGGGAGGGGAGGGATTTTAATGGAAGGAAGGGGAGAGGAGGGGAGGGGAAGAGAGGGGAGGGGTTTTAACTAGCTATTGTGTTTGGTTGGGAGGAGGGGAAGGAAGGGGAGGGGAGGCACACTTTCATGTTTGGTTCACGAGGGGAGGGAAGGGATTTTAAAACAAATTTACTCTTAAACTCTTATAATTATTTATTTTAAAATACATAAATGAGGATATTTTAGTCAATACATAGGTTATGTTTTAAAATCTCTCCCTCCCCTCCAAATCCCTTATTATTGGAGGGGGGCAAAACTCACTTAAGAAGGGATTTTGCTTCTCTTCCCTCCCTCTAAAAATTGAACCAAACACATAAGTTTTAAAAAAATTCCTCCCCTCCGCTCCAAACCTCTCCAAACAAACACTATGTAACACAGTTTCGTGTTGGGCCCAACCTGGCGTAGCAAAAATAGCTTCATAAGTTCCACACTGATCCAACACGACACAACCCAACAGTTATCTCTCGTCTCAGATTCTCAGATTGAGAGCCATGGTTGTTTCTTCTTCCTCCTCCATCACCCTTTCTCTTTCCCTGCTCTGTTACTTGTCTTTCTTTGCCTTGTTCTCTCCCTCTCAATCTCACAATGTCTCGTTAGAGTTATACTACGAAAGCTTATGCCCTGACAGCGCCAATTTCATCGTCAATTACCTCCCTAAGCTCTTTCGCGATGACCTTCTCTCCATCGTTGACCTCACCCTCTTTCCTTGGGGTAATGCTAAGCTCACACGCAACAACACCTTTACCTGTCAGGTACTCTCTCCATCTCAATTCAACAAACATCCCCTACTTTTGTTTGGGCTTTCCATTTTATTTACCTATTCTCTTTTGTTATACATAATATTTCAATAGAAAATTAAGATATTGTTTGAGGTTTTAAATTGTAGTCACTATAATGTTACGTTTATTGTGGACAATGGCCGGAAAATGCTGTTGTGGAGACTACCAAAACCACAATCTTGGAAAATGGATTCCCAACAATTAATTTTTGATATTGTCAAAAAGCAATTAATTTTTGATGCATTCATATATTAATTTACCGTTGGATAAAGTATTTGAGAAAGTTTAAGATTGACCCAATGGTATATTAGTATATGAATGCCCGAATGCGTCAAAAATTGAATGTAGGGAATCAGGGTCCCACAATCTTGTGGCCTCAATTATGATTGCGGATCTCATCTTAAAATCCTGACGTTGTTTGATTAGTCAGACTAGGAAAAGGCTTAGTTGTTGTTTTAGGGATAATGTTTCAAATCAACCCTTTGAATGTGCTATACTTTTTAATTTTTTAATTGAGTTTGATGTGATTGTAACTGTATTTATGTCTGTTTTCTATTTCGTTGATGAGAGTTGCAGCATGGCCCTTATGAGTGTTTGCTCAACACTGTCGAAGCATGTGCAATCAATATCTGGCCTGAACTGGTAAGCATTGATAAAATTAGTGGGTATTTTTTTTTAATTGGGGATGAGAAGTACTATGATAGTTGGAATATGTTGAAAATTTAAAGCTGTTAATGATTTATAAAGTAAAGAAAATAAGAATTGTTACTGGGTAATCCATAATTTTGCATGGTTATAGGCAGCACAGGTCAGTGTCTATCCACACAAATGGGCAATTTTGTGGCTTTGTTTGTTTTAAAACTTCCATTTGTATTCTTTTTTTTAAAAAAAAAAATGGTTTTTCTTTAGTCAGAATAACTTGAAAAAGAAAGCTGTTAGTGGGTTTATAAAGCAAAGAAAAACAGAATTGTTACTGTGTAATCCATAATTTCCATGGTTATAGGCAGCACATGTCAATGTCTATCCAAACAAATGGGCAATAACATGGCTTTATTTGTTTTAAAATTACTTGAATTTATGAACTGAGTTTTTTCTGGTTGTTCTAATGTCAATCTGATCTTACTGTTGGTTAAGTATAACTATAATTTCACATGTATATCACTGTTCTAAGTATTTATACAACATTTACCATTTTTGCAGAGCCAGTATTTTCCTTTCGTCTATTGTGTTGAGACTCTAGTGTATGAGCATAAGCACAAAGAGTGGGAATCTTGTTTTGACAAACTGGGTCTGGATTCAAAACCTATTGATCATTGTTATAATGGTGAATATGGAAAAGAGGTTAGTTACTTTATCTGATTCAGTTCTTGTCCTTGAATTAAAAACCAGCTCTTACAGAGATAGTAATATGTATATTAAATGTTACCTGCTAACTGAAAGACTTTCTGCTTACTACCACATTTTCTGTCATAAAAAAAAGAGATTGAAGTGTTCTAACTGTTCTAAAAATAACTTCTCTTCTGTAATTTTCTATTATGTTTAGCTATATATCAAATTTATTTCATTTAACATGCATGTCATAGTTAAATTTTTCTTTACATATAAATTGTATGTTCTTTGATCTTGCCCCCTATACCGAAGTCCTGGCTCTGCCTTTGTCTGTATACCATTTGTTTGTCTGAAATTTTCTCATGTAACATTTACCATCTCAAGCTAAATTGGCATAGTAAATCCGGTGCTAGTGACAATGCTTTTATCTAGCATTGTGATGTGCTCATTTACTTCACATTTAGCATAGATATGTAATGAAGAACCATCTAAACTGATTGTGACAATTACTTTAGGAAAACTTAATTTCTGGTTTTTATTTCTTACAGAACTCTGAAGCAGTGTAATACTGTTTTTTTGTTTTTTATAGGCAAATATTAGTAATTAGTGTGTTATGTTAGTGGGGAGAGTTGCACTCATGACCTACTTATCACTCCAAACCCTATGTCTCTTCCCCCAAACCAACCCATCCACCTTATAACTCCAGGTGATAAGTGCTTCTTTGCTATAACTATTCGAAGGATATAATATATCTGCCGATCTGTGGCTTCTGAACATCAGAACATGGATCTTTCTTCTTGATAATCTGGCGAAATCTTTTTCAATATTTTGCCAAACTTGCAGAGTATTATTACTACCTCCTGACAGTAAACAAGATATGATAGATGGACTTTGAGTCTATATATCATTGTTTGGCTGAAATTCTTCCGTCAAGTACAATTTACCATCTTTATGCAGCTGGAGCTACAGTATGCAGCTGAAACAAATGCTCTGCAGCCTCCTCATAAGTATGTTCCATGGGTAGTTGTGGATGGACAACCACTCTATGAGGTTAGTTTTACAATTATTTATACCATTCCTGTGGTTTGAAATTTTCACGGAGCTAGACCTCTAAATAACAAATAAGTTATAACAATTGAATTTGTGCTTCACATGTGGAAATTTTTTAGAATGTACAAATTTCTTTTGCTGCAGGATTATGAAAACTTCTTAAGCTATGTCTGTAATGCTTACAAAGGCACTGATGCACCACAAAGTTGCACCACATATATTAATACTGTTGGCAAAGGGGAAGCAAAGCCTACGCATTCAGTTTGCGCAATGGAAAGAGTGATTCCAACATGGGAACACATAAGGTCAACCGTTACATCATGGATGCAGCAGATGAACTTTTTAAGTGAAATATAGATGAGCCAATGCCGTATGTGGTTTCAAAGTGGTTTGTTCCTGTTCTCTTGTAGTGATCCCTAGAAAAATGCAAATAGAACTTGTTATAAGTTAGTACTTTCTCAGCAAAACCCTATTGTGTATAATGTTCTTACGTGATGGTTGTAAGTGCACTTTTATATTTTGACTCTTCCCATCGTATCATACAGTTTTAATTATCTCCTCACCTTGAAACGAGAATGGATGAAAACTTCAAATACACAAAGATTAAGAAAGATACAAAATAAAAGATTTGATAAAGCCAAGAACATGAAGTTTTAAAAAAAAAATAAAGAACAGATATTCAGATACATAAGCAATTGTGAACTCCACTTGCAGTTGCTTTGATAAGAAAGAAGATGGGAATGCATTAAAACTATTTCTTTAGGGAATCAAATACTTCATTAAGGAATTTTAATTAAAGGTAGATGCACTTTCCATGTAATCTGGGAAGTAATTTTAACTAGTCTTTAGAAGAGGAAGTAGGCATTTTTTCCTCTCTTTGCAATATGTTATTGAACTGAGAATGTTTTACATAAATACATTACAAATCCATTCATTGCTTCTGTGCATTTTACTTTTGTTTTGTTTTTTTAGGTGATGGATTTTGGTGAGATTGTGATGAAATATTTCATTTTTATTTATTGCAATCTTTTGAGTTCCCAAATAACAATATATGACTTAGCTTAAAGTGAAGGTTCAAAGTTGGAGGTATCCTTCAAGGATAAGGTTCTGGGTAGAGCTCTCCACAAGCCAAGAGAAACAAGGGGTTTGATTGCTGAGAAACTTTTCCGCATATTGAGAACGGGAAAGGCTTTTGCCTAAAGCTTTTCTTAACGATGGGATCTTTAGCGAACTTTGTGAACATGGACAGATGCTCTTATCGTGAAACTCCTTCGGATAGACATAGGTTTCAAAGTGATATAGCAGTTGTTTGGTGGGTTTTTGATAGCGTGAATCCGCAAGTGTACGGCTTCGTCGTAGTAATAAAAAGATCGAACCCACAGAGACCGTGATCTTAAATAACAATTAATTATTAAATCAATTTAACTAAACTATATATAAAAAGATTTGGAAAAGATTTGGTTTTTAAAATAAAGATTAACTAACAAATCAAATATCTAAAACGAAATCAGTTAAAAATCGCAATCAAATCTAATCTGGTGTTTTTCAAGTTAAAAGATATTTCCAGGAATTGGGTTACCAACAAGACTGCTTATGCTACTAAATTGACTACTCCTCTTGTTAATTATCAAAACGCTTTGAAGGTGAATTTATCCTAATAAAGTTAATGTTCCCTCTCGAGATACAAGAACCGTGCCCAATTAAACCAACACCTACTCTCGTGATAATTGTATTTAAATTGAACCCATTACGATTTGTGACAATTCAATGAACCCTCGAAGGACCGCTTCTAACTCTCGTGATTTAAGTCCTAAGTTCAATTCCTATAGATCCAATACCTAAGTTCACCGCTAGGTTTCATCCTTAGAATATCTATGACATGCAAATAAGTGCGCACCAAATTTACAAGTAATTCATGCAATAGGAACTAAATCAAAAGCAAATTGAAATTAACAAGAAGTAAAACGTCAATTCATCACATAAAACGAGTCTTGGGCATAGCCCCAATTCCTAGAAAAAAAATGACTACTCACACATTGCCATGTTTATAGCAACGTTGAATAACAAAAACATGAAAATCCTAAGAGAAGAGAAGAAATTGAGAAGAAGAGAAATCCTAAAATTAAGCCTAAGGTAGCAGCCCAGAGATCCTATTTTCGAGCCTAATTCCCCTATTTATAGTGTAGGTTAACTTGGAATTAAATCAGTTACAAATCAGATCAAAAACAAATCCCAAAATCCCAGATTTTACGCGTCACGGCCGTGATGGCTGTCAGGGCCAGGCCATGACAGCTTCTGCTTTGTGAATTCTTGTGCTGATGGTCTGTCATGGCCATGATGGCTGTCACGGCCTGGCCGTGATGTCTGTCACGGCCATGATGGCTATCACGGCCAGGCCGTGACAGCTTCTGACTTGCACTTTCTTCTTTTTTCTTCAGTCCCACGCGATCACGGCCGTGATGGTTGTCACACCCAGGCCGTGATGGTCTCTTCTTTGCTCATTTTCCTTGCTTTTCAAGCTCCATCTTCATACAAACTCCGATTCAACTGGATTTGATTATTTTACTCATGAATTCCTACACACAAACACCACAGAACCACCTTACCCGTTCCAAGGTAAAAACTAACAAAAATCAAATTAAATATGCCTAAACTATATGAAAATGCATGCAAAATGACAAGGAAATATGAGGTGAAATCACACTCATCAAACTACCCCAAGCTTAAGATTTTGCTTGTCCTCAAGCAATAACTAAGGCCAGACAAGATAAACAGTTAGAGCATGGACAGTAAACCTAGAACCCGAGTAATAAATCCAAGTAACAGGCATATCCAATAAGAAACCAAGAGACAATCAATTTCAAGTCCAATTAGAAGCTTAGGTTCCCTAAATTCATATCATTCACTACTTCGGGCACTCTTCTCACCTCACTCAAGTGTTTTAAGGGTATATGACAATTCACTCAATATCCTCAAGGAAAGTACCCTACCATAAGCTTGACTATTAACCAAAATCTCTACTTTATTAATGAAAACACATAAGAATCAAGAGATCTTTTATTTTGGTTGTAATGGGGTCATGGGATTAATCGTTAGGTGGGGAAACCAAGAAAGGGGATATTCAAGAAGGCTAACAAAATATAAAACAATACAACGCATGACAACCTTCTAAAATACCTCTTTTGGGCTTTATATTTCACTTTTCCACCTTTCTTTTCTCTTTTTTTCATTTAATTTCTCACTTTCTTTTTCTCATCCCCTTCTCTCTTTTTTTTTTTTAACATTCATCAATTTGGAGAAGGGGAGATTTGCAATTCAAGAGAAACATTTATTTATTTATTTATTTCTTTCCATCCCACAAATTTTTCAACTACCATTTTGCCATTTTTTCCAATACTTTAAAAGGTGTCATACCATGCATAATTCATGAAAAACAATCAAGGTACCAAGAAAAGCAATTTTTTTTAAAGTTCAAAATTGGGCAACTAAGGGGTAGTATTTAATTAATCAAAGCTCAGAAGGCCAGAAAAATACCTAATGCCTCAATCATTTTCAAATATGTTTTCAAAAATTTCTAAGTTTCAAAACGGTTTCAAGTCAAGTTCTAGAGAATACAATCCAAGAGGAAGAAAACACTCAATCACAAGAAATGGGGTAGATTTAGTGAATACCCCTTTTAGGCTCAAATATCTCACATTTAGTAGTTCAAAAATCAATGAGAAATACAAATCCAAGGAACCATATGCTAATTACCAACTATCAAAAGATCATCTCTAGAATTTTTAATTTCAGCCTATCACAAGAATACAAAAATTGGGTTCAAAATTCACTATCTTGATTTATTTGGCACAAAATTTTCACATTTGGATGCAATTTCAAAACAAGGGGCAATCTAATGATGTGATTATGCAAAACTACACCTAAATGAATGCAACATGTAATATGCAAAATGCAACAAAAATACCCCTACCCCAAGCTTAAAACTTACATTGTCTCCAATGTAAATAATTAAGTCAGAGAGAGGAGAAAATTGGAACAACTTACCTAGGTGGTGTTGGGTGCTGCGTGAATTGACCAAAGAGTGAGGGTGAATTTTTTTTTTTTTTTTTTTCAAACAGGGAGCATCACGGCCGTGACGGTCTTCACGGCTGGGCCGTGATAGATTCTGGTAATGTGGTCCTTTCCACGTCACGCCCGTGATGTCAATCACGGCTCGGGCGTGATCTTCTCTGATTTCTGGCACCTTCGCATCACGCCCGTGAGCTTTGTCACGGCCTAGCCGTGATCATTACTGCTTGCACCCCCTTTTTTTTTTTTTTTCATGCTTTTCCAACCTGGAAACACACTTGGCAAAACCATCAGTTTGGATCTTTCTCCTCTAATCTTCTCAAATTAATGAAAACAAAAATCAAAAATAAAATAGCAAGGGAAGGAAAGCTTGGGTTGCCTCCCAAGAAACGCTTGTTTTTGGTCGTAAGCTTGACCATACTCTCTTAAATCAACCGGGATCAGGTGGGCTTTGAAGTGCAAGAACACCTCTCTTCCAAGGAAGTCCATCAATGAGCCTATAGTGTTCATATGGCCACATGCGCTTTCGCTTTGCTCTTTTCACTCTGAGTTTCAAGGCCTTACTTCCTCCCGGTGGAAGTTTTAACTTCATATGTTCAGAAACTCCAATTTCATCTTTATTTGGTGCATCATTTGTCATGCAAAGTTTGGGAGTTGCTTCCATGTTAAGCTCTTCTTTCATCTCCGGAGGCACTATCTCAATCCTGCACACATGATTCTCAAGAGGAGGGTTGTTATATGAGTTAGTCAAATCAAAATCCACCCTACCTTCCTCTACATTCAAAGAGAGCTTGCCATTTTTAACATCTATTATTGCTCCAGTTGTGGCCAAGAATGGCCTTCCAAGAATGATAGGGAATTTAGAATTCCCGTTCATATCCAACACCATGAAATTAGTAGGAATGAAAAGTTTCCCTACCTTTATGGGGACATTCTCTAGTATGCCTAGAGGGGTTTTAGTTGAGCCATCCGCAAATTGTAAAGAGAACTTGGATGGGCTCAATTTCTTGGTTCCTAACCTCTCAAAGATGGCACGTGGCATCAAACTCGCACTAGCCCCTAAGTCACATAAGGCATGATCTATTTTAACTTCTCCAATTGAGCAAGCAATAGAGAAACTTCCTGGATCTTTTAATTTAGGAGGCATATTAGCTTTTATCATTTCATCACGCTCCTCAACTAAGCTCTTAGTCTCTTGTTCTACTTGCTTTTTCCTGACTAGCCTTTGTGGGAAAGGTATTGGGGGTTGGTAAGGTGGTGGAGGTATATATTTTGGTTTAATTTCTTCTTGTTCACTCATGTCTACCTCACATTCCATGCCCTTTTCAACTACCCCAAGCTTATCATCCCTCAAGTATATAGCATTACAGTGCTCATTGGGATTAACTTCGGGTTGTCCCGGAAACGTACCCTTAGTCCTAGAAAATGTACTAGCTTGTTGGGCAATTTGTGTCTCTAGCATCTTATTGTGAATAGCTAAGTTATCTACCTTAGAAGCTAGTTCCTTAATGGCTTCGCCCATAGCCCTTCCATGTTGCCTAAACTCTTCATTTTGCTTTGTTTGAGTTTCGACAAAATTTTCCATAAGAGACTCAAGTTTAGACTTTTGTACCTGAGGATACCCCAATGCGGGTTTCCTATTACCTTGGCCTTCTTGGAATTCATGGTTCAACGTGTTGTTGTAGTTCACGTATGAGAGATAAGAGTTATTCTTCCTTCCTTGGTTGTAAGAATTTGGGGGAACATAGTTTGGCAACTTCGGGTTCGTGTCATAAAAGTTGTGACATGAATTCACTTGTTCCCCCGAAGCGCCTGATTCATGAGCACTTCCATGTGGGCATTCCACTAAGTCATGTCCCTGCACTCCACAAATCTCACAAGCAACATTAGTAGCACCCATTGAACTAACATTAGCCTTTTCAAGTTTATCAAAGCGCTTACTCAATGAGTCAAATTTAGACATAATCAAATCTGAACTATTCACATCAAACTTACCCCCCGAAATCTTTTTCGGGTTATTACCTCTTTCTGAACCCCATTGATGATAGTTAGTGGCAACACTTTCAATGATATTGAATGCTTCAGTTAGTGGTCTATTCATCAATGCTCCACCAGCTGCGGAGTCAAGTGACACCTTCGAAGAATAGTCCAATCCATTGTAGAAGGTATGCACTAAGAGCCACTTCTCAAGCCCATGATGTGGGCAAGATTCTAGCAATCCCTTGTAACGATCCCAAGCTTCGGATAAGCATTCTCCGTCCTTTTGGAAGAAGCCGGTGATCTGAGTTCGTAGGTAAGCGGTCTTGGATGGTGGGAAGAATTTTTCCAAGAACGCCTGCTCCAATTGGTCCCAAGTGGACAAAGTATTAGCAGGCACTGATTTCAACCAAGCTCTTGCCCTTCCAGTCAGAGAGGAGGGGAATAACCTCAAGCGAATAGCATCAACTGGTGCACCTCGAATTCTTATTGCATCGGTGAACTCCAAGAATGTCTCCACATGATCAGTCGGGTCTTCCGAGGGTAATCCTCCAAACTGATGTTGCCTAATCATGCCAATTAACTGGGGCGGTATAGTGTAGTTATCCGCCTCAATTTCTGGCCTAGCAATCCCAGTTCGCAAACCCCTAGCATTTGGGGCTGCGTAGTCCTTCAGTGGTTTAGTATCCGGTTGATCGGCCATGAGTGGGATGGGGATCAACCTTTCTCTCACTCTTTGTCTTTGTAGTCTCCTACGTCTATGAAAAGTTCTTTCGATCTCGGGATCAACTTCAATAAGAGTTCCAAGACTTTGGGATCTTCGCATATAAGAGACAAAATACCTGCAAAGAGAGAGATAGATACACTAGAAAAAGATTTTTTTATTTTTAATAAAAAATGTTCAGAAAAATCAATTTAAAAATTAAATTGAAATTCAAGAAAGCACAGTCCCCGGCAACGGCGCCAAAAACTTGATAGCGTGAATCCGCAAGTGTACGGCTTCGTCGTCAAGTAATAAAAAGATCGAACCCACAGAGACCGTGATCTTAAATAACAATTAATTATTAAATCAATTTAACTAAACTATATATAAAAAGATTTGGAAAAGATTTGGTTTTTAAAATAAAGATTAACTAACAAATCAAATATCTAAAACGAAATCAGTTAAAAATCGCAATCAAATCTAATCTGGTGTTTTTCAAATTAAAAGATATTTCCAGGAATTGGGTTACCAACAAGACTGCTTATGCTACTAAATTGACTACTCCTCTTGTTAATTATCAAAACGCTTTGAAGGTGAATTTATCCTAATAAAGTTAATGTTCCCTCTCGAGATACAAGAACCGTGCCCAATTAAACCAACACCTACTCTCGTGATAATTGTATTTAAATTGAACCCATTACGATTTGTGACAATTCAATGAACCCTCGAAGGACCGCTTCTAACTCTCGTGATGTAAGTCCTAAGTTCAATTCCTATAGATCCAATACCTAAGTTCACCGCTAGGTTCATCCTTAGAATATCTATGACATGCAAATAAGTGCGCACCAAATTTACAAGTAATTCATGCAATAGGAACTAAATCAAAAGCAAATTGAAATTAACAAGAAGTAAAACGTCAATTCATCACATAAAACGAGTCTTGGGCATAGCCCCAATTCCTAGAAAAAAATGACTACTCACACATTGCCATGTTTATAGCAACGTTGAATAACAAAAACATGAAAATCCTAAGAGAAGAGAAGAAATTGAGAAGAAGAGAAATCCTAAAATTAAGCCTAAGGTAGCAGCCCAGAGATCCTATTTTCGAGCCTAATTCCCCTATTTATAGTGTAGGTTAACTTGGAATTAAATCAGTTACAAAATCAGATCAAAAACAAATCCCAAAATCCCAGATTTTACGCGTCACGGCCGTGATGGCTGTCAGGGCCAGGCCATGACAGCTTCTGCTTTGTGAATTCTTGTGCTGATGGTCTGTCATGGCCATGATGGCTGTCACGGCCTGGCCGTGATGTCTGTCACGGCCATGATGGCTGTCACGGCCAGGCCGTGACAGCTTCTGACTTGCACTTTCTTCTTTTTTCTTCAGTCCCACGCGATCACGGCCGTGATGGTTTGTCACACCCAGGCCGTGATGGTCTCTTCTTTGCTCATTTTCCTTGCTTTTCAAGCTCCATCTTCATACAAACTCCGATTCAACTGGATTTGATTATTTTACTCATGAATTCCTACACACAAACACCACAGAACCACCTTACCCGTTCCAAGGTAAAAACTAACAAAAATCAAATTAAATATGTCTAAACTATATGAAAATGCATGCAAAATGACAAGGAAATATGAGGTGAAATCACACTCATCAGTTTTGATATTAGAGGGGTTAGTCATGAGTTTAATCACTACTTGGCAGTAAGAACTTGGTCTCTGGAATTAGGGACAGAAGTTGCTTTGTTTAAACGTACTCTTGTGAGGATTAGATTTCCAAGCTTGGATATGGTGTACTATGATGAGAGTGTCAGGCTTCTCAAACAACAATCCACAACAAATATCACAGTAATATTCCCAGGAAGATCATATATCACGACATTATAATAAATAACCGCAGATAACCAATTATAAGCAGATAAAGTATCACAGATAAAAATAACACAACTTAAACAACTTAAACAAACACCAACAAATAAAGAATTACAGACAATAACAATTGGCACGTAGCCATCGAATAAATCCCTCAGGCAATCCCCTCTTACCTCTCGGAGATTTCTCAGCAGCTTAATACGTAATTTGTCGGAAATCCGGGTTCACGTATACAACGAACTTACTAAACCTTCATCAATCACAATCAAATAATTACTAATCAAACAATTAAAATCTCCTAATTCCCTATAATAGGTCACGGCCTCTATAGGGTTTAGTGGCTAAAAGTTTCTAGAATTGCCTAAGTTATTGAAATAATGATCCTAATTACTTAAGACAATGGATTAGTGACTAATCAACAAAGTTTGGATCAAAAATTCTCCAACCCTCCAAAACCCTAGATTCGGCCTTGAGGAATAAATGGAGTTAGGGATTTTTGTTTGATGAACTAACTTGGGTTCAATCATGAGTACATGCTAGAAAGATCATATATAAGATTATGTGTACATGAAATGAAAAATCTTCCTCCAAAACCAATACATATGGTTCGACCTTGGCAAGAAGTGTGAGGAGGAAATTTTGGTTTTCAACATGCTCTTGGATTATGAACATAGGTATGATGACAAGAAAATAGAAATTGGTTTCACATTTTTAGGATTTTTCTATGATTTTCTATGATTTATCAAAGTTAAGAACAACTAAGATGAACATCATGAAATAAGCTTTAAAACAAGAAATGAATTGAAAGAACAATAGCTTAAAGATGATGAGGAACATGAATCACCTCTTGGAATTTGAAAATGGGCAAGGAATCACCAAGTTGCTTCACAAATCAAGCTATGGAAGCTTAAGAGAAAGAGAGAAATGGAGAAGATGATGGAAGAGTTGAGAAAGTGTGAGAATGAGCTAGAGTCTTCAAGTGGCCTCTAGAATATATGAGCAAGCCTAAAGTCCATGGGCCTTGCGAAATTTTTGGGCCAAGAAAGCCCAAGTCCAATTGATTTTGAAGTTGGAAATAGCTTAAGGCATAATGAAGACATATGAAAGTTTAAGACTAGAATTTGCTTCATGAAAATGAATCCTTGGCCATGAAATTGGGCTCTAGGCCGCAGCCCTTAATGGGTTTGAATGGCAAGAAATTGGCCCACTTCAACTTAGTGTATCATGGAAATTAGTTTAGGGACCAAAATGTAATTAATAGAAAGTTTAAGGATAAAAATGCAATTGTTAAAAATTGCTAACATAACCCTAAGCCGCATTAAACCTCTCACATGGATGATTTATTCCTAAGAGAATATAGGGTTTATCCAGTTATCGAGTCTCGAAACTCCCGTAATCGGCTCTGTTGTCTACCCGATTGAATATAACACCTGTTAAACGTATATTATTTCACTTTTAATGAAATAATTCTAAAAATACACAATCGTGGGAAATAAAATAAAAACCTTAAGTGTTTCGTTCACGAATTAAAATTAGGTCTTCTGATCAGTATAAATATACTGTCAGTGCAATTCGCGGGCCGGGTTTCGCCTGACTTTTCCACCTAAATTTTAATCATAGCTTTCTACATTCAAGTAGAGTTGAGTGGTAAACTCTGTTTATTTAAAATAATTTTCTAAAACGTAAATAAACATATAAACATATTCATATATATTTCTGTTATTTAAAACAGTGAAAAACAGGGTGTTACAGTATTTACCTTATGAAGTTGAAATTTGTCTTATAGAGTTAAAGTTTTTATTTTATTTTAGATTATAATTAATACATACTTGAGAAAAACCTTAGTTTCCAGTTCAAGGTTCAATATTATTGAGCATGTGTACTCATGGTCATGGTATCGCTCATTTTATTGAATCTTGAATTGTCCAATTGGGATAGTTTGTGAAGAGAATTTTTCTCCACTGCTATAATATTTACTCGTTGATTCTCATATGTTAAATAGTTGATAAAATTTTGGGTCGATACATTTCCTTTTGTTCTCCGGTTCCATACATGATCATGGTAGATCTGACCCGATCAAGTCGTGTACTTGGAGACCGATAGAAAATACTACCAAAATTTCGTCAGCTATAAGATATGAGAAGTAATGAGTAACTAGTATAGTATAGTGGTGAAGAAGTTTCTTCTCAAATGAGATAGGGCCATACCATTTAAAGAAAGGGAGCGATTCAAGGTCATAGAATCATGTTTAAATATACGTCAATTTATCTGAAAATGTAGAAGGATGGAATATTATCCCTCGAGTCGTAGTTGGGTGTATGATGGGAAGAGTCTAGAAGACCAAGTTCATCCCATTGAAGAAGGCCTCCAAGGCCATTTCACACTCCATCATGATGCAGTATTGTCGCTTATGGCTGTCCTGGAGGAAGATACCGTCAGAGGATAGAGATTGTATCTTTACACGATTCGGGGTAAGTTGTTTATTTTTTGTGTGTAATTTTATTCATGTTTTTCACGCATTATATATATGTTATCGTATAATTTTATTAATTATTTTTTCTTTGTTAACAACACCTTGTGTGCTGGCGTTCGGAGCATGCAGCAGCTATCCGAGACATTTTTTAGCAGAGAGCAGGTCCTAGACTCGCGAAAATGCTCATGCAGGATTGGAAAAGCAGGATACGTCCAGATTGGATCAGCCCCAACATCTGGACCCAGTTGTGTGATTACTAGATCAGTCAAACGTATGAGCTGAAGTGTGCGAAGGCAAAGAAGAATCGAACTTCCGAGAAGGGTGGGAGCCTACACATGGGTGGTTCGATTAACCACGTTCAACATGCCATTAACATGGTATGCATATGTATTTAATTAAATTTATAATCTGTATAGTTTCATTAATAATTTATTTTATAAATAATTGATTGTCATTCGTGTGCCGTTTGCAGGTAGGAGCACTTGGTTGATCGATTCGTCTCCCTGAGGTCTTTACGCAGACCCATATACGCAGATCGATCGGCGAGTTTGTTGATAAGAGGTCCAGGCGGACTGTGGTGAGCCTAAGTTTATTTTTTTGATTTTTTATTTATGTATTATTATTATAAGTTATTAATATAACGTTTTTTGTTTATTGATAACAAGAGTTCTTTGCCGGGTTTTTTTAGGTAGCGTTTGAGACTGCCTCCTGCTCTTGTGCCTGGGATCCCTCCCAGCTCAACCCCACTGAGGCAGAGACCCAAGTACGGGTTGATGAGCCGGCAGGAAGAAGAATGGGATTTACGGTACTGTGAGCCTTGCTCGTAGCTAGCGCCGGGGGGGTGGGGGGGGGGGGGGGGGGTTGGGGGTCTAAGCTTGACACATCAGGAGAGTGCATCTTCTAGCTCACAGGGCACAGAGAAGGTGCAGCAGCTGAGACAGGAGGTGCATCAGCAAAGGGAGGAGACCGAGCGCATGAGGCAACGGATGGAAGCCATGGAGGTGTTTACCGACGGGCTTATTACCGACGGATTTGGGTCAGTCGGAAACACGCCATTACCGACTATTTTTGGGCGTTTCCAACTGCTCTTGTCAATAAGTAAGAGGCATATTTTTTTTTTTGTAGTGCTAAAACTAAAAAAAGGCTAAAAGAAGCACACATGGAGAGCAAGTTGGTTCATTTTTAAAACTATTTAAAATCCATCACTAATGCAACGTTACAAAAGGTTGATAGGTCAACAAGTCCAGTTAAGTTTTAAATGGTAGGTCGATGGCAGGTTAAGATTTGTTCGATTTTAAAATTAAAGAAACTTGATTTAAGTAATTGGAAGTACAAGAACCAAAATCACATATTTATAAAATTACAGGAATCAAGACTACAATTAAGACTAGTTCAATAAATATTTCTAGATATTTGCAGGTATCGGTAAATATTCATGATTAGCTTAACTGATTTTTTTTTGTTTAAATAAGTTTTTAGTCCCTACGAAGTTCATCAATATTGGTTTTGGTCCCTGTGAAATGTTTTCTTAGGTTTTCGTCCCTATAATCTCAAAAAATTTGCAAATAGTCCCTACCATCATCTTTTTCCGTTATCTAGTACTCATGTGTATCGAGGTAATTTTATTTTACTATCCGACTTGCTATAAAATTTGGCCATAAAATAGAAACAAAATCATACATGAGGGACATAAGGTTAAAATTGCTAAATTCCTTCATTTTGTATGATATCCATTACTCAGCGGGTACCGAGGTAGTTTCTCATTCTTGTCCGACTTGCTCCAAAATTTGGCTAGAAAGTAGAAATAAAATCATACATTAGGGTCATAGCGTTAAAATTGACAATTTTTTTCATTTAGTATGATTTCTAGTACTCAGGGGTAACAATAGGGATTATTTACAAAATTTTCGTAAATACGGGGATGAAATCCTAAGAATTTTTTTTACAAGAACTAAAACCAAAACTGGTGAACTTTTCGGGGACTAAAAGTTTATTTAAACCTTTTTTTTTTCTCCATCTTTCATATTAGTGACAAATACCTGATTTTAACAAGTGGCAAGCATGCAACCAAACACCCGCACTCGCCGTTTTATGACTTCTTTCGTCATCTCGGAACCTTACTCACCTGAGTGAAAAGAAATAACACAAGTAACTGTCTGTACCAAGACACATTCTTAAACCTTATTCTGAACTCTTTTTTTCTTTTACCTGCCAAAAAAAACCCAAAAAAATAAAAAATAAAAATAAAACATGTCGCCTGTAACTAACGCAGTTTCGTGTTGGTCCCAACCTGGCGTAGCAAATATAGCTTCGTAAGTTCCACACTGATCCAACACGACACAACACAACAGTTATCTCTCGTCTCAGAATCTCAGATTGAGAGCCATGGTTGTTTCTTCTTCCTCCTCCACCACCCTTTCTCTTTCCCTGCTCTGTTACTTGTCTTTCTTTGCCTTGTTCTCTCCCTCTCAATCTCACAAGGTCTCGTTGGAATTGTACTACGAAAGCTTATGCCCTTACAGCGCCAATTTCATCGTCAATTACCTCCCTAAGCTCTTCCGCGACGACCTTCTCTCCATCGTTGACCTCACCCTCTTTCCTTGGGGTAATGCTAAGCTCACACGCAATAACACCTTTACCTGTCAGGTACTCTCTCTATCTCAATTCAACAAATATCCCCCACTTTTTTTTTTTTTTGGGCTTTCCATTTTATTTACCTTTTTGCATGTTTGGTTTGTAGTTGGAAAGTTGCAGATAAGTTTGAGGCAAAGTATTTACAGAATTCTTTTGGATAAACGTATTTTTGGATCAAAAAGTGAGTTTGCAATGATAAATCAAACAAACATAGTCTAACATGTTGTTCAATGTTTTAAATTGCGGTCGGTTATATTACATTTACCATCATTCCAGACAATTTTTGGAAAATACGGTCAACTAATACATTTATCGAGACTACCAAAACCACAATCTTGCGGTCTCAATTGTGATTGCGGTTCTCATCTTAAAATCCTGACGTTGTTTGATTAGTCAGACTAGGAAAAGGCTTAGTTGTTGTTTTAGGGATAATGTTTCAAATCAACCCTTTGAATGTGCTATATTTTTTAATATTTTAATTGAGTTTGATGTGATTGTAACTGTATTTATGTCTGTTTTCTATTTCGTTGATCAGCATGGCCCTTATGAGTGTTTGCTCAACACTGTCGAAGCATGTGCAATCAATATCTGGCCTGAACTGGTAAGCATTGATAAAATTAGTGGGTATTTTTTTTTAATTGGGGATGAGAAGTACTATGATAGTTGGAATATGTTGAAAATTTAAAGCTGTTAATGGTTTATAAAGTAAAGAAAATAAGAATTGTTACTGGGTAATCCATAATTTTGCATGGTTATAGGCAGCACAGATCAATGTCTATCCACACAAATGGGCAATTTCATGGCTTTGTTTGTTTTACAACTTCCATTTGTATTCTTCTTTTTCAAAAAAAATAAAAATAAAAATAAAATAGTGGATTTTTATTTAGTTAGAATAACTTGAAAAAGAAAGCTGTTAGTGGGTTTATAAAGCAAAGAAAATAAGAATGGTTACTGTGTAATCCATAATTTCCATGGTTATAGGCAGCACATGTCAATGTCTATCCAAACAAATGGGCAATAACATGGCTTTATTTGTTTTAAAAATTACTTGAATTTATGAACTCAGTTTTTTCTGGTTGAACTAATGTCAATCTGATCTTACTGTTGGTTAAGTATAACTATAACTTCACATGTATATCACTGTTCCAAGTATTTATACAACATTTACCATTTTTGCAGAGCCAGTATTTTCCTTTCGTCTATTGTGTTGAGACTCTAGTGTATGAGCATAAGCACAAAGAGTGGGAATCTTGTTTTGACAAACTGGGTCTGGATTCAAAACCTATTGATCATTGTTATAATGGTGAATATGGAAAAGAGGTTAGTTACTTTATCTGATTCAGTTCTTGTCCTTGAATTAAAAACCAGCTCTTACAGAGATAGTAATATGTATATTAAATGTTACCTGCTAACTGAAAGACGTTCTGCTTACTACCACATTTTCTGTCATAAAAAAAAGAGATTGAAGTGTTCTAACTGTTCTAAAAATAACTTCTCTTCTGTAACTTTCTTTTTTGTTTTAAATAAACTTTGAAGTTCTACAAATTTCTTTGGTTCCTTTTCCATTTCTTTGATTAATTTGAACTCTTGCACTTTGAACTCCATCTTCGGTTTATATTATATTATGTTAGCTGTATATCAAATTTATTTCATATAACATGCATGTCATAGTTAAATCTTTCTTTACTTATAAATTATATGCTCTTTGATCTTGCCCTCCTTATACCAAAGTTCTGGCTCTGCCTTTGTCTGTATACCATTTGTTTGTCTGAAATTTTTCTCATGTAACATTTACCATCTCAAGCTAAATTGGCATAGTAAATCCGGTGCTAGTGACAATGCTTTTATCTAGCATTGTGACGTGCTCATCTACTTTTCATCTAGCATAGATATGTAATGAAGAACCATTTAAACTGATTGTGATAATTACTCTAGGAAAACTTGATTTCTGGTTTTTATTTCTTACAGAACTCTGAAGCAGTGTAATACTGGGTGATAAGTGCTTCTTTGCTATAACTATTACAAAAGGATATAATATCTACCGATCTGTTGCTTTTGAAGATGAATCTTTCTTCATGTTAATCTGGCAAAATCTTTTTCAATATTTTGCCAAACTTGCAGAGTGTTATTACTACCTCCTGACAGTAAACAAGATATGATAGATGGACTTTGAGTCTATATATCATTGTTTGGCTGATATTCTTCCCTCAAGTACAATTTACCATCTTTATGCAGCTGGAGCTACGGTATGCAGCTGAAACAAATGCTCTGCAGCCTCCTCATAAGTATGTTCCTTGGGTAGTTGTGGATGGACAACCACTCTATGAGGTTAGTTTTGCGATTTTTTATCTTGGCAAACCTGTAATTAACATATAAGTTATAACAGTTGAATTTGTGCTTTACATGTGGAAATTTTTGAGAATGTACAAATTTCTTTTGCTGCAGGATTATGAAAACTTCTTAAGCTATGTCTGTAATGCTTACAAAGGCACTGATGCACCCCAAAGTTGCACCACATACATTAATACTGTTCGAAAAGGGGAAGCAAAGTCTACCCATTCAGTTTGCGAAATGGAAAGAGTGATTCCAACATGGGAACACATAAGGTCAACCGTTACATCATGGATGCAGCAGATGAACTTTTTAAGTGAAATATAGAGAGCCAATGCCGTATGTGGTTTCAAAGTGGTTTGTTCCTGTTCCCTTGTAGTGATCCCTAGAAAAATGCAAATAGAACTTGTTATAAGTTAGTACTTTCTCAGCAAAACCCTGTTGTGTATAATGTTCTTACGTGATGGTTGTAAGTGCACTTATATTTTAGCTATTCCCATCGTATCACAGTTTTAAATTTTTAATTATCTCCTCACCCTGAAGCGTGAATGGGCGAAAACTTTAAATACACAAAGATTAAGAAAGATACGAAATAAAAGATTGGATAAAGGCAAGAACATTAAGTTATTAATAATAAGGAACAGATATTCAGATACATAAGAGATTGTGAATTCCACTTGTAGTTGCTTTGATAAGAAAGAAGATGGGAATGTATTAAAACTATTTCTTTAGGGAATCAAATACTTCATTAAGGAATTTTAGTTGAAGGTAGATGCATGTTCATATAATCTGGGAAGTAATTTTAACTAGTCTTTCAAATGAGGAAGCAGACATATTTTCCTCTCTTTGCAATATGTTATTGAACTGAGAATGTTTTACATAAACTTCTGTGCATTTTACTTTTGTTTTTCTAGGTGATGGATTTCGATGAGATTGTGATGAAATATTTCATTTTTATTTATTGCAATCTTTTGAGTTCCCAAATAACAATATATGACTTAGCTTAAAGTGAAGGTTCAAAGTTGGAGGTATCCTTCAAGGATAAGGTTCTGGGAACAGCTCTCCTCAAGCCAAGAGAAACAAGGGTTTGATTGCTGAGAAACTTTTCCGCATATTGAGAACGGGAAAGGTTTTTGCCTAAAGCTTTTCTTAACGATGGGATCTTCAGCGAACTTTGTGAACATGGACAGATGCTCTTATCGTGAAACTCCTTCGGATAGACATAGGTTTCAAAGTGATATAGCAGTTGTTTGGTGGGTTTGATATTAGAGGGGTTAGTCATGAGTTTAATCACTACTTGGCAGTAAGAACTTGGTCTCTGGAATTAGTGACAGAAGTTGCTTTGTTTAAACGTACTCTTCTGAGGATTAGATTTCCAAGCTTGGATATGGTGTACTAGGATGAGAGTGTCCTGCCTAAAATCAATTGGTATTAAGTGGAGTTGACCAACAGGTATTTAAACCGCACCCCAGGATTTGAGGCAGGCGAAGTGGGACTTCCAACACCCCTCCCTCCTCAAGGTAGACATTATTACTTTTTAGGCAACTAGGGAAAGATTTGAGAGTCCGTTGATATTGATCTAACCCAGCCTTTTGTGGGGAAGGTGTGGCTCAGAGGGCATTGGTATCATAATGCATATTCTTAGATTTTGGGCTTAACTTAACCCCAAAAAACCGGCTTGTAAGGTGAGGATTGCCTAAGTTTTATAAGCACTACTTAGGCCATATCACTAGGCGATGTGGGACTAAACACACCCTCACAACCAGCACAATGATGGTGCTGGAGGCTGCAATGAAGGCAGCTCAAAGTTGTCGCAATTAAGGCGGCTAGGGGTGGACCGCAATTAAGGCGGATTTCCAACACACCCCCTCACGCCCAGGAAGGCCCAGTGGGCCTGGAGCGTGAATGATGCGGGCAACCCAACAACGGATCTAGGATTGGTTCTGATACCATCTTAGGATTTGGGCCTAACTCAACCTCACAATACCGGCTTGAAGCCCTAGCCCTAGTTGTGACAACTTTGAGCTGCCTTCATTGCAGCATCCAGCACCTTCATTGTGCTGGTTGTGAGGGTATGTTTAGTTCCACATCACCTAGTGATATGGATTAAGGTTGAAGAGTATAGCTGTCCCCATATCATTTGTTATTCACAAATGATGTCTTGCTTTTTTGCAATGCACCAACAAGTAGGTCCAGCTCATTACCTCCACCATTTAAGATTTTTGTAACATTTGTGGTTTGAAAGTAAATCTGGACATGTCCACAGTGGTTTGATCCTCCTCTTCAACTCCCTGAAAGAAGGAAAACATTACCAGCATTGCTGGAATTCAGTTTGCTAGTTACTTAGGGAAGTACTTGGGGTTTCCCATATTAAAAGGCCATGTCTCCAAAACTGATTTTATCCTATTATTGGAAGAAAAACGATGTCTGCTTGCAGATTGTAACTAAGGATAGACTACTCAGCAGGGCTTGTAGGATTTGCTTAGCTCAATCACAATCAGTGAGGGTGTGTTCAACAATATTGATTAGGTTACTCGTGCTTTTATTTGGAGTGAGGGTGGGTCACAAAGTTTCAACTTGGTGATTTGGCAAACTCTGATAAAAAAGATGAGATTTGGGGGCTAGTCCATTCGTGATTCTCATGTCACCAATGCTGCCTTACTAAGAAAATTGGTTTTGAAGCTCCTGTCAGATAGATGGTGACAAGCTTTGGGTTCAGATGGTGACAGACTAGTCACTGCCACCTCAGTTCTAGCCTTCCATGCTTGTTGCTGCTGATAATAATTGTTAAACTACGTTTGTTGGTGATGAAATTTGGATTCTCTTGTTTCGACAATAATTCACCTGATATTCAAGTGTGACGTGAGATTCTTAAGTTTCTATGGTAATTTTGTGTAAAACACTAGTAGGAGAACAAATGGTTTTAGACAAAAATGAAATGTATATTGGGAAGCATCTTCGGTGCACCACTCTCCAAAGTGGAGCAGTGGTGCACCACCCACTTGTCGCTCTATTTACCTATAGAACTGCCATGTGGTTTTGCATGTGTCAGTTTGAATATTCGTAGTCAATTAAGTATTGTACGCTTGTAAAATATGTATTAGCATCCAAATAAAAGCTTCTGGAAAAATTCCAATGAAGAAGCTTCTTTCCTTCACAGCAAACCACTCTCTGGGAAGATCAGAAAACACTAGGAGCACTCAACTTCACAAATGCTTGCCAACGCCCAGAATAACAAGCTATTCCACACAATAGCGACGACGAGAGAATAACGCCATAGTCCATGCTTTCGGGGACTTTGTCAAACTATGATTCCAAACAGAAATTTGGATCAAAATCACAGCACTTAAAAGTTTATAACTTGAAACACCTTCCCTCGAATATTCTCCAGAAAATTCCAACTATTCCTTCATCTTTATAAACAACTTTGTCACCCACTACTCCAATTTGGAACATAGCAATTGCTTTAGAAACCTCGTTTTAGCTTCTGGTCAATGATGGGTTTTGGAAGAAAGAAACAGGTCACTGACGTGTTCGACGATGAAGCCAAAGCTCGCCTCGTCGGCGCCGATTACCGGAAACTGAGCTATGAAAGCAGCGGAAGCGAACATTCCGGCGCCAGCCACGACGAGTCACCGTGTATTTCCGAGCTCGTGCATGATTTCCTAGAAGACAACGGGACCTAGTGTGACTCAGCTGTGAACGGTTTTGACTCGGAGCGAGTCGACTCGGTCGCCGAAAGCATGGACTCGGTGGAGAAATTTACTCAGTTTAAGATGGGTGAGATCCATCTGTACGAGAACCAATGTATTTGGATAATAAACTATACGAACCTAACTATCTGTACAAGAATGAAGTTTGAATACAGTATAATGAGTTGAAATGTACAATGACCCACATGGCCAAATGATTGGTCAATAACCTTCCATGTGGGTGGTGCACCACTGCACCATTATGGTGGGTGGTGCACCATAGACTTAACCTGTATATTGATAGAGATTTAAAAGTGCTTGAGATTAAACTACTAAAGTGTAGGAAGATAGATTTTTGACATAAACGTAAAAGGTGCAGGAAAATGTAAAATGATAGAAATTAAGATACTTAAAAGTTAAAAGTAGACTTATCACCGAAAAAAAAATATGTAGACACGTAAAAGAACAAAAAATGTGAAGTGTAGAAGATTAAAAAGCAGAAATGTAAGTCAACGTGAAAGTAAATTTAATGAACTTGAAATAAAGGCAGCAGGTGCAGGAATTTAAAGAGAAGTTGCAGGAAGAAAAGAGACCCGAGAAAGGGGAAGGAAAGTGCAGAAAGAGTAAAGAGATTGAAGGAAGAACATTGCTTTGAAATTAAAGAGTAATGATATTTGGACACAAAAATGATATCCAATACTATATAAAAATACTCATCCCCACTTATTTATTGTTTTCTTCTCTCTCATCATATATTTTTTCACTCCTAAAACACCCAAACTCCACGGTGTCTATACAAGATATCCAAATTGTGTGTCCAAATATCTTTACTCGAAATTAAAAGTGTTGGAATGTAAAGGTGAAAGACATATTTGATGTCAACGTGTCAGTCTTTTGTCGTCCGAGTAACACATTTTGGATTCTCTGCATTCACTATTTCCACGCATTCATGTATTTACTGATATAGACCATTAAATGCATTTGAATGTGCATTAAAAAATTTAAAAAATAAAACAAGATTGATCTAATGGTGTATTTTGTGACTTCGTGAATGTGTGAATACTGGGAATCTAAATCCCTTAATTAAGTGCCCACAATTTGACCTTTGCTTTTCCCTCTTTGAATTTTCAATTTAAATCCTTGCATAATCTTTACTAACTGCTCCACTTCATAATCTTGAAACCTCCATGTGTAGCCACTCATTTGACAAATAAGCCACTAACAATGAGCAAGAATGACCTCTTTTACTAAGAGTCATTAAGAGTCATGTCGAGTTCTCTGCTCTATTCTTTACTTTTGACTTGCTTATCTTTTATCGAAATCTTCTTTGTAGAAGCTTATGTCGAACAGTCTACCAAGCCTTTTTTCCATTACACATTAAATTCTGACACATGGATCTTTTGACAAGTTGATAACGGGGCAATTCTATAATACTCCATTGTACATGTTGAGTTTCGATACTCACTGCTATTTGATCGGGTATAGTCAGTCTCTCCAGTCATTTTTATTTCTTTTTATTTGTATTTTTTTTTTTTAAAAAGAGTACAACTTCTGATCTCCTCCATCATGTTCGCCATGACCGTCTCCTACGATGAAATCCAAGCCTCTGAGAATTAAAAGAAACTGAGTGAAGAAATAGAAATAAAAAACAAAGTATTTTTTTTAAAAAAAAAAAAGGTTGAAGAGTGGCATTTGAAATTTGAAACGGTGGGATCCATACATAGAAAACAGATCTGGAACAAACGAAAAAGTAGAGAAAGGTTCGGCTTGAAGAAGAGATCGATTTGCAGAAAGAGATCATTCTCCGGAACGCCGCCCGAATCTGCCGGTACGCTGGCTCAACGAGGATAGTCAGCGTCGTGCCTGAACTTGTGTTTGTCGTTTCTTCAGAGAATAACTCGCTTGTTATGGACCTGTGTGCGTAGGAATACTCGTGTGGAATCAATGTGTGCACTTGAAAATTGAACTCTGCAGATCAACAAATATCCCAAGAAAACTTAACGGATTATTATGCAAATTTTGGTCCAATCCTTTTATTATTATTATTTTTAAATTTACTTTGTTGCAACTGAAGAGAAATGTGTGTAAGCATTTGAATGCTTCATTGCTCTGCTTCTTCTTTAATATAATTTTAGCTCTGCTGTGTCTTTCGATCTTTAATGCGTTTCTGGGTTTTTTCTGCAACTAAGTCTTGTACAGATGAAAGCAAGCAACATCTCTAATGATATCCCCTAATTTGATAAGCTCATCCCAACCCAAAATCCACAAGATGAATAACTTGACTATTGATACCGAAGAATCTTTTGCAACCTTGCGTCCAATAATGATATTGAAGGCTTCAAATGATTATTGAGTGTTATCCTTCCTCTGTAGATGCGGTAGAGCTATGGTATAGCCGTAGAAAGGAATCAAAACAGAGGGCTGCCCGGAAAGTGGGGGTCATTGTCTCCAATTCCAAATGAAATAAAAAAAAAAACGGATAAACAAGTTACATGTAAAAAGCTTGGATAGATCTGGACCATTCTTCTTTTTAAAATAATAAATCAACGGTTATCGTTCACGGAGGAGGGAAACTCCGAGTTCGTCACGGAGTATTTTAGACGAAGCTTGATAACCTACTCATTGAACTCATGGTTGTCAAAAACAACAATTTGACTTATCCTCGACTCTATCTCGGGCAATTCTTTAATCCTCCCGCGAAGGAGTTGAGGACTGATCCTCCACCATTTTGACCCGATACAGCCGGTAACATTATTTAAAATTACCGGCTCGATAATATGACTTTCTTTTAATGTTTCTCGTCACAGTGTCTCACCCATATTCAGTATTCAAACCCAAAAACACTGTTCAGTATAACCCTCTTTGTCGTTTCAAGCCCCTCATCAAAGTCAGCCTCGTCAAGTACCCCCAAAGTGATGAAGATGCCTTTACTAGTCCCATCCATATCAATTTGTCATTTAGCATTTACTAGTTCCAGCACCTTTGGTGCCCACACAAGCCATGAACATGGAGTCAATCATGGACTCTATCTTAACTTTTTTTTTTTGTTAATATTAAGATTCTTTGTTGCTATTAAAAATTGAAATTGAACATGTTGATAAAGTAATAACAACAATGAACTGATTATACAGAACAAGTGATGTTGAATTTGTGTGTTAATCACGTGACATTGAAGCTTCTGTTCCTTTCTCTGACATTATCATCTCGTAAATATTTGCGGTGATGACATAAAGGAAATATATGAAGATTGTAGACCACCGCTTGAAGGGCCTGAAGTTGTGCTCGTCGTCATGATTCGTCGAAAATGGCAGCACCGTCTGCTGCATAGGTCAATCTTCTGGAAAGCGTCTCTTTCAAGAGAATCACAAGTTCCTCTGCACTCAACATGAACCCGCCATCTCGTACATCGTCATCCCTCGCTTCGGCACTGCCTCCAACCATAATCGCGAATAACAAGGCATGTCGCGGCACCGGTGATGGCTTCGAAGACTCTAGTCAAGGGCACTCTATATATTCAGAAGTATCGCAATTGAAATCATTATTCTCAAACAACCCTGACAGATCGAAACCAGAAGACATCAACGATATGAACTCGAGCTCGTTGAAAAACTTAGGCGACGACACTTTATTACCCATTCTAGAACCTTCCATATTCCCCCCTATACGGGTTCTTCTGTTTTGACCTGTTCGAAAACTGAAACTCTGCTCTCAGAATATTGACCATGGCATCCACCGAGAGCTACACCTCCAGATTAAAGGCTGCTGAGCGACAAGTTCCAAATAAAAGAACCGTCCAAACAAGTAATAGGTAAAAGATCTAAACCGTTGCTTTATTTAATTAATATATCTACGGTCGATGATAAAGGAGGACGGATCCTTCGAGTTCATTAAGGAGTATTGAAGACAGAGCCCTCTATCTCACCCCGAGACTTCTATCTTTGGATGACTTCTGAAGCTCTGACCATGAAGCTAAGAGGTCAATTGTGTCAAAATATTCACACTCCAGCTTTTGGCCGTTTCTTATTTCATTTTAACGAGCTTTGGTTAGTATTCTTTTGTCAAAACATCTCCTTCAAATGTATTCACTCCACCTGATCCAACTTTACTTTTGTTTCATAGTTCCTGACAGAAATCTTTGTTGAAACAAAATCAATATTTTGTATCCAACAATTTCATCATGGTGTAACATCAAGATTTTCATGCTCTTCGTCAAGCAAACTTTTATGCGGACTTGTTACTAAAACTTGGTACTTTATTTTTCTATTAGATAAAACTTAGTACTTTGAATCAAGATGCGTTGGGGTTGTGGGATTCCCCACCCCTGGCTTAAGTACCTTTTAGGCTGATATAAAGCCGGTGCTCCTTTTTTATTTTTGTTACATAGGAGGGACTTAAGCCCAGCTGGTGCTCCTTTTATTAGCGAGTAGCTTCTTTTCTTCTTCTTCTTCTTTTTTTTTTTTTTTATGAAGTTCTTTTCTTTCTTTTACTGTTCAAAATAAAAATATTATGGTACATAATTATATAATATAATAATTTATCAATATTTATTATGTCAAACACGATTCTTGTGAGATTAATTAAATTTGGAATTTGAGGTTGTTTTTTTCAATTATATTATCTTTTATTATCTAAATAAAATCTTTTTTCGTTTAAAAAAAAAAAAGAGTCTCATTGATTTGACTTTCATTTTTTTGGTAAAAAATGAAGGTAAGATGAGATATATGTCAAACAAGTGGCGATGAGTTCTTTTTGCATTAAGCAACACCTTGGATTATAATATTATGAATAAACAAACGAGGTAAAAATCAAAACAGTTTTACTTCTTTAAGTAAAATTTCATGAATCGAAGCTTGCATGACTGTCGATATGTCCGAGTGGTTAAGGAGACAGACTCGAAATCTGTTGGGCTTTGCCTGCGCAGGTTCGAATCCTGCTGTCGACGAATTTTTTATTTTTTATTTTCACATTCAAAATTTCATTTTTGACCAACATACCCAAGTTGAAACGCAAGTTACTTCTTACACCCATCGATCTGCAGATTGGGCCAAGACCCAAGTAGGTTAATGGGCCTCTCTTTAGATATGAATACGAGTTCATTGCTGGTCTCTTTCAATCCCCAATGCCAAGTAGTAAATTCCAAGTTACAGCTCTCCCTCGAAAAACAATTACTCAATCACAAGTCGCAGAATTCCGCCCTGATCTTTTTGTTGGTTGAGTTGACAGATTCATTCCAAAGAGGCAAACTAATAAGGAAACTGTGATGCTTATTTATTGTATTATTAGACATGTCAATAGCATTTTAAATTGAGGTTCACAACTGCAATTGAAACTCCAACATTACAGTTTTGATAGTCTTCACTCTCCACAATCACATTGCAATTTCGATCGCGATATTGACAACATTTTTTACATAATTGTGTGCAAATTAACTTAGTTCACTTTAGTTTGCAGTATAGTTAAAACTTTGACATAATCCATGGAAGTAGAAAATATATATTGCATATTATTATTCATCTTTTTGATATTCATTATTTATTATATTATTATTTCACATATTAGTTGTTGTTTCAATGAATTTTATTTCTTCATTTTTTACTTAAGTAATGTATAATTTACAACCTTAATTAAACTAAACAATGTTTTTTTCATGTATGTTGCTTTATAATCATTACAAAATTAACATAACTTATATTAATAAAAAAATATTTTTATAATTACGCATTTATCAAATATAAAATTAATATATTTATGGATTTAATTGGTATACACCGACAGTGTAAAGTTTTTTTACGTTGTCAACCAATCAGAAATTGACACATCATTACAAATGTTTGATTCTTATCATAATCATTTTAAAAGTCATCAATTCCATGATTTCTAATTGGTTGTCAATGTAAAAATCTGTATACTAATAATGCATACAAATTAAACTCTACAGTTATTACATTTCATCCAGCGCATGGATCATCACACCACCGACTAGCTAGCTCTCTCTCTCATACTTAAGTTTAGGAGGTGTGTTATTTGTACACCTAACTTGAATATCAACACCGTATAAAAGTATACATGACCCACACATTATCTATTCTTTCTATGTAATCTGTAATTATTTTATTATGGAAAATATGATTTCAAATACGGTGTCGAGACACGATGTTCTTTTGTGATGTTAGAAAATCATTCCTGTAAGTTTAGACTTGATTTGTGAAAAAAGGTTGGTAAAGTTTGGCCAAATTTAAAATTTGAGTTTGGCTTACTTAGAATTATAAATGTTAAATCTGACTTGTTTAGCTCATTTACGTTTTTATTATTTTTAAGTTAATTTTAAGTTAATAACTTAATATTTACTAAATATTTTTATATTAGAAGATAAGTAAAACTAATTTATAATATTATATTCATAATCTATTAAATAAATAATTCATAACTTATAGCAATTATTTTTTAGGTAGTCAGATTCATAAGATTGTGTTTGACTAATTTAAATAATTGAACTAATTCTTTAAGTTGTGAGCTTTTGTCAAACGAGTTTCATTGAACATTTAGAAAATTGAGTTCGAAAAATTTACGGATGGCTGAACTCATTTACACACATTATACAGAATAGGTTATGTTAGGGCTTTGTAGCTTTGAGCTAGATTTTAAAACCATTCAATATTTAATCCTTGTTGTTGCTGGAAAAATGAGGAGGAAAGAAAATAAAGTAGGACTTCATTTTTTTCAGAGATAGAATTACTGCTTGAGGTTTCTTACTGCTGAACTTCATCTCTCTTCTCAGGTTTCTTACTGCTAGAGGAACTGTAAACTTAAGATGAAGGTATTCTCAAGGTTTTAAATTGCTATCACAGTTGTGGTTGTGGGTACGGTTACATTTTCCTTTATTACGAACTATTGCAGGAAAGTGTGGCCGTTATAACTATAATTACGATCGCGATGTGGTTTCGATAACTACCAAAACTAAAATATGATAGCCCAAATTTCAGTTTCAAACCCACGTTTGAAACTTGCTCTTAAGTCTTTACTTTAATTTGAAGGTAAAAAAATGTGCAGTACTATGACTAGTAGTACCTAATTGAAGAGGAGGACTGGAGGAGCATGAGGCACAGAGTGTGTCAGCAAATAAATTTAAAGGCCAGATATCCCTGTCGGCGACTCAAACAACAGTTTGTCAAAGGAGTTTGGACCCACTTCACTGACTGGCACATCATGTCTACGAATATGATCTATCAACCTATATCTTTCTATCTCTGTTACAAATTTGCAATTTCCAATGGCTTTCCTTTGAGGGAAATGCAATGACTTTAGCATTTGCTGAGTCCTCAGATGCTAATTTCCATTGCTTGTTGCTCGCAAATTGGGGCGATCACTACTGTTGGTGTTAAAGTCAAAATACCCCACCTTGCCTTTTTGTTGAAATTGCTTTAATTTACTTCTTTCTTATCCATCTGCACTGTCAAATCTACTGGGAATTCTGAGATGCAGTAAGGAGTAAGATTCTGCTCTAAAGAACATTGTTAATTACATCAGTGAAACATGCATTATTATAGGGAGGTGATTGCATGCATCTCTATAGATTAACATGCACGTACGTGCAACTTGATTAGACTAATTTGATTCGATGTGTTAAATTTGGGGGTGAAGGTTATGGTGCACCACCCACCAAAGTGGTGCAGTGGTGCACCATCCAAGTGTCATTTTGTGGTCCAATTGTTTTGCCAAGTGGGTTACTCTGACTTTTCAACTCAATTATCATTTTTTTCATGGTCAAAGTTGATTGTATTTTATGGATGTATTTTCGTATGTGGAGGTAGCAGAATATAGGAATTAATTAACAAAAAGTAAATGAACTTTTTTTCCCCAAAACATTGTTCCCCTTCGAGAACCCCTCGTCTTCAACCACCTGTCATACTCAACTCACGTTACCACCACCAACAGTAAATAGAACCATCGTCATACCACCAACAATAATCACCTTCCTCTCCAGTCTCACCCCCTCGACGTGTTTCCCCAACATCGTTACAGCCAGCTTATCCAAATCGCAACGCGCCAGATCCAACGGTTCTCCTTTCTTCTTCAACCCTTCCACCGCCATCGACGTCAGATCCACAACGTTATTGATCTCAATCCCGTGCTTGCGCTCCCTCTTCCTTGCAATCGCTTCCATCTCCATCCCTATGGCGACGACCCAAGGGTTTTCGAAGAAGGGACGTAGGGATTTGTTTGGCATGGAGTCGCGTGAGTCGAAGGTGTTTTTGCCCGCATCGAGGTTGTAGATGAGGCAGTGAGAGCCGACACATAGGGTGAGGATGTCGTAGGTTGGTCCTTAAGGCTGCGTTTGGTGTATTGGAGAAACTCGTGCTCGGCGGAGAGGGAACGGGGATAGGGTGGTTGTTGGTGGTGGAGGACTTGAGGATGTTGTTGAGCCATTTGGAGAGGGTTTGGGAGGAGGTGGTGATGACGGTGAAGATGCGGTGGTTGTCGGCTACAATAAAATGAACCAGATTTCATTTTATTATTTTAATTAAAATGGGATCTTCAAAAAAATATTCAGTATTCGAGTTTTTTTTAAAAGAAAATATATATGCACTTCAGTATTTGAGTTAATGTATTTAAATACCAAAATACAAGACAAATATATCTTTGACTACAATACATGTTGAAAAGTCAAATCTACTTTCACTAATCCACTTGGCACTACAATTGGCTCACAATCAACCACTTGGGTGGTGTACCACTGCACCATTTTGGTGAGTGGTGCACCTTAGACGCCTCCTAAATTTGGTTAGGCTGTGTTTAGAATCAAATTATAATTATTTTCTTTTATATTATTTTGGTTAGAGGCAAAAAGACAGGAGGATCAGAAACGAAGCAATTGAAAATTCTATAGAAACAAGAGAGAGAGAGGTAGTGAGAGATTTCCATGAAATTAAGAAGAAGAAAAAACTAAAATCAAATGGTGCTGTTTGGTTTTATTTTACACCAAAAGGAAGTGATGCCAAGTTATTTAAATAAGGGGTCATGTTGAGTAGTGCTCTTAGGGTATTGGTTAGAATAATAAATAAATAAAAAGTAAAAACTCATTTGAAAAATAAGTTTATCACTCTTCAAAATACAAAATATATCAAGTCTCAATGATAATTTTCTTTTTTTAGATCTTTAATTAGTGTCTGTTTAGCATTCTCCTTAAATAAATTGTATTGACATTATTTATCATAACTATTTAAAAATTTAAATTAACTAAGGTTGGTCTACCAGATGAATTTTTTATCAATAAAGGAGAATTAAATAAAAGAACATAAAGGTTAAGATACATTTTTTATCCTCTATTTTATTTTTTAGTTTGAAGTTGGTCCTAATTTATGATTTGGTCCTTTAAATTGTTAATGTTACGCAACCTTAGTCAATTCCGTTAGATTTGAACAAATGATACTAGACTTCAATCGTTAGTCGCTAGGGACCTTTAGGGTCTGTTTGCGAGTCTTGTTTAAAAGGGGAAGTAAGGAAAATGGAAGGTTTATGAGAACCTCTCCCTTGTTTGTGAGTGCAAAAATTTGGAGGGAAAGTTTTTTAGGATTTTAGAAAACCCCCAAAACCCCTCTTCACCTCAATTTTTGGTTTACCCCAATTTGAGGTTTTTTGGGGGGTTTACCCCAATTTTTAGAGGAAAATGAATAATTTTTTTTTTTTGCATTAGTAATAATTTTTTTTTTAAAGGTGCATTAATTTTTTTTAACAAATATTACTTATGTTAATTTTCTAAAATAAAGGTAAAATTGTAAAAGTATGCTATAAACCCTCTATTTACTTTCCCTCATACAATATACACTCACAAACAAGGGGAGGGATAATACTCTTCTTCCCCTCCCCTCCCTCCCCTTTCCTTCCCTTTTGATCCCCTCACTTTCCTTCCCCTCCAAACTCCCAAACAGACCCTTAAACTCATCGAAATTCGAGCAAAAACAGTCGGAAAGCGGGTTCCTCTCTCTTATCCTCTCTTCCTCATCTCTCTTCTTGTTCCTCCTGGAAATCCATTTAGTAAAATTTGTGATTTTATACTCATTCTAATTAGTTTAATAATCCATTTAGGGAAAGTTACTAACTTTTCCCGTCTATCTTTCTCTCTCTCCATAACACACTCTCGAGTCAGAGCAAATATGCAAAGGCAAAAAACAATGGTGGGTCAAGAAAGAAACAAAACCAAAAATAGGGGAGAGAACATAAGAGAGATAGAAAAAGATAGAGGAAGAAAGGGGTAAAGAGAGACGAAGTCCAGTTTTTGGCTACATTTTACCCAAATTCCGGTGAGTTCAAGAGTCTTCGATGACTAACGGTTTAAATTAATTTAACACCATTAGTGCAAATCTGATGGAAATTAAGGAGTAACTCAATTAGTGTAACGTTGATAACCTAGATGGCCAAATCAGAAGTTTTATTACTTGCAAGATATAAGAGCTTCTAAATCCTCTAGAGATACTTTCTACCTACAATTCTCTATTATGTCATGGAGGAGCAATTCAAGTAGCAAATCATTCACTACTTGAAATAGGATTATCTTTTGGGAGGCAAATGGGGCAATATCAATAAGGGACACAGCCTGATAAGGTACATATAGATGCATCCCCGTTTTTCTAAGATGCATATTTTTTATTAGCCTTGCTAATAGGGTGGTAATGGGTTAGGCCGAGCTAGGCTCTGACATAAACATGCCAGATTTGTGTTCCAATATTCTCAAGGACTGAACCCGGCCTATTAACCTAATATATATATGCCGATTTTTAAGGCCTGAGTCTGGCCTACGTCAAAGCTTGGCCTGGCTTGAAAGCATATATATTTAAAGGCCTACTTTTCAATAAGGCCTTTAAATATGCCTCTACCTATCATAGGTCATCACTTGTAAATAGGCTTGTAAGCCTTTAATGATAAAGATGCCGGTAGGTGATGTGATCTAAGGTAAATCACTGTAGTTGCGGGATCTTTCTATGAATTTGCTTGTTGAAAATACAAGAACAATCATAATTAGATCAAGAACTAGATTACACAAATTAATTCTCAAATGAGAATTCAAGTAAGCCAAAAAAGAGTAAAAGAGGAGAGCTAGCTACAAAAGTATACGAAAATGAAATAAAAGAACAGAGAAGAAGAGAAGATGGGAGAAC
Organism: Echinosophora koreensis; assembly: GCA_035048595.1. Classification (NCBI taxonomy): domain Eukaryota; kingdom Viridiplantae; phylum Streptophyta; class Magnoliopsida; order Fabales; family Fabaceae; genus Echinosophora; species Echinosophora koreensis. The sequence goes on along the minus strand of JAPCYP010000123.1, from coordinate 49,505 downwards.
GACACCATGTTCAATCCATTGTGAGGATTGGATGATAAGGCTTTGGGAAGTTTAGCCACTAGAGTGTTTCCACTTTAGGTAAGATTCAAGGTTCAATTCAAGAACCCACATAAAAGGAGAATTCTCTCAACTCTGACAAGTCTCAAGTATGAGAAACTACACAGATGATGTTAAGTCTCTAAATGTTTGATGTGCATTTACTCTAAGTTTGGATGAGAACTAAACATTTGTCAAGGATTAGTTGAACTACATATTGGTTGTTGACCTATCTACTTAATGTGCAGATCATTATTTAAGTATTTTAATCACATGTCTGCCCTAAGACTTTCTTGGTCAATGGAGAAGAACACTCATCTGATGAGTAAAGCCAACCCTTCTATTGAAGAAGTTTCACCCGTTTGATAGCTTATCTGGAGATGTTGACTTTATGTCAAGAAGAGTCAACCCATCTAATGAAGCTTTCACCCATCTGGTGTATCTCAATGAAGAACACACAAAGACTGAAGAACTTTTGTGAGATGTCTACTCGGTCAGAAGATGTTGAAGCTTTCTATCACATGGATCAAGATTTTCAGAAGGTCAAACACTCAAAACAACTGTGTAACTCAAAAAAAAAAAAGTGCTACCAAAATGTAGTCTGAGCTGTCTTTGGCACTTGCCATATGCATAGCTTGAGCTACAACAATAACACCACTATTTTGCATTGTAGTCTGATCATCATGTTCTTTCGTATAGAATGTGTACCCATTAATTAGATAACCGGCGTAAGATATGGCATGAGTACTTGGACTTTGTGCTAACCCTTTCAATCTTTCTAAAATTGAATCTGGATCTACATAGCAATCTACAAAAAACTGATCCCTTAGCCATGTTATAAAACTCCGGTTGGCTTCTTTTGTTATCCATTTCTACGACTTATTCGGATTAAAACCCCTAAGCACATCATTGTATCTTTCAACATATGGCTCAACCTCATCGATGTTATGTAGAACATTAAGTGCGCTTGCTCCCATTCTGCCTTTGACAACGTGAGTATTTGATTTTCTATTATCCTTTCACCTTCTGTTCTTCCCGTGTGACGAGACTTTGAAAGCCCTATTGACTCGACATTGGAATAAAATTCGATAACTTCTTCCACAATGTACCGTTCAACAATACAACCCTTTGGTCGTGATCGATTTTTCACATACCATTTTAATATCTTCAATATACGCAGGCCCACACAATTGTGTCTCTCTAACCAGGTAAACTACTAGATGAACCATTATGTCAAAGAACGAAGGTGAGAAATACATCTCAAGCTCACATAAAGTCACAAAAATTCCTCTTTGTAATATCAGCATCTTCATAGGGTCAATCCCTTTGCTGCAAATTTCTTTGAAGAAATTACATAATTTAGTTATGGACAGTTGCACTTTTTTGGGCAAAATAGTGCATATCCTGACTGGTAGCAAGTCCTCCATGAGAACATGATAATCATGAGACTTCAAACCCTTTAACTTCATATCTTTCATTGATACAAGGTTCCTAATATTTGAAGAACACCCCTCTTGAACTTTAACTCCATGAAGAAACATTAAAAAAGCCATTTTCTCCTTTCTAGATAGAGTATGAGCCCCTGAAGGTAGATATGTACATTTTCCCCTCTTTACTCATCCCAATTCTATTCTTATTCCCATACTAACCAAGTCCAGCCTTGCATTGATGCTATCTTTAGTCTTTTCTGACACATTGAATAGCCACTGATGATATTATCACAGATATTTTTTTCAACATGAATCATATCAACATGCATCCCCTACAAATGGTTTACCAAAATTAGTATACAAATCATTGACATTTTCAAACAGCTAGTCAACCATCAACATTGAAGGCCTTTCTCCACCACCGGTAACAATGTGTTTGAGGCAAAAATTTACGGTGCACGAGGAAGACATTCTTCTTACAATGTTCCAATCTCATCCAATATGTATCATCTTCACATATAGGGCATGCTAACCTTTGGTACTGTATCTTGACAGATTGCCATATGCCGAAAAATCTTTGATTGTGCCAAACAACATAGCCCTCAAAGTGAAAATTTCGTTTCTAAACTCATCATACATCTCCACACATATCTCCCACATTTCCTTTAAGTCTTTGATAAAAAAAAGTCAAGTATATGTCTATATCATTTTCTAGTTGTTTGGGCCCAGAGATTAACAGAGACAACATCATATGCTTGCGCTTCATGCTTAGCCATAAAGGTAGGTCATGAATCACCCAAATCACTGGCCATGTACTGTGAGTACTACTTTGAACACCATGTGGGTTAAATGTAACATCCCTAGCTGCTTTATGGATTGACGACTGTCCCCATAAACCAACACGATTCTTTTCAGCGTGTTTTGTCCTCACTCACACGCTTCCTGAGAAAACTTCCCAGGAGATCATCTATCCCAGAATTGCTCCAAGTCAAGCACACTTCATGATGGAGTTCTTAAGTGATGAGCTCCCGAAAAGAAGATACATCTTGTTTTTATAGGTAGCACCAATCAATTCATATAAGCCATCATCCTCAATTGTATAGAAGATGGAGTTCTTAAGTGATGAGTTCCCGAAAAGAAGATACATCTTGTTTTTATAGGTAGCACCAATCAATTCATATAAGCCATCATCCTCAATTGTATAGCCCCTTACCTACATAGTCTCAGGATCCCTCTCATTCCGGTGTGTAATCGGTTCATTCATGTGTCCCTCTGCCTAGAAGCCTGCCAGGAGCCGCTCCTTGTCCGTGCCCTCTTGCACCGGCGACCACTCCCTGCCCTCGTTAGCCCCGGGTGTCACATGACCACCAACTTCTGCTTGGTTCGTCCCCGAACCACACCGTATTTGGAGAGGTGCCGCTCTGATACCATTTGTGACATCCCAGACTGCTTTATTGCTTGACGGCTGTCCCTACAAACCAACATGATTCTTTTCAGCCTGCTTTGTCCTCACTCACACGCTTCCTGGGAAAACTTCCCAGGAGGTCACCCATCCTAGAATTGCTCCAAGTCAAGCACGCTTAACTGTGGAGTTCTTAAGTAATGAGCTCCGGAAAAGAAGATGCATCTTGTTTTTATAAGTAGTACCAATCAATTCATATAAGTCATCCTCAATTGTATAGTCCCATACCTACACAGTCTCAGGATCCCTCTCATTCGGTGTGTAATATTTTCATTCATGTGTCCCTCCACCTAGAAGCCTGCCAGGACCAGCTCCTTGTCCGTGCTCTCTTGCACCGACGACCACTCCCCGCCCTCGTCAGCCCCGAGTGTCACATTAAATCCGTCAATAGACATCACAAGGCGTAGATTTCTTGCTTCTTGCCCAAAATCAGGATAATCGTGATCAATTTTCGACCATTGAGGAGAATCTACCGGGAGTCGAAGCTTGTTATCTTGAATCCTTTGATCCTCATGTCATGTCAAGTGCTTTCCAACTTCTACACTACCGTACATGCGCCTAAATCTGGGTATAATGTGAAAATACCATACAAACTTCTCTAGACTCGATTCTATCAATTGCTTATATCGTGGGGCATTTCATTTTGGACATTCTCTTGACGATGCATATTCAATTCGAAATAATTAAAATGCAATTGTTAGGACAAGCATGTATCCTCTTATAGGTTATGCCAATATAGCATAACATTCGCTTAGCATCATATGTTTGACTAGGAAGCACATTATTCTCTGGTAACATTTCTTTCATATGTGTAAGTAACTCTGTAAAGCTCTTGTCAGTCCATCAATTATGGGATTTCAGGTTGTACAACCTTAACACTGCTAACAATCTTTTGAACTTAGTACAATCAGGATATAATGGTGTCTTTATATCACTTATCAACCTCTCAAACATTTGAGGACAATGATGAAGATCTTCTTCAAACGCATTTGCCATGTCTTTAAAATGGTCAACCTCATATATAAAATTTGTGTCATCATCATTTGATGCACTATTGTCTTTAAAACGACCACCCTCATCTCTTGTCTCTTCATGCATTGTCTAACATGTATAACTTTGATCAATTCCATGACATATTAAATAATCTTCCAACTCGTCTGCACTAATTTGCTCTGAATAACATCATTCTAAACAGGGGCATATGATTCTACTGCTGTTGTCTGTATGCTCAATTGTAACCCTAATAAACTCGTTGACTCTGTCCTCATATTCCCTCAACAAATGACTTGCAGTCATCTATCTCTAATCCATACTTTCCCAATTTACATATTAAATGCACACTAGAAATTTAAACAAGCATGTATGAAAGTAAAGGATGGAAAAAAAAAATACACGAAAGCATAGCGCTTGTGAACAACAGAGTGCTTATAAGGTCCAAAAAGGGTGCAACCAATTGTCTGAAAGCCTAACACTTATTAACACCAATGCACATGAGTTTCTTTGATGCTCTCGTGCTGCTGAACACCCGACAGAGTTTCCTCTCAACACTTGACAATCACCATAAACCCTAAACTAAAGAATGAAAGTAAGATAAATACCTAAGAAGAGCTTCCTTTCATGCTCTCGTGCAGCTGAACACATTCAAAGGGTTAGAGACGGAGCTCCTCCTTGTGAGAGAGGTTTTCGCAGTGAGTTGTGTTTTTCATGGTGAATGAGATAATGGTAAAAGTAAAAGTGTTTAAATTTTAAAACTGGAAAACAAATAACGTTTTTTCACTGAGCGCTATTAAATTAAACCTTAAATAGTGTTTGGTTATGGAGACGTTGTTATACTGAATATCTATAACGGCACATGTACAAACAAAGGCTATTATATATTTAAACCGTATATTAAAAGAAATAATGAGCAAAAATTTATCCTTTAATAGCACGATGTTATATAAGCGCTATCGAAACTCCTTTTAAAAAAAAGTATATATATTTTGCTTTGCGTTAATTTCTAATGAAAGTAAAACATTTTGTTCACTACAAAGTAATAATTTTTTCAACTGTGTACTTTTTACTATGTTTCATTATCAGACTATAGTGCATACAGCGTTAAATAAAAGAGAATTCAAAGAACTTATTTCTATTTTATCTCTTATGTTTCAAATTCATACTAACACGGTGTTTGAATACATTGTTATAGAGACTGGAAGACAATAAAAAATTCAATACATTGTTACAGAGACAAAAAAAAAATTGAATACATTGTTTTTTTTTTTTTTTTTGATAAGCAAAAGGGGACTAAGCCCTAGGGAATAAACAACTAAAAACCTCTAGGAAAACAAACAGAGGAGGCATCAACCTTCAAAGCAAGGGAAATAAAACTAGGCGGAAAATCAAAAATCCTAATCTGGTCACCAACAGAATGACCGAACTTTGCTAAAGCATCAGCAACTTGGTTGGCTTCCCTCAGAACATGCTGCCACACAATGTTGCAATCCCCATTGATGATATCCTGGATGTCTGAAACAAGCGAGAATGCATTATGGGTTCTGCAACGCCCATTAACAATCAAAGCTAAAGCAACCTTAGAATCTGTGTAGATTCTAAAACGCCGAAATCCCCTACTTCAGGCAATCCTTAAACCACGAAGAATCCCCCACAATTCAGCTTCAAGGATTGAGCAGGAACCAAGATGGGCCGTAAAAGCAAATAGGAAATTGCCTCTATCATCTCTAAACACTCCGCCACAAGCAGCCATAGACCCAGTTTGAGAGACCGAGCCATCACAGTTAAAGACATATTCACCCGGATCAGGATGGATCCATCGAATCTGAGAAGTATTTCTGTCAGAATCATCAACTCCACGCTACTTCAAGTTCTGATCTAAGCTAGCCTTGACTGCCTCAACCATCATCTTTGATCTATTCAAAAATTCAATTGGATACCAAAGATGATTATTTAAAATATCAACATTTCTCCTCCACTAAATCTTATCAATCATAACACCGAAGATTAAATTCCAGCTAATGCCATCCAAAGACTCGGTACTAATCAGATTCTCCTAGACCCAAACATGCCAATCTCGTTGATCAAAAAAGGAAGAAGAAAAGGAGCTTGTACTTAGGATATGATTCCAAGCTTCTTCCACTGCTATGCAATCCTTAAAGACATGGAAATGACTTTTGACATCTTGAAGACAAATGCTACACATATTTGTGTTGGATAAGCCCCTACTAAAACGAGTTCCATTTGTCAAGAGAGCTTCATGGCTGATCTTCCAGAGAAGGGTTCGAATGCGCTCTGGCCCAGCCCAGGTCCACACTGCCATAAAAAGCTTCCTGTTAGGGTGCCTATCCATGTGGTGAATGACTTCAAAAACCGTGGACATAGAGAAGGCACCGCCATTTGTTGGGCTCCATGCCAGACAGTCTAGAATGTTAGACCCATTGGGTGGGTTCATACCCGTTATTCGGTTAAGAATTGGGCTTGGAATGACATGCTGAATGGATTGAAGATTCCAAGTGACCCTACTAGAAACAAAATCACTAATAGTCTTGGAAAAGTCCACATTTGGCCCTACACCAGCAAAGTGAGACAAGGGTCCAACGTTAGGGATCCAACTACCAGTCCAGAATTTAACAAGCCCACCATTTCCAATCCTCCACACAATATTTTTTGAAAAGTTATCCCAGGCCCTGCAAAGTCCACGCTAGAAATTACTACCACCCTTGCTTCTATCCACCACAGAGAGACATTGATTGCCACAATTATATTTACTCTTGATAACCGAAGTCCACAGAGCATTGGAATTAGTACAAAGGTTCCGATTGGCTCTCATCATGTAAGCTAGATTAACATCTCTATCTTTCCTAAGGCCTAATCCTCCATCTTTCTTTGGACAGCAGACTCTATCCCACGAGACAAGATGAACTTTCTTTACTTGGCTAGAGTCCCTTCAAACAAAATTCCTGCCCAACTTGTCACTTCATCACAAATATTTTTAAGAAGAGACATTGTTTGCATAACATAGGAAGGCAATGCTTGCAACACCGATTTAGTTAAAGCAACCCTTCCTACAAAAGAAAGATTCTTTGCTTTCCAAGAACTCAAATGCTGGTTAACCTTGTCAAGAATAAAATGACAAGTTTCCTTGGATGCCCTCTTATGAAGAGTGGGGACACCAATGTACTTTCCCAAATCATCTGTCCACAAAATACTTAGAGCATTGCTCAATTACTGCTTTGAGTGCCAACCCACATTCCTTGAGAAATAAACTCTAGATTTTTCTTTACTAACCTTTTGTCCCGAGCTTGAACAAAAAAGGTCCAAAATGGTTTGCACAATCTGAACTTGCTCCATATTAGCCTCCGCAAAGAAAATAAGATCATCTGCAAAGGCTAAATGAGAAATGAAGGGGCCTCTTCTGCATAATCTGATAGGTTTCCAAATTTTACTATCCACAGCTAAGGAGACCATCTGAAATAGCCTCTCAATACACAGGACAAGAAGGTAAGGATAGATCAGATCTCCTTGCCTAACACCCCTCGACGGAAAAAATTCCTCCAAAGCCTCACCATTCCGAAGCATGCGCATACTGGAAGAGGAAATACAATGCCAAATAATTTCAATCATATTTTCCGGAAAACCATTATCTTGAAGAGTATCCTTCACAAAGGGACATTTGAGTCTATCATAAGCCTTCTCAAGGTCAACCTTAATCGCCATCCAACCTGTTCTACCTGATTTCTTTCTCATGGAATGGAACACATCTTCGGCCACAATAATGTTTATCCCCACTTTGGTGATGGGGTACAAAACTACTCTGGAATGGACCAACCAGCTTACCCATTAATCCTCGAATTCTCTAGGCAATAATCTTGGTAATGACCTTGTAAGAGACATTACACAAGCTTATTGGTCTGAAACCCCGCATACACGACACCACCTCTCTCTTCGGTATCAAAGTGATGAGAGTATCATTCATATCTTTGATTTTCTTAGAATCAACGAAAATCTTCTTAACAAGTTCACAAAACTCTTTTCCAATCACTTGCCACTGGTTCTGAAAAAATATGGCTTGAAAACCATCTAGCCCCGGCGCTTTAAAACTCCCCATATCTTTTTATAATATCAAAGATCTCTACCTCAGTGACTGTCTATCCAGCATTAGCAACTCTTGAGGATCAATTTTGGGGAAAACACCGGAGAGGAACAAAGGAGAGAAGAGCCCATCATCCATGTAAATATCTCTATAGTAATCCACCACCATCTTCTCCAAATCATTCTGATCACTAACCCACTCACCTCGATCATTCTGTAGAGAATCATACCTATTTTTTCTTCTTCGAATTGTTGTAACTCCGTGAAAATACCGAGTATTTCAGTCACCATGATGCAACCATTGGGCTCTTGATTTCTGAAATCAAAAAACTTCTTCCTGGTCTAGAACACATTCATAATCCTTCCAGACCTTTAGATATTCTTCTTCCACGCCAACATAGGACAAAGATTGGCGCTAGTTATCGAGCCACTCTAGTCTACGAAGAAGGGCTTTCTTCCTAGACTTAATGCACCCGAAAACATCCTTGTTCCATCTCTTAAGAACATTCTGCAGAAGAAACAACTTATCATTCCATTCATTATCATGAACATCCCAGTGACTTCGACTGAATTCAGGAAAATCATCGTGCATGATCCAAGCAGCTTCGAACCTGAAGGGCCTTCTCCTCATATTCATCCTTTCCACACATTCAAACCTCAGTAAAATAGGCCTATGATCAGACTTAAGAAGGGGGAGATGCTGAACATATGCCTCCTGATGACTCATGCGCCAATCCAAGTTAATAAGACATCTATCAATTATTCCTTCCATAGAGCCTTTCTTCCACATAAATGGATGCCCTTGGAACCCCGCATCAATGAGGTTACACTCCTGCATAGTACCTCTAAATCTATAGGAATCTCTATGCAGTTGGACATTGACTCCTCCCTTGCGCTCATGCCGGGAGAGGCTACTGTTGAAATCTCCTATCACTACCTAAGCTCCAGACACCGATTGATAAAGCTCAACCATATCACTCCACAACTGTTGTCTACGAGAATACTGGGGAGCTCCATAAACAGTAGTTAAAGATCATTGCCTATCATATTACCATCTAACCTTCATGTTGAAAATTTGAGAGGAATGACTTACCACATTAATAGTCCTCCAAGATTTATCCCAAAGACACTAGATGCCCCCTGAATGACCGCTAGCATCTTGAACAAAGCTACCACTGAACCCTAACTTCTTTAGTATACCAGCTACCCTACTGCCACTAGTATGAGTTTCCATAAGAATCATAAAATTTGATTTGTAAGAATTCTTCAGATCCTTCATCAAGGACACGAAACCTTTACTTGTTGTACCCCTACAATTCCAACAGATTATATTCATTGGGAAGGATTTTGGGGAGGAGGTACCACACTTCTAGAATCACTCTTCTGCATAGCCGTAGCTTGATTACTACAAACAAGAGACCCATCATGATGGGCTATCTCCTTCGGGTTGACATTTTCATGCAAGAGTTTGTTTTTAAGTTTATGATCAAACTCCACTGCTTCCGAATCAACATGCACCTGCACCGAATGTAAAAGGTCCATCCCATGCAAGCTTGTAACGTATCTTGCTGTCGGAGTTGCATCTATCTCATTCTCTCCAAAATCATAGCTTCCTCCATTTTTTTATTCTATTTGCCATGATCTTGTTTACTTTTGGAGGTACCCTCATCGTCTTTATCACCTTTACCACTCTGTTTACTCACTGAGGAGGAGCTTCTTTTAAAGCTTTGATTAGCGACATCTTTAAAATATTTATTACGGTTTGTTTGGGGATTTTTACCCCCTCGTGAGTTCCTAACGCGTTCATTCTGGAAAGGTTTGGACACATGCAAGCTCACGTGAGTTTTAACTGGCGAGTAGTTGTGGCCAATTGAGTCTCAGGGACAAAATCAACATCTGCATTTAAAGCGGGGGCATCTTCCTTATTTATGACTTCAACCTTCTCACTCCTATCCTTAGTCCCAGGATCATACTTGTTATCTTCTTCCCCCCATCACTGGAGAGAATCTCGAGCCCTTCTTTTCTGGTCTCACCTCCTTAACTGATTCCTTCTTATTAGCCGCTGCCCTAGGTAAGGGTTTCTGTTTCTCACTGCTATCCCGCATAAATCTCCTCTGATTCCTCTTATCTATCATCCACGGACCATAAGGAGGGGGATCTTCCGAAACAACCTCCCTCTCCTGATTTTTCGGGATATTATTCTGCACATTGATGATGTCATCCCTACCATCATCTCGACAACAAAAGCTTGTTGAATTTCTTTCATCATTAACAACAAGAGCTTGCTGAATCTTCCAAGACTTGTTGAAAGCAAGGGAGCTGTGGAATTTTATAATAGAAAATATTCCCGCCCTTCAAGCTTTAACTTAGATTCTCTAGTGAGGATGGAGCACAAATCTACATTATAGGTTTTATTGCGACCCACGTCCTCTCTTCTGGGTTTTATTACGACTCACGTTCTGGATTTTATTGAGTCTGATTTCTTCCATCTTTCCCACACGAGAAACGGAACTCCCTCAATGAAGAAAAAGACGGATTGAGAACGAGAGTTGATAAAATTTGGAGTGTAAAGGGAAACAAAAACATAGGACAATTATTTATGGAAGAGATATTGTTGAAATACAAAGAAACATAATTAATAATGAATTGTGAAAATTGTGCGTCCAATATCCCGTTTTTGGTGTAGAGATATTATTGTCCATTAACTTCATAAACTGTTTCAATTAAATGCGGGAGAGAGTTGGTCACCCACCTAGAGGGGTATGCCGCTTTGTTTTGAATTGCAGAAAAGATAGTGTTTCCTCAAGCAAGTGCTATTATAGTTATTCCTTTAACAGTGTTTACTTGATAGAACGTTATTAAAGTTATTACGTATAATAGCAAATCTTCGGCGAAGCGTTGTAAGAGGTGGACCGCATTTTTAAATAAAGGTATCAGGTAGAGATATTATTTATATAAGGAAATGATATTAAAGGTTTATATGTTAATAGCGAATCCTCAGGTTAGCACTATTAAATACTTTCGTGCATTTTTTCAGAGCGCCTGCTGCCGAAACCGCTATTAAGTGTGCGTTATTAAATTCCGAATCTGGCATATTGTAAAGTGGTTATTTAGAAAAGCACTTTTATTACAAGTCCTAAACTATTTATTAAATGGTCCTATTTACTAAGTAGTCATCACTTCAATCATTAGGAGGTTCCAAGTAGTTTCATCCTCAAATGCATGTTTGGAAGTCAATTGGTTGACCATCACTTTTTGTAATGCCTCTTGAACTCTTCTTTGCCTAGCCCGGGTCATTAGTCCTTGAATGTCTTTTAAGTGTGGGACCCACTACCCTTGTGTTCATGATCACACCAATAGGCCTATATTGATGAACAGGCCACTAAGCCTTCACAAATAAACAAGTAAGTAGGTCTTTACATTTAATTAAATAGACCAGTAGATCTTTATTTTCAAATATTATAAATATTATAAATAATGAGTTAAATTTCTGTACACTGTCGGTGTAAAAGATCTTTGCACCGACATCCAATAATATCTAAACAAATCAACAAAATTGTTGATTCTCTCTCTTAGTTATTAAAATAAAGCACAAGTGTCAAGATATTAGTGAATGTTAGTGTAAAACTTTTCACACTGACAGTACATACTACTTTAATTCATAAATAATATATTATAATATTATAATATATTAGTTATATGTGTGTGTGTGTGTGTATGTATGTATATATGTGTGTGTGTATTAAATAGGCGACCTGATATGTCTAGTAGGCTTTTCTTAAAGTCTTAGCCTGACATCTATAGCTATATAAGCTTTTGAAAAAGCCTTGATGTTGCCTTTTTTATTAAATAGGCTAGGGTAAGCTGGGTCTTGAATACGCTAGGTTATATGCCGGCTGTCGAGCAGGCTGCCTGACCTATTCCCTGCTCTACGTGCTAACATGCATATAAGAAGCTGCCTAGTAAAAAAAGGGCAATCCAACGACATGAATTTGGTACTTGCCAATAAATTTTCACATGTTAAACACACACCTTCGGGCTTTCCAGCTTTGTCGAACACACTCTGACTATAATGATCAATCTTTAATTCAACCAAACAAATACAATCTTTAATTAATTGTTAATAAAAGAAATCAATCAAACCAAGGGAAAAAATTGAATTGTTGCCTATGTATCATTAGAAGATAAACTATTAGACACAATAAGAAATGAAAGCAACAAAATTATGGTAAACTAACATCAATAAAACGACAACAAAAAGAAGACTACTGCACAAGAAAAAAACTATATAGCTCAAAATCTTAGAAGCATGAGTCACACAAATTCTTATACTTACTAGTGTGAAATGAGCATTTATCACTGACTTAATACATCATATTTTATAATTGAAGAGCGTCGCTCGTTTTTTATTGTAGGAGCAATATCATATCTTTGACACAAAAAAAAAAATTAATCGATTTGGTTAAGTTTAGAACTACTGGGTTATTGTTTTTTTTTTTTTTTTTTTTTTTTTTCTTTTGAAGGAAAGAACTACTGGGTTTGACAATAGGTTGAGGGAACGTATGGATAGATAAACTCCCGTTTTTGTTTATAGCGGACGAAGTATGCAAATTCCCGTATAGGTGACAGCAACATCGGATCCTTCATAATCAATGTCCTAATAATAATGACCCGTGACATACGTTATGGACGAATAATAAATAGAGTCGTCACTCTCTGATTACATAAGCACCAACATAATAATTATTTAGAGAATAATATTAGATAAAAAATTCATTACGTATAAAAGAAATTGAATTTCATTTTTATATATTGTTGATGTAGAATTCTCTACGCTATCAATTACAAATCATCTCATATGTAATCACATTTTAAATATAACGGCAATTTAAGATTGATTGGCAGTACCAAAAAATATCACTGACAATGCATAGTAATTAAACATAAAGAATTTTTTTTTTACCAATAAATAAATTATATGAATAAATAATAATACATATCAATAAAAAAAACTTTATAACGTTTTTTTTTTACAGTCTTTACTAACGTTTCTTATAATTTCTTTTTACGTTGTTCTTATAAATTATGTATACGCACGAGCACGAACGTCAAAAGTTGTAGAAAATATAATAAGGGACGCAGTTTTCTCTATTAGTATATTCTTAAAAGTAAACGGTGCTGTTTGTGGCTGCGCCAGTTAGGTCCATTGCTCCATTACCAATAGATACGAATATACGATTGTACCATAAAAAATTGATGTTATTTTTTTTGAACCAGAAAGAACTTACTTCATATCATTAATAACAATATGAGAAATACAAGATGGTAATGTGCTAAAGACATGAGATAAAGCATTAACAAAAGCTGCTCTAGCCAAAGCATGAGCAATCCCGTTGGCTTCTCTCTTAACAACTACAACTTTAAAGTTTGGTTTGGTAACTAACGAGTAATGTTATTTTGACACCCAAATTAGATATCATGGGGGACATCCTAATATTTCAATAGGTTATGAATCACTTTACTCTTTTTCTTTTTTAGTTTTATTGATTCATAGCCTATTAAAATATTAAGATGTTCCCATAATATCCAATTTGGATGTCAAAATAACAATATCCGTAACTAAAATACTCCTACAGGCTCTAATTAAATAGCCAAACTCAGTCCCATCAGTGTAAAGCTGTGACAGCATTTGCACACTGTTAACAACCTTGGAGCTGTTACTTTCCAATAATACCATAATAAATCGATATTCTCATATAAAAAATCTCATACATATTTCATGCATAATTTTTTAAGAGTAATGCTAAATGGTTCGAAAATCTTTGACGAATCACGAATAGTATGGACCAATCACAAGTAAGAGAGGAGCAAGACCAATCAGCAGCACTTAATAAAATGCATTACTTAACAAATGAAATTTTCTATTCACACGTCGTTTTACGAAATTGTTTTCGTACTAAACATCATTCTCCATTATTTAATTATTGTCTTTAACTTTTAGATAATTTTAATTTTATAATATAAAACAATTATATTTTGAATTATAAAAAGTACAATTATTAAAATGATTGTCAAAATTTACTCTACAAGTAATATTATTCTAAAAATATATACACCACGGTGCCAATCAAAAGAAAAATAAAACAGAAGCAACACACTAAGTAATAAATAATACAACAAAATAAAGTTCTTTAGCGTGGCTTCTAGAATAGGATAGGAGGAGTAGATACGTCATCAATGATTGTGATCACAGCTCACATGATAAAAAAAATATGTAAATATTAAATTGATTAATTACATAATTAATTAAAGTGAAGACCCAAATTAGTCCCCGAAAAATTTTGCCACTAGTGCAGAAAAGGCATTTCACATCGGGGCTTTAACATCGGTTTTAACAAAACCGATGTGAAAAAGAAGGCGGTGGCATTTTTGAAATTAATCTAAAATCTTTGAACATCGGTTTTTATCATAACCGATGTTAAATATCTTTCCACATCGGTTAGTTTATTAAACCGATGTCTAAAAATACAAAGGGAAAAAAATGTTGGATATCTGATAAACATTTCGCATCGGTTTTGAGAGAACCGATGTCTATTATTAATTAACAACATCGGTTATTAAAAAACTGACGTTAAAACACTAAAACCAAAAAATTGAATTAAAAAAATCAATTAGTTAACACATCGGTTTATTGTAAAACCGATGTTAAAGGTTTAACACATCGGTTTATTTTTAGAACCGATGTTATACTTCTTTTCTTCTATTCACTTCCCTCGTTCCTCGTTGGCGCTGCTACTCAAACATTTGGACCCTAAGTGTTTTCTCTCTTACGTGAGCTCAGTCCATTGCAACCCTAAGTGTTGGCGCTCAGTCCATTGGAAACCAGGGATATTTTCCCCATGAGCTCAACTGTAATGCTCACACCGTCTTCCATCTGTACCCGCTAACCTCAATCTGTTCCTTGCTTATCCGTCGCGTCGCCATCTACGGCTTGGGAGGACCAACATTCACTCTCCGCCGTTCAAGCCACCCACCATTTTCTTCTATATTCGTTTTCTCTGCCGTTCAAGCCACACCCATCATTTTCTTCCGTTGGTTCCTCGTATCCATTATACTTCATATCTGATTTTTCTAGAGGTATGTTTTTAGCTTGTTCTTGTTTTATATGGAATAATAAAGTTTTGACTTTTTTTTCTCTCTGATTTGGCTTCAAGATTGGATTTTTATTCCACATGGGTATTTGTTTTTGTTTCTTGGTGAACTGTTTGCATGCATTTGATTTTCTTCTAAGGTAACCAGAGGCGGTCCTTCTCAGTGGCAGAGGGGAGCAATGGCTCCCCCCAACAATTTTTTAATTTTACTTTTTGTGAGTATAAATTTGTTAGAAGGCACCCCTCACAAAACTTAGTTACCCTTGTAGCATTTTCACTGCACTGAGAAAGAAAATAAAAGAAACAAGCCAGGCTGGTTTTTGGTTGCAGGCATAACACGTGTTAGTAGTACTGGTCAAAGCTCTACAGGAACAAATTAAAAAGAGTTCAAATAAATTAGACAGTCAACTTAGAGTTATGATATTTTAACACCAAAATTTGATACCATAGGGGATATCCTAGTTTTGAGTAGGTTGTGAATCAATGAAATAAGAGAGACAAGTAAAGTGATAAACAACTTACTCAAAACTAGGGTGTCCCCCATGATATCAAATTTTGGTGTCAAAATATCATAACTCTTCAACTTATAATTTATCATTTTTAAATTAGTGTGTACAGAGAAAACTTGGTTGGGAGGAGAAAACTCAATAGGTTTCCCGACGGAAATTAGTCATTGTTAACAATGGTAGGTACTTCGTACATATAACATGGTTACAGAAAAATTAAATAAATAAATTAGCGTGGTGGTTAAATTAGTGTCATTTATATTGAAAATGTAAACATCTTCACTTCAAGAGCATCCTTCTAATGATCAATTGGTTTAACATATGAACAACATTTCAAGATTCAAAAATTCATAGTTGATGAATTTGATGTTAATTCTTTAACTTTTGGTTTGTGCAATTAGTTTTAGCTTCTTTCTCTTTCTCTTTCAGGGTTTCTTGATTATTTGCAACTTAGGATTTCGTTTCCACACTTGTTGTGTTTCTTCCCACACCCGGTAAGCTTTCTCATCTTAATTTTTCTAGTTTGATTTCTGTTTGCTTTGATTTAGGGATTGGAGTGTTTTATTACTTTTTTAGTGTTAATTAATTAGTAAAGCCTTAGTTTCCCGTTTGAGATGCAATATTAATGAGCACACGTGTATGTGCTTAAGGTACAGCTCATTATATTGGATCTTGAATTGTCCAAGTTGGACAGTTTGGGAAAAAACTTTTTTTTCATTCAGTTAAAATAGTTATTCATTGATTCTCATGTTATATACCTGATGAAAGTTCGGATTGGTACATTTCCTTTTGTTCTCCGGGTGCATACTTTATCGTGGTGGATGGCATCGCGTTCAAGTCGTGTACGTCGGAGACCGAAGGGAAATGCTGCCGAAATTTCGTTGAGTATGAGCATGAGAGTTAAGGACTAACTGTTAACCGAATGTTGAAAAAGTTTCTTCTCGAATGGGATAGGGCCATACCCTATCATAAGAAGTAGTTGATGAAGATGTTGGACTAAGTATGAAGTTAATGTTTTAGTCATGGATCGCGGTTGGATGAATGCTAGACGGACAAGTGATGAGTATGAGAATGGAGTGGAAGATTTTTTACAATTTGCTAAAACAAATGCTCCTAATAGTAGTGACGAAAGGTTTTGTTGTCCTTGTGTTAACTGTTTGAATGAGAGACGACTAGAAGCTGACGAGATACGGGATCATCTTATTTGTGAGGGGATTTGCAAGAGTTATACAATATGGATATGTCATGGTGAAACATTAGACAGGCCAAGGGTGTCGGATAGAGAGGAAGTTGATGACGTAGATATGGACGATGGACTAGAGGACATGATCCGTGATATTGGGCAAGAGTCCTTTCGGCGAGCACATGTGTATGATACTTTGTGCAGTGATGCGGAAGTGGCTTTGTATCCGGGGTGCACTAATTTCACACGGTTGTCAGCGGTGTTAAGATTGTTCAATGTGAAGGCGAGAAATGGGTGGAGCGATAAAAGCTTTACCGAATTGCTTGAGTTGTTGAAAGACATGCTTCCAGAAGGTAACACATTACCATCCCGAAACTATGAGGCGAAGAAGATATTGTGTCCGATGGGTATGGAGTATAAGAAAATACACGCTTGCCCCAATGATTGTATATTGTACAGGAAAGAGTTTGAAGAGATGCACGAGTGCCCCAGGTGTGGGGTATCACGACACAAAGTGAAGGATGATGATTCTAGTTGTGATGCGGTCACCAAGGGTCCTCCTGCGAAGGTGTTATGGTATCTTCCAGTAATTCCGCGGTTCAAGCGATTGTTTGCTAATGAAAAGGATGCAAAGAATATTAGATGGCATACAGATGAGAGGAAATGTGATGGACAGCTTCGTCATCCGGCTGATTCTTTGCAGTGGAAGAGAATTGATAGTTTGTTTCCGGAGTTTGGCAATGAGCCCAGAAACCTCAGGCTTGGACTTGCTACCGATGGAATGAATCCATATGGAAACTTAAGTAGTATTCATAGTTCATGGCCTGTTCTCTTGGTAATTTACAACCTATCTCCTTGGTTGTGCATGAAGCGCAAATACATTATGTTAAGTATGATGATTCGGGTCCAAAACAGCCAGGAAATGATATTGATGTTTATCTGAGTCTGTTGATTGAAGACTTGAGAAAGTTGTGGGATGAAGGCATTGATGTGATCGACGGGTATTGCCGTGAGACTTTCAGATTGCGTGCCATGTTATTTTGCACCATCAATGACTTTCCAGCATACGGGAACTTGTGCGGGTATAGTGTTAAGGGGCATAAAGCATGTCCAATATGTGAAGAAGGCACATGTTACCATCAACTGCAACATGGAAGGAAAACAGTCTACCTTGGGCATCGGAGATTTCTCCAGCATAATCATCCTTATCGTAGGTTGAGAAAAGCTTTCAATGGACTTCCGGAGAATGCAATTGCTCCGGTGGCCTTGACTGGAGACCAAGTTTGTGAACGGGTGAAGAACACTAATGTTATCTATGGGAAGTCCCAAAAGAAGGCTACTGAGAAGAATATATGGAAGAAGAGGTCGATCTTCTTTGATCTTCCATATTGGTGCAAGCTTGATGTAAGACATTGTATTGATGTGATGCATGTGGAGAAAAATGTGTGTGACAGTTTAATCGGAACGCTTCTCAACATTCAAGGCAAGACAAAGGATGGTGTGAATGCTCGTCTGGATCTAGTTGCGATGGGTATACGAGAGCATTTAGCTCCACATAAAGTGGGGGATAAGAAGACTTATTTGCCCCCAGCATGCCATACTTTATCAAAGAAAGAGAAAAGAAGTTTCTGTGAATGTCTACGGGGAGTCAAAGTGCCACAGGGTTACTCTTCAAATATCAAGAGACTTGTCTCAATGAAAGATCTCAAATTAGTTGGCTTAAAGTCTCATGATTGCCATGTCTTGATGCAACAACTACTACCGGTGGCCATTCGTGACATCTTGCCTAATAAAGTCAGACATGCCATTACTAGGTTATGCTTATTCTTCAATGCTATATGTAGCAAGGTCATTGACACTAAAAAGTTGGATGACTTGGAAAATGAGGCAGCCATTATCTTGTGCCAATTGGAGATGTATTTTCCACCTTCATTTTTTGACATCATGGTTCATTTGATTGTTCATCTAGTGAGGGAGATTAGATTGTGTGGCCCCGTTTATTTAAAGTGGATGTACCCGGTTGAGTGATACATGAAGATCTTGAAAGGATATATGAAGAATCCACACCGTCCCGAAGCATCTATTGTTGAAAGGTATGTTGCAGAAGAAGCTATTGAGTTTTGTACAGACTACATGTCAGAAGCGGAACCTGTAGGGCTTCCGAAGTCTCGTCATGAAGGAAGATATGATGGGAAGGGTACACGAGGTATCACTGTTAAGAGCATGGATCGGGAGGAAGTGCTTCAAGCACATTTGTATATATTGAATAACACTGATGAGGTTGAACCATACTTATGTGAGCACAAAAGCATCATCAACGAAACTTATTAGATGTACTTTAATTAATGTTTATTTTCTTATGATAGGTCTATTGATGCAAGCCGCATGCTATGTGGTGAAAGGCGTCGGCCCATTAGATGGATTATTCCTAACATAAGATATTTATTAGTTCAAACGCTTCAAGCGCAGTGGGTATAATTATTGATTTCTATTTAATTTCTCATATTCTAACTAGGTTTCATTTGTACGTAGTCTCATAGACAACGTGGATCATGGGAATGTGGATACTATGTGATGAAGTGGATGGTCGAAATTATCTCCTCCGGTATCACTGAAAGATGGCAGGAGGTAAATGCTAATTGGTACAATTAGTTGTAACAATTATATATAGATTCGTTATATGTTTAATTTTAGTTTATTACTTAAAAGATATAATCTAATTATGTCCAATTAAACTTGCAGATATTCAACAATCCGACTCCACTCTCTGATGCCGACATAAAAAACATAAGGATACGTTGGGCAAATTTCTTTCTTGAAGTGTACCAACATTAGTTTGTATGTAGTTAGTATATAAACGCATCATGTAATAGCTATAGTATACTTTTGACTGATATATGTTTTGACATGAAATCTATAATATATCATATGTAGCTTTTTGGTTTCTAATTATCTTTGTTGTCTGAATGTTATTGAATATATTTATTGTTAGTAGACTTTTAATTTAGTGTGTTTTGGTTGTACAAAAATGATTCTGTAGACAATATAGATTCTGTATTGATCTGGATTACTGGATTACTGGATTACTGAAACAGGGGAAGGACTGTCAATACTGAGAAGGATGATTTTAAAAAAAAAAAAACTAAAATTCACATCGGTTTTCATCAAAACCGATGTGGTAACCCAACTTTCCACATCAGTTTTCATCAAAACCGATGTGGTAACTCAACTTTCCACATCGGTTATATTAAAAACCGATGTTGAAAGTTTGTTTTCCACATCGGTTTTTTAATATAACCGATGTGGAAAGTTGAGTTACCACATCGGTTTTTATGAAAAACCGATGTGGAAAATTGCTGAAAAGGGAATGTGGCTTTCTGAAACAGACTTTTTTACATCGGTTTTAAAACCGATGTGAAAAGTGGTAATAAACCACATCGGCCTTTTCAACATCAGTTTAACAACCGATGTGAAAAGCCAAAAAAAAACCGATGTGAAATCCCTTTTCTGCACTAGTGTGCGGACCCACTTTTAGTCCCTAAAAAAATAAATTAACCATTTAATCTCTCAAATTTTTAAAGCGGGACGCACTGGTCCCTAGAATTAGTTCTGACGTATATTTACTTATCCGTATGTCCCATTAACCATCTTATTTGGCTTGTTAGTGGTCTTACGTTCCTTTTGACAGATTTCGTTGGTGGAAAACAAATAAAATATGAAAACATGCACAATTTTAAAATTCAAATACCTGAAAATTGTACTTTTTTTCACTTTTCTTTAATTTTTCACGTCAGAAATTCATTATAGGTCATGCAAGATTATTAATGGGTCAAATAGAATGGTTAATGAGACACATAGACAAGTAAATAGACGTCGGAATAAATCCAGGGACTAATGGTCCCGCTTTGAAAATATGAGGGATTAAATGATTATTTTATTTTTTTAAGGATTAAAAGTAGGTCCCCGAAATTTTTTAGGGACCAATTTGGGCATTCACTCTAGTTAATAATAGTATATCCAATAGGATAATTAATTGGAGTTACTTAACTTCACTTTTTATGAGTCTTATCATGTCATGTTACTTTTTTTTTTTTTTTTTTTACTTTGGAGGATGCTAATCAGTGCCCTCAGAATATTGATTAAGAATCAAAAGAGGTAAGTTTGCGGGGGTAGCTCAACTAATTTGAGCTAAGGGTATAGGGAGTTAAAGGAGCTGAAGGTTCAGGGTTCAAACCCCGGTAAAGGAGAAAAAACTAACATAACAACTAACATTTCTGAGCTCAAGCTTGCACTATTAAGCTTCTTGGGTGTTTGAATGTGATATGGACTTTTGAAGGTTCTATAGTTCTTTGGTTGTTGGCAGATGTTTTGGCTTGTTAGTATGTTCCTTTTCTACTATGCTCTTCTGCTATATGGGTTATGCTCCTTTGAGTTGAGCTTCATTATTGGCTTAGATCACTTGATGGGTTAGATCACTTGATGGGTTGGAAAGTTGTTATATGGTTAACTTCTGGTGGGGTAATTTTAACTCAATAGTTATTAATTCTTTTGTCTGGTGGTATAGGAGGCTTTTTGTTCTCCTTTGTTGTTTGTTCTACTTTGCAGGTTGTTTTTCTTAGTGAACCTTCGTTTAATTGATTATGGTCTCTTCTTTGGGGCAACTTCAATTTTATATAGGTTTCTTTGTTACCTTTGCATACAGGTTAGAGTACCCCTGACCTAGCTAGTACTGTTAGTCAATATACCTTTTGCTTATTAAAAAAAAAAAAAACTTAATGTTTGTCTATATAAAAAAAAGAGAGGCAAGTTTGTGTGGGAAAGTGGTGTATTTATATTCTTTAAGCAACTTTACACTTTAATAGTGCAACTCTTAAAAGTTCATTAAATGGGTTCCAAAAGTTACCCCAAATCTTTATTTACATTTATTTTTGTTTAAATTTAAAATAGGCTAAATTATACTTTTGGTTCCTCATCTTATTTTGCAAATTCATTTTGGTCATTTATCTTTAAAATATTCATTTTAGTCCTTTATCTATCAAACATTATACAAAATGGTCATTTCCGTCAATTTTGTTACTAACATCGTTAACGTTAACTTACGTGGCAGTTAAATGATGATTTGGGCAGCTGAGTTGGCACATTATCCATGTGGCAATATATGTCAGAGCCACATGAGAGGACCAAACTGAAACCAAGAAACGAGATAAAGGACCAAAATGACACAAAAAAATAAGATAAATGACCTAATCAAGTATTCTTCTCCAACGAGTCTACTTCCCCACCACTAAGTCTTCTTCCCTAAATTGATGACCTAGGGTTTTTGGAGAGTTGCTATTGCTCAGGTATAAGTTTAGGGTTTTAACTCTATTGCCAAATTTGATGGATTATTCGCAAAATTAGATGGATTATTATCCTTTTCAACACTTCCAATTGGAATTTGACAATGGCGACTAAATTGTTCTTCAAAATTACAAGTTTTGTGGGTAATGATGAATAAACACTTTAGAAGGCCAAGGGGGGTTTTTGTAAAGTCTATTTTGTTGGACAATTCATATTTCTCAGGTTCAATCCACTACAAAAAAAAGCCTGATTACCGACGGCCAAAAACCGTAGGAAATGCTAAAAATCCGTCGGAAAAGCGCGTTTCCAACGGACTTTTCAACGGGCCAAATCCGTCGAAATTTCCGACAGCTTTTTCCGTCGGTAACGTTTTTCCCGTCGGAAACGTTGCTAACGGAAAAAGCCGTCGGTAATTAACTTTTTTTTAAAAAATTATTAATTATCTTTTTTTAAAATATAAATTATTAATTCTTTTTTTATTTTAAATATGACATTTTTTATTTTATAATATTGAGTTGGTGGCCGGAATTCCTCAAGCACGGTGGCTGGTACTCCAAACTGGTGGTGGGTGGCTGGTACTCCAAACTGGTGGTGGTTCTCTGGAGAAGAAATAGATTCCGTCACTATAATGCACAAACAGAGAAAAGAGTTGGAGGAGAAGGTGGCTGCTTACCTCAATGTGGTGGCATGCGGCGGAGAAGGAGGTGGCGCAGGCGGCGTACGGTTCGGTCTCGCACGGTGGTGGAGAAGAAAGAAGGGAAAGAGAAAGGAAAGAGAGGGAGAAACGAAGAAGAAGAGGAAGAAGGAACATATGGTGGCTCACGGTGGGGGGTGGGGGGTGGGTGGCCGGAGAGGACAGGAAGGTGTGGTCGTGGCTGGGGTCGCCGGTGAGGAGAGGGAGAAGAGTGGGGAGAGCAAACACGAAACAAGAAATGAGGGGGGAGGGAACCGGTTTATATAGATAAAAGGAAATTACCGACGGACTAGGCCGTCGGTAACTAACGACGGATTCAAATTTCCGACAGCGGGATCTAAATTTCCGACGGCTTTTGCTGTCGGTAATTCAAAAAAAGACTACCGACAGAAAATTCCGTCGGTAACTGAGATCTTAATTCAAAAAATGATTATCGACGAAAAATTCCATCTGTAACTGAGATCTGATTTTCCGACGACCTCCCAAGATTTCCGACGGCTTTTGCCATTGGTAATTCAAACAAACGATTACCGACGGAAAATTCCATCGGTTATTGAGATTTGATTTTCCGACGGAAAATCCGACGATAACAGGTAATAGGCATTTCCGGCAGAAATTCAGTCGGTACAGACGTGCGCCAAAAAAATCGCATTTCCCGCCATTGATACCGACAGAATTACCGACGGAAAAGCCGTTGGTAACCTTACTGACGGATTTTCTGTCGGTAATTCTTGTAACTTTTGCTTTCCAAGCTTTCCGACGGAGGTTTCCGTCGGTAAGTTGTTAGTTTCCGACGAAAATTGTGGTTGTCGGTAACAATCCGTCGGAAATCCTGCCTTTTCTTGTAGTGATCTATTCAATTACTTCTAGGTTTCTCTATATTCCTTGTTATTCTCTTTATTACACGTTAATTTATTAAATTTATGGGGAAAAAATTCCATTGTCTGCATTCAATCCACAAAACATATGCCATCTTCATCCTAGTCTCACCCCAAACCATAATTGCAAAATACCAAGAACTTCAAGAAGGGAGTGTTGAAAAAGGTACTAATCCATCGAAGATGTATCAGGACTTGAAGAAGATGTTCCGGTGGCTTGAGATGAAGAAGGAAATGGTGGAATTTGTCCAGTTCGGCTTGGTGTGTCAAAAAGCGAAGATTGAACACCAAAAGCTAGCAGGATTATTATAATCGTTGGATGTCCCATAGTAAAAAGCTTTCAAGCATCAAGACCTCAAGCAAGATTAGTAAATATACTAGGTCTTAGATGTCTTGTAAGGGTATGATGATTAAAACTCATTTTGGCTCAACTCATTTTGCCTCATTTAATCAATTTAACTAAAACACT
Organism: Echinosophora koreensis; assembly: GCA_035048595.1. Classification (NCBI taxonomy): domain Eukaryota; kingdom Viridiplantae; phylum Streptophyta; class Magnoliopsida; order Fabales; family Fabaceae; genus Echinosophora; species Echinosophora koreensis. Next base: position 25,268 of record JAPCYP010000123.1, on the reverse strand, counting down.
CCATTTTTGAGTAAAAGATTTTTAATTAAGAAAGGTAGTGTAACATCCATGACTGCTCTATGGATTGACGACTGACCCCACAGACCAACACGGGTCTTTTCAGCATGCTTTGTCCTCACTCACATGCTTCCCAGGAAAACTTCCCAAGAGGTCACCCATCCTAGAATCGCTCCAAGTCAAGGACGCTTAACTGTGGAGTTCTTAAGTGATGGGCTCCCGAAAAGCGGATGCATCTTATTGGTATAGGTAGTACCAATCAATTCATATAAGTCATCCTCTACTGCATAGTCTCATACCTACACAGTCTCATGATCCCTCTCATTCAGGTGTGTTATCGGTTCATTCATGTGTCCCTCCACTTAGAAGTATGCCAGGAGCCGCTCCTTGATCATGCCTCTTGCACCGGCGACCACTCCTCGCCCTTGTCAGCCCCGGGTGTCACAGGTGGTGGATGGGATAGTTTTGTAAAATTACTTGGGTTAATGAGTTTTTTTAAGGGATAAATCTGTAAAATCATATGTTAAAGTAAGGTTAAGATTGTCATTTACTTATTAAAAAAATGTTTTTTCGTTTTTCATTAATAAATAAATTAATGGAGCATTTAACATAACATTAACTTGCAGCTCTTTCCTAGAGCACGAAATTGGACCATTACTCTTCCCTTGCTTTCTAAAATCAGAAATTTGCGCCTATTGATTTCATATCCTCTTCACTTGCCAAATTATGCACGTTTCAATTCTTCCGCCTCTTCGATCTGAAGATGATAATGAAATGATGATGGTAAAATATCAAGGTAACATCTCTTGCAATTTTATCTATTATGTTTTCTCTTTAATATTCTCTTTCTCGCTTAGACATAAGCGAAATTTGGAGTAGCACAAACAGACTAACACGCCAATGAATAGAAGAGAGAACGAAATTTGGAGTAGGGATTCATTTGGAAAATGATTGAAACAGCCTTGACCTGTATTATCTATTCACATTTTTTATAAGCAAATCGGAAAATGCATAATTGATTACAAGAATATTTCATCTATATCAAGATCAAATTCTATAAGTAATATTTTTGCCATTTTTGTATTTAAAAAATTAGTATATTTATCAAAAAAAAAAAATTAGAGTAGACAAATCAAAGATGATCACGAACCAGACGAAACTTAACTAGCTTAGTTCAGATGTTCTTACTCTTATTAGTTCTCTTTCTTTTTTTAAGGGACTTCAACGAACAACTTTACATTTTAATTTATTTGTGTCAAATAATTTTAAGCCAAAATAATTGATTTCATACATGTTACTAAATTTATTTGTATATTTTCTAATTCAAGTATAACTCATACATAATGTTGTTATTTAGTTAATTATGCAAATATTTTGAATTTAAAAATATAAAGTATAAAAAAATTCTACATATTTAGAAGTTCAAAAAACAAAACACCTATTCAATAACTTTTCATTTTAAAAATTGAACAAACTTTAAATTTAATTTTCAACATTTAAAAATATTTATCCAAATAAAATAGTGTAAAGACACATAATATGTCCGTGCATCGCACGGACACAATATATATATATATATATAACATGAAAAATAATAATAATATTTTTTCAAAGTCTGTTAAATTAATTTTTAAACGGTGCACGTTCACTACAATTGAATTTATTTCAACCTATTAAATCTTATTTCCAAGTTGGTGCACATTAATTGAATAATAATATAAATAAGGCTGTAAATTTTTTCAAAGGGTTCTAGCCATATCATTTGAATTATACATATATAGAATTATAGGATTGCAAATAATTTGTCCCAGATCTTGTCTCCAACGGTGCATTGGTTATTCCTTGATTCCTTCAATTGATATATGCAAATCCATTTAAAAACAATATGGTTAAAATATAATTGATTGTCTAGCTTCTTTACAAATTGCAACATATTGAAATTTTGTCTTAAACCATATACAACCGTTTGACATGAGAAAGAGGAAATTAATGTGCAACGACTAGTTTCTTGAATTTATTCCTTTCCTTAATTAAGATGCAATGGTCATATTTTCAAAGGTATATAAAATTGAGTTTCTTGATTACAAATTCAAGAGAATAGAGATCACACGAAAATTATATATTACTTTGATCTGAAAATTATTTGTGAGGCCAAACGTGTTATAATCATCGTACTTGAAGTGCTTCAATTTGTATCATTTACACTATCTAGAATGCTTCAATTTCTTCTACACCGTGTGTCAACTGAATAGGGTATGGTATCCCTAGCTTGAGGGTGATGTACCCTCTGATTAGAAGGTGAGGTATCCGAAGGTGCGAGGGAGAGTACTAAAGTTCATTGAGGCTCTTACACGTGGTAGGTAGGGTGGGATATCCTAGGAAGTGTGGTTAGAGTGCTCTGTTGTGTACAAAGGTTACAAGCACCAGTTTATAAGCTTGTTATTAGAGGAAGAAAATCCCACGGATGGAGTGAGGACTGGATCTAGGCCACCAGTGGTGGGTAGCTGAACCAGGATAAAATCCGGTTTGCAAGCTTTTCTTCCCTATCTCCTTTATATTATTTATCATCTTCTTTGGTGCTTTGATTATTTTTATTGTACGCATTAAGTTTTATTTGAGAAAATCATTTTTTGATAAATTAATTTCGAAAATTTTATAAACCCAATTCAACCACATCTTGGGTTATGATTGTCATAGCCAACAAATGGTATCAGAGCTTTGGCTTTGGTTAAAGCTTAACAACTTAAAGTAAAAGATCCTATTTGACGGCAACCTTAAAAGCTTTCTTAAAAAAAAATTGAGTTTTTGTGATTTTGATAAACCACTATATTTTGATGTTGTGGATTTTGTTTATTGGAAAGCTAGGATAGAAATTTTTATGGAAGTAATAGATTTTGATTTGTGAGATATTGTGCTAAATGGTTTTATTTTCAAGCCCAAATCACAATGGAACGAATTTGATAAAAATAGTTGGTTTAAATAAGTTTTTAGTCCCTGTAAAGTTCATTGATTTTGGTTTTAGTCTCAACCATGTACAAGCACCAAAACTGGACCAAAGGAGAGAAAAATTCTATCATCTCAGCCACAGAGGCAGGGTGTGGGAGTGAGTATATACAGAGACACTGTTTTGCACGCAAAAAGACCTTAAACTTACTGTCCCACAAAATGTAGAAAAAAGAGCAAAACCAGAGGCCACCACACCACACCACACCACACTGACCCCTTACAAAACAAATAACATATAATGATTGAAAATCCTTCTAAGTTTTAAAATCATCACAAGATTACAATGCAAAAGGAAACAATAAGGGTTAGCTCCACCGTACCACTACTACTACTACTTGTAGGGGCCCCTTTATAACTTGAAATTTTGCCAATCAAGTTCAAACCATCCATCCCCATCCATTTTGGTACTACTATATTTATTGTCAACAAGTGCACCGATCTGTTAGCAAAAAATGTGCACGTAAATATATGGTTCAAAATGTTGCATGCTGGGGACACCACCCCACGTGCTGCTGTATCCACCGTTTATTTCTGTGACTACAAACAACGGCATGTGGGTGTGACCTCCTTAGGCTATGGCTAAAGCTGTACAAATTTTCAATTCTTTTCCAAACCATAACGCCAATAAATGACACTGTTCAAACGGTCCTTGTCTCAGGCAAGAACAAGACAGTAGTATAAAGAGAGCAGGTGACTGAAGAAAAGAAAAAGAAAATAAAACCCCACCCTACCCCTAAATCCCAACCAATCCTACACATCAAAAACCTCGCAAAAATACTAAAATAATTTTTAAAAAAATTTGTCACAGCAATACGCCTGTCCATCCCCCCTCCCCCTAAAATTCATGAAGGCGGGACATGTTAGTCCATCAGACAAGCTCCACATTTGTTTACTTGATTACATGCCTCGTTCACCATCTGTCTGGTCCGTCGACAGTCCTGTATGGCTTAGGATGAATTTCCACATTAAAAAAAAATTTGAAAAGTAAAAAAAATTATGCTCACTTTTTAGGTTCATGGATTTTAAAGTTGTGCACATTTTTTCACCTTCCTTTGATTTTTATTATGGAAATTTGTCATAGGCCACCCAGGCCACCAACGGGCTAGACATGATGGTTAATGAGACACATAAATAAGTAAGAGACTTTGAAACTGATTTGAGAGACTAACATTTTTGCCTTTATAAATTTGGTGAAATAAATGGTTAATTTATTTTTTTAAGATTCAAAAGTGGCCCCGTGATTATTTTATGATCAAATTGGACCTTCAATATTCTAATATTTTAACCAGAAAACCCCCGTCTCCTCACCTCTCTCATAAATGAAGTAATATGATGCTATGGCCTAGACAGAGTACTACTATCAGACATGAATGCTATTATATGTGGCGACAAAAGAGGCAAAAAAATCAGTAGCTAAGTGGGATTCTCTTTCTCCAGATCAACCTTGTGATATTGCTCCTTTGCACTTAATTCTGTTTATGACTCCATGACCCCCACGTGTACTGTAGCATGAGGAAAAATAGGATCCAATAAAGTGCAATGCATATATATTTCATCGTATTGGATATATTTTGAGGGTAAAAGTGGAATGAGACATACAGGGTATAGGTGTGAAGTAAACGGAACAGTTGTGTTATTCTAACAATTGAGATACGATAATTATGAGACAACTTGCACTATAGCTGTAACACCCTATTTTTCAGAATTAATTTAATTACGTTGAGTTTTTTAAGTTGGAATTGTCGTTTAAGGGCTTAGTGGGATTTTTGGTTAAAGTCCCTTTCTGGTACATGAGCACGCTCGTGCTCATCAGTCAGCAAGCCCGTGCTTAAAGTCAGAAGTGTGTTTCTGATTTTAAATTGAACACGACCGTGCTCAACAAGGAGCACGCCCGTGCTCAATGTGTGGACCGCGTCTCGTGACGCTAAGTGGAGCACGACCGTGCTCAAGGGAGAGCACGACCTTGCTCAGGTCCGAACGTTATATACGTGAACAGAACTCGAGGGTTTAACGTTTTAACCCTAATTGTGAGTGCAGCAGCCACCTTGAGTGCGGCCAGAACGAGTCTCCTTCCTCTTCCTCCTCCTTGAACAGTTTAAGTGAGTATTGGAGGCCTTGGGAGACTGCTAGCATACCTGTGTTGATTATATAGGTAACGTTTCTTCCCTGTCTAAGTTTCCTTTTCATTATTGTGATTAGGGAACTAACTGTTCGTGTTCTTATTATTTAAGGATCGTTTGAGGTCGAGCCGTTTTAGGGGAGGAACCGTTTGCTGTCAGGACTTGTTAGAGAGCTACCTTCAATCCAGGTATGGGGAGAAGGGTAGTGTACTCATAGGCTCGAGGTTAGAGTAGAGTAAAGGGGTTCTCATAACCTCGGTTTGATTTGCATGATGATATGTTTGATGATTACATGATTTAAGGCTATGTTTAATGTATGTTTCTGGTTGCTATGTTAATGGTGTTATGTTGCATATGGTTATGATTGCTTTTGTAATCGTTGTTATTAACATGATAATGTTATTGCTGGGTTGATGCCATGATTGAGTTGATTGATGTTATGATGATGAGTTAAGCCTGAAAACATGCTGATGATTGATGTTAGGATTAAATTGAGTAAAAACCCTGATAAATTGGTTAAGTTTTAGCCTCTGTTCCTGCCCAGAACAGCACTGTCGCGCGATGAGCACGACCGTACTGAACAGGGAGCACGACCGTGTTCTCAGTTGAATTCTGGGAAGATGGCCGAGCTGTTGAGCACGGCCGTACAGGACAAAGAGCACGATCGTGCTGCTGAGCACGACCGTGCTCATTAAGAAGCAAGACCGTGCTTCACTTACAGGGGAGCACGCCTTTCACGTGCTTAAGCACGACCGTGATGGGTTACAAGCACGACCGTGCTCAACCCACCTGGACAGAACAAGATTAAAGGACTTAAGGGGGTTTTAAACCCCACTCCCCATGTTTGTTTGTGTTTGGCCTGATTGGCACCTTGCAGAGGATGACGAGCAGCCCGGAGAGGAGTGACTCTGAGGAGCCACCACTCATTGTAGGGCTAGTTTATGTTATCGTAGTTATTAGTTTCAGTTGTAATTCCGTGGATTTTATTCCGGAACGGTTATACCAGCTCTGTATGTGACATCGGGGTTGGGTTATTTTTATTGCTTTGTTATGTTTTTACTGTTTAAAACTTATTTCTATTTCCGCGTTGAAAACGGTTCATGTGGGACTTTTCTACCCATGGACAATTGTTTATTTTATCCAATGATTGCATATTTTTCCTTTAATTGTTTTTGTATTAAATGGCTTATAACATGCGGGGTAGAAGGGTGTCACAATAGCGCTACTGTAGTGCTACTATTTTAATCAGATATTTGTACATAATTAATCAGATATTTGCACATACTTAACCAAAATTTTATTTCTAAAAAAAAAAACCATTAACCAGATAATGAACTGAATTAACCAGATATTTGTACCTGATTAACCAGATATTTGCACATACTTAACCAGATATTTTATTTCTCAAAAAAAGCCATTAACCAGATAATGAACTGAATTAACCAGATATTTGTACCTGATTAATCAGATATTTGCACATACTTAACCAAAATTTTATTTCTCAAAAAAAGCTATTAACCAGATAATGAACTAAATTAACCAGATATTTGTACATACTTAACCAAAAATTTTATTTCTAAAAAAAAAAATTTATTTCTTCAAAAGAAAGTCAAATTTGAAAAAGAAAAAGAAAAACAAGTAGCGCTACAGTGGACATACATACGGTTGTTGCCGTATGTTGTCCACTTTCAGTGTCAACTTAACATTTCTGGTAAACGGAATGAGGAGAGATGTAAATAGAGTTAAAAATAACATAATTTTTTTGGTTTTTGGAATTGGAACCCACCATGATTAGGTCTTTGACCTCCCAGTACATCCATGAAATATTCAACAAACTTAAATCATGTAAACTTGTTATATGAGAATAATCTCCTCTCGGATGGATGCTCAGTGTCATAGTTAAGGTCCTCACCCCTATCCAAAGAGGTATTCTGTAAAGTTTGAACCTAAATCCTCCCCCATATAAGCCAGTTTACCCAACCAATGGAACCACATCATTGAATAAAATAACATGAATTTTATTATTGTTATTTTGTAAAAGAAAGAAGGGATGTATCCAATTTTTTTCTTTTTGACATTTTAGAAATCGAAATGGTTAAAGTGGCCACCGCACAAAATAAAGAAAAAACAAAAGAAAGTGAGTAATAAAGTGCCCTATACGAAATTATGTGGTGCTACAAAAGGCCAGAAAGCGAAAGTTCCTGTTAAATGCAAAAGTATGAATATTTCTTTATGGAGAGAGAAGGGAAAAAATAATGCCAGAAAAAGAAGAACCAAACAAAAAAGTAATATAAACAAATAATTTCGGTACATTATCATGAGTAAATGAATCATAGTTTTAGTGGATATGGGTCCAAAATCCCAAATTAAAATTCAGAGATGTGGTTTTGTTTTGGAGTGGCTGGTGGGTCTATGCTATAATAGCAAAATAGAACATAAAAAATTGTAGCTAGATTATGATAATACAGATGAATAATATAAACAAATTATAGAATGTAAGGCACGGTTGGCTAATGGTCCTTTTCACACTTTGATGGTGGTTACCCAAATAAAATATGAGCAGCAATCACAAGGGATCCATCGGTCTTCTTTTCATTGATGCTTGCACCCTATATCTTTTAGTAGGTGATGTTATCACGGAAAGAAATGTCAATTATATTATAGGTATATGTATCATAGGAGAGAGGGAAAGGGTAAGGGCACAAGAGAAGAAAGCTGGTGAATAGAATTAAAATCCCAAAACCACAAAATAAGCCAAAATTCTAAAACTGAAAAACAAAATCTTTAGATCAAAGTTGCAAAGGGGGGAGCACCTGCAACAGAAGTGCTAAAAAAATGTTGTAAAATGATAGGCGCACGTGTGCATCATTGCAGATAGATTGAGCCCTGCAGGTCAAGAAAGAGCCCCGGGGACCAGATGTACAGTGTTGCTGGGAAGTAGTAGTCATAGATAATTAAAGAAGGATTAGATTTTCTTACCTAATGGTTCATTGTTGTTGCCCTTATTACCAGCAGCAGAAAGGTCTGCAATCGTGATTGAGGCCACAATATTTTGATTTTAGATGTTTCCAAAATCGAAATGTGACTACAATTATGGTCATATTTTCATGTAATTGTCCCGATTGCGGTAAACACAACGTAATCGCAACCGTGATTTAAAACCTTACCAACCCAAAAGAAATTAATTAAAATTATTAAAATTATCTTCCAATAAAATGATTGTCATCATAATGGAAGGGTCAATTCCTTTCCATCTATGACTGTAGCTACACTGTTTTGCAGAATGGCCATCAGAGATAAAGATTCGCCAAAGTGTTTATTCAAATGTGCACACCACTGATTGGAGCTTCGTAGGGTCAAGACAAAATGCAAGACAAAATGCAAATGTCATTAATAATGAAAGTGGATGAACATATGATGTGCTTGCTAGTTTCCTTAATGGCATCATAGAAATATCTACTTCCTAGTGAGAATAGAATGTACTACAGTGTTTGAGCACTCTCCTTCGCCCTCCAACAGTAATAAACCCCAAAAAAGAAAATCAGGAAAGAAAAATGAGGAATGAGTTTTAAAATGAAAATGAAAGGCTTTGGAGCTTTCTATTCTACCAAATATGTTCATTCCTACAAGTTAAGCAAAACAAGGGATTGATAATTCACTAGCTAGAGTGCACTGAATTGTGAACTCTTACATGAACACTCACTCGCCCCTAAAACAAACAAAAAGCAAAATAGAAATAAACATGTATTCAAATGAGAAACTTGGTGATGAAGTGGCATATCAACTACAATCTGCAACAAGCAAAAGCAAAAGAATAATGAAATTATTCGAATGCTAGCTAGATTAGCTGATAGAGGGAATGATTGCGCATGAGACATAAACAAACAATATTTACACCTTAATTTTGTTGATGGGGGAGAATTAATTTGATCTCAGAAAATCGCCAGAAATAAATATGTAACTTATAAGCCATAGTAATCACAATTAATTTCCTTCAAAATAAAAAGCTATAGATAGTAATAATAATGAAAAATAAAAGTGGAGAAAAAATTATGAAAATTTATTAAAATTAAAATTACTATAAGGTGGTAGTAGTAGTAGAAACAACATTAGCTGTAGCAGTAGTTGTAGAAGTTAGACTAGCACTACCAGCATCACCACTAGTAGTGTTATCACCACCGTCACCGCCACCGTGACTATCACTTGCAACAGAAACTGCACCACCGCCACTACTACTCACTGCCGACACCGTCACGGTGGACCTCTTCCTCTTCTTCTTCTCATAGGGAATCCCTCTAGCTTTGGCTTGTCCCTCCCTCACTTCCCTGAGGTAAATCCTCACGGCCCTGGCGCCGAAAGGATTGGACTCAGGACGGCCTCCGTTCTCCTCGTAGGCCGCCCTGAGTCGTCCGATCAGCGCGTCAAGGCTGCCCCATGCCTGCTTCAAGGGGCAGGCGCAGGGAGCAGGAGGGTTGGGGTGCCCGAAGTAAGGGCACCCAGCTATGTGTACCTTGGTCTTCCCGAACTGATCGAGGTACTTCAAGAACTCGATCACGTGCGCGCCACTGCACCGAGCCAGCGTCAATGGTGGCTTGTGGTTCCGAAGGTACTGCAAGAACGTGTTCCAGTCTCGTCGCTTCTGTGACTCGTAACGGCTCGGTGGCGCAGGTGGTGATGATGATCCTCCCTCACCTTGAGGTGTAGCAGAAGAAGCTCCAGCACCTGATGATGGAGCTTCTGAGCTATTGGGTTGTTGAAGTGATGCTCCACCTGATGCTGAGTCCATGATCAACAACAAACCAGAACCCTCTAGGGTATGGGTTCAATTTAGGTCACTATGTGTGGTGTGGTGTGTGTGATCTATGTGATAGGGGAAGTGGTTTTGTAGTTTTGGTTCTTTGTTTGTGGTTTTTTTTTTTTTTTTTTAGGGAAAAAAAAGAATCTAGAGAAGTGCAAGCAACGAGGTTTGTCTTTGAAATCTATGATTGAGAGTGATGAGTGTTTGTTTGAGTTTGCGGTGGATGTTTTCACAAGAAAGGGTTTCTGGTTTTTGTTCTCTTTTTTTTTTTTTTTGAAAGGAAAGAGAGAGAAGGGAGCGTTTAGTTTGGTTTGAAAAGAGAGAAAGAAAGAGAAAGGGAAAAAAATAATAGAGAATTTTTTTGGAGAGAGAGATTAGTGATGGGACGTAAAAAAGCATAGCTGAATGAATGAATAAGAAAGAGAAGGGTGAATGGTTGCTGACGTGGGTGGGGAGGGTGGTAGTATAAGAGAAGAAATGCTATTTGGTGCACAGTATTGGCAATTTCACATGGTGGCCCTCTCGACGTAACAGGTTTACTATTCACCCCCGGCGGTTCTTCCACTCTCTCTCATGCAGTCATCGTGCTCCAAGAATATAATTATGTAGTATGCATTACTTTATTTATGTATTAAATTATTGGATACTACGAGAAGGTGTTTTAATTTGTTGTTCAAATTGTCCCTCACCAAGACACCAACGTTTATTATTTTTAAATAATAAAGACTAGGGTTGGAGTATTTGTCAATAAAAAATAAGGTTAAATTAGTTTTGTATTTTTAAATAAATTTGTAGCTCTACTCAATTTAATCAAGCATCTAAAATCATTTCGCATGTTAGTTGTAATTTGTTAGACTCTTTTTTTTAGAGTCTTATGCATAGTTTTGAAAATCGGATCGGATTAGCAGTTTGATCGAAAAACCATAAGGTGTTCGGTTCGTTCAACCCAAAAAATCGATTAGTTTCAGAATCAGTGAGAATTAGTTAAATAGGTCCAAAATCGATCAAAAAGATTGGTTGAGATCCGGTTTTATTATTTATCATTTTTCGTCATTTTTTATTTTATGAAATACATAAATGATTATTTTATGGTAATTTAAAATTTAATTTGTCTCGAACACCAAAAAAAATAGGGAAAAGTTTAGACACTCCCTAGACTTTAGCCCGTTTGCAAATAGGCACCCTTAATTATCTTTTCTTCCCAAATTAGTTCTTAAACTCCTACTATTAGTAAAATCAATCCTTCAACTTTTTCATCTTAATTAGTCCTTAAACTTCTGATATTACTAAAATTAATCCTTTTGTTAACTCTAAGATAGATCACTAACGATGAATAAATACGTACAATCGCTCATTTTGCTGAAGTCCAATCCGTTGATTATGCTTGTTTAATTTTTAAATTTTTTTTTTAAAATAAGAACAAACCCTTGAAGCTTGTTAGTTGAAGGATTGATTTTAGTAATAGCAGTAGTTTAGCGTGTGTTTGGATGTGGTATTTCAAAATTCCAAGGAATTTGAAATACAAGGTAATTGAATTGTTTCGAATGATTTACTTTCATTTTAAAAATACTTTGTTTGGACAGAGTAATTCAAATACCTTGCATTTCAAATTTTTGTTTGGATAAAGCAATTTAATTACCTTTAAAGGAGCAGGGTCTGGGTGGTCCGAGGGCTGGCCCCGGGTGGTACTGGGACCAGGTCCTGTAGTCCGGTGTAGGCCCTGGGTGGTTCGGGACCGAGTCTGGGGGTAAGCCTCGAGGCCGATTCCGGTGGTGCGGGGGCCGACACGGGTGGTGTTAGGACCGGGCCGGGTGGCGCGGGGGTCGACCCGGGTGGTGCGGGGCCGGCGACACTGGTGGTTTGGAGTATAGTTCATATTTAAACCAAATACCTCATAAAATCCCTTGATTTCTAAAATAGTTCATATTTAATACCCAAACAAAGTATTTTAGATTGAAGTATTTTGATTACCCTCTTAAAATACTTTATCATCTTCAAATGCCCCCATCCAAACCCGGATGAAAAATTAGTTGAATGATTAATTTTACTAATAGTAGGAGTTTAAGCACCAATTGGGAATAAAACATACTTGAAGGTACCTATTTGTAAATGAGCTAAATTTCAGTGTCCGTATGCAATTTTCCCAAAAAAATATATATAATAGTATACTATACAACCGTGATTTATCTTAAATTTATTACTTAATATAATATTTAATATTAAAAATATCTATTTATTTATTATCGATTCCATCATGGTTTAATTACAATTCAACTTTAAAGCTTAAATCAATATCTTTACCAATTTAATGATAAGTCCGACTTTTAAAACATTTATGTTATATGTGTTCTATTTGTATAAGCGTTGAGATTCCCCTATTCTTATTAATTCATTTTACTTATCAAAATTTTTTTCCTAATTTTAGAAATACTGCTCCTCAGGTTCAGCCATTCATTCCGCAACCTCGCAAAATTGTTCTTTCGTTCACGGGTTTGACTTATTGGTTATTTATCAATGTTATTAAAACCGAACTGGTGATCGACTCGGTCAGGACACTGGGTTAATGGGTCACTGGTTCAACCGGGTTCAACCGGTTGACTCGGTTTGAACCGGTATATATAAAAAATATAAATTTTGAACTAAACTATGTATATATATAACATGTTGTGAACATATGACAGATAAACATTTGGCCCAGTGGCGCAGCTCCTTGTCTTCAATTGCGTCCCATGCAAGGCATTTTGGGTGAATTTTTGCCTGAAATAATACACTCCCATGTGCTGACGTCAGCATCAGCATGTGCTGATGTCAGCAGCCGGTCCAACCCGCGAGTCAACCTCCGGTTCACCCCCGGTTCAAGGCCTAGTCGATGACGTCAGCACCGGTTCGTATGCCAAACCGGTCTGCCATGGTGACCGGACCGGCCATAGGTCCGGTTTCCGGTCCAACCGGCCGGTCCGTCCGGTTTTAATAACATTGTTATTTATTTATGCTCTCTCTCTCTACTCTCTACTTCTCTGGGATGAGTGAAAGAGAGTGTGTGCTCAACACGGATATGTTATAGTGTGGACTTTACTGTAGTATGCGGATCTGATGTGCACTAAATGGAGGGTCTTAACAAGGTCAAATATTCCATTCCGCCACGTTATTATCACAATACTCCCTCCACCCTATATTATATAAATAAAAATAACTAATTTCATACTTATTAAAGAAGTTAATTAATCTCATTTGAAAAAGTCATTGAAAATAAAAAATTGAGTTTGTTACTTAAATTATCCTTCCTCTTATTTATTAGGCTTGTGTTGTTGAGAATAAAAGGAGTCATTGGAAAACAAACTTTGCATTAAATGAAGGATATTTTGAGAATAATTTCATTAAATAGGATGGAAGTAGTTGAAATTTGCTTATATTTTTGAACAAAGAAAAGAGAAAATTTTGCTTATATTATGAACCGGAGGGAATATCACTTAACAGCTAACAATATACAGTTATACACCCTCCTTTTCTTTTGAAGACCAACAATATTGTAAAATCAGAGAATGTGTGAGTGAATTATTTGTACATTTCATTGAATGTAAATCTTGATTACAGAGATGAGATAGATGGCTAGGCTATTTATAATAGCTTCTAACTGCCTTACAATAACAGAATAGCTACTGCTAACAGACTTATCCTATAACACAACCACTAACAGTTACAGTAAATCTGTAACAAAATACAACAGATTAGGCTATGATAGAAGGGAATAATAATAATTCTTCACTCCCCCTCAAGTTGGAGCATGGAGGTTAATAATGCTCAACTTGCTGATAAGAAGCTCTAGTCTATCTCTCCCTAAGAGCTTGGTTAGCATGTCTGCAACTTACTGTTTGGTGTTGATCTTCAAAGGCTCAATTTCTTCAGATTGTACTCTTTCTCTAACAAAATAGCAGTCCATCTCCACATGCTTGGTCCTCTCATGGAAGACTGGATTAGCAGCAATGTGGAGAGTTGCTTGGTTGTCACAAAATAGAGGAGTGGGTCTATCTTGTGCAACAGACAACTCAGACAATAGATATCTAAGCCAAATTAGTTCACTAACTGTTGTGGCCATGGACCTATACTCGGCTTCAGCAGATGACTTGGCTACAACAGTCTGGTGTTTTGTCCTCCATGAAATGGGTGCAGTTCCAAGAGTGATGATGAAACCTGTGCAGGATCTTCTGGTCAGAGGGCAGCCACCCCAATCGGCATCACAGTAATGAAATAGACAACTATAAACACGAGAAGGGGGGTTGAATTGTGTTTATTAGAATTTAAAATAAAGTTAAAAACTTTTTGCATGCAGAAGCTAAGCACAGACGGGTGTAAAAAGATACACAGACAGGTCACCTGTCTGTTGTAGTTTTCTCAGAAAAACAACACACGTAGAGATAAGAAAACAGACTTGACAGAAACAGTTTTAACCCCTTTGTTAGAAAGCAGATGATATATATAATCAAAACAACTAAAGAGATTAAAGGAAGAGAGATTAACACAGAGATTTATCCTGGTTCACTCTTTAACACAAAGAGCTACGTCCAGTCCTTGGCAGCACCAAGATTTATCCACTATAACTGATCAGGTTACAGACTCCAAGTATTGTTTGCACACCTAGCCTCTTCAGGCTCCAACACAAGTATTCTTTGCACACCTAGCCTCTTCAGGCTCACTCAGATTTGTTTGAGAGTTTGGTTTGTAATAAATACACTTACAGACCTTTCACTAACACTCAGAGAGTGGTTTAAATATAAAGCTTAGGAAAGTCTGCGTAATAACTTCAAATGATTGAAGAATACAGAATGAATAAATGAACAGAGTAATGGCTCTTTAATGCTTTGTAAAACTATGATTGTGTTCATCTTCAATGACTTCTGTATTTATAGCCTTCAAACATTTAATATCCGTTAGAGACATTCCTTGCAACTATGGCTTCAAGTAGAGCTTCATTAAATGCAATATAGTCGTTCTGGGCAGCCATTAATGCAATGGAGACGTTGGTTGTACTCTAACATGAAGGATAATAGCTTTATGCATCGTGTAGAAATTAACTCAGAGTTGTGCAGAGTGCTTTTGTACTTTTGCAGAGTACATTTCCCTTTCTGTGTAATAACTAAAAGTACTAGGGAATAAAGCATGTTGGAAACATTCTTTAACTGGGAGTTTATCTCTGACTTCCTAGGTTGCTTGAGAGAGAGCACTTCTGAGTTTCTTGATAAGCGTGAGAGAGTTCTCAGAGTATTCTTCATGAGGGGACAGCTTGCAAAAGCTTCCTGTACTTCGGGTTCTTTAACGAAGAACCTTAGACAAGTTGAAGAGTAGAGACAGGTTGTAAAGTCAGTTTGCACATAGTCAACAATCCTAGTCAGCAGACAGGTTGACTTCTTGGCTTATACGGACAGGTGAGACTTAGGTAGACAGACAGGTGAGTTTTGTAATCTTCTGATCTGTACACTAAGTAGACAGGTTAGCAACCACAAAATAGGTTAATTAAATCATTACCCAATGTTTAGTTTTCATCAAAACTTAGGGAAATGCACACAGACATTTTAGAGACTTAAAAATCTCCCCCTTTTTGATGATGACAAACATTCAGATGATTTAATGAACCTTTGAAAATATCAGAGTACAGACAGTAGTCAAACAGTAGACAAGTTGATATTTTCTATATGTGCAGACAGATGCATTAGTGTTCAATAAAGAGCATCAGAGTAATATGCAGCAGGTTTAAGTTCATAGTATCAGAGTATATCAGAGAATGAACACTTAGCATATATTGTTTACATTAAACATCTTAACATTTTTCTCCCCCTTTTGTCAGCAACAAAAAGAGTTAAATAGATAACAGTGGAGAGAAAATAATAAAGTAAAATTTGATTTGTATTCATCATAAGCAATTCAATTACAAGGCAGTTCCTACAACTACTTATTTAGGCTGATTAAACATAAGATACAGGGAATCAACTTTCTGTTCTAACAGCAGCCTAGCATGCCTCTCTGCATCCAATTGTCTTCTGACTTCTTCTAGCTCAGTCTTAAGGAGATTGAAGCTCACTGAATCCACCATCTGAGAGGAGGAGACTTCTGTAGACAGACTGGTTGAAGCATCAGACAGGGATGGATACCAGGGTAAGGCTAAAACTGGGGGTGCCTTAGGTACAGAGAAAGGTGAGGAGACACGGGGAAAGAAAAGTTGATGAATGGTTCTGAAATAAAATAAAGGAAGAAAAACTATTTTAAACAGAGGGGTGATTCTGACTATGTCAGAATCAGGAGAGGGAAAGACATAAGAGAGTCTTTCACAAAGAGACAGTCGAGTGACTCTTATTGGAATAGGAGGGGGAAGAGGTTGATTGGCTAAGACAGATGGAGGTAGGGGTAGGAGAGAGTCTATGTGAGAAAAGAATGAATTAGACCCTGTGACTAAAAGAAAGAAATATCTAGACCTAGAGGGTAACATTACAACAGAGGCAGGATAGTTAGATCCTTCCAATGTTCTAATGAACAACACAATAGGGGGATAAAAGAAGATCTCCCTACATGGGTTCAGAATGTGAGGTGGTGGAGAAGGGATGACAGATAAGTGAGATATACTTGCAGTCATCAGAGATTGCAAATCACTCACAAACAGTCTAGATGATATGCCAGATTGTTCTCTGGGAGTTGAGTCCCTGTGAACAACTGTGTATTGACATACATCAGACACGACATCAAAAGATGGTTGAGAGGAGACAGGTGAGTGAAAAGGGGAGGCAACAGATAAAGGGTTGACACAGAGAGCAGAGGGGGAAGAAACAACAGAATCTGGAATACCTAGATGAAGGGGAGAGGATGGTGCAGAAGGGAAGGTGAAGAGTGGTTCTTCAAAAAGCCTTGCTTTCTTCCGTGAAGGAGACAGAGAAGCTTCTTCATGATGACCAACTGTCTGTGTTCCAGCAGACAGGTCAGTAGAGGGTGCAGTAGCAGTAGCAGCAGCAGGCTCTTCTGCAGGGACAGCTTCCCTTTCAGCAACAGCCACTACAGGCATAGGGTAGCTTGACCTTCTTTTTCTGGGAATGAAACCCAGATCAAGAGATTTGATCTCCCTAGGCTCTTCTGCAGGTGGAGAAGTCTGCTCCCCCTGAGCAGGTGCTTCCTCTTTACTAGGCACAGACTTCACTTGTCTGTCCTTGGTAAAGGTCTTCACCAGTCTTCTTCTCTTGGTGGGTTGTGTAGAAACCACACCTGATTTTCCAGCCTCACTGGTCTTCCTCTTGGGAGAGGGCTTCTTCAGCTTGAATCTGAGAGGCTCTACTGTCTCAGCAGATCCTTCAGAAGCTGTGGGTTCCTCAGGCCTTTGATCCTGTCTGGCAACCTTTCCAGCAGCTTTCCAAATCCTTTCAGAGATAGGATACTCTGATTCACCAGTGGAATCAGCAGGCTCCTCTGCCTTTTCCCTCAGTTTCTGCTCAACAGCAGGCTTCTTCTTCTTCTTCTTCTTCTTCTATTCTTCCTCATCCTCCAGAGGGATTCCTTCAATCCCCATCATAGACAAGACCTTCTTGTCTATGGGCAGAGCCATGTCCACAAAGTGGACATCAGTTGGAACAAATATCTTGTTCCTAAAAACCCTTGTCAGCAACATTCCATAAGGGTAGGTAGGCATATTTGTCCTTCTGATCAGAGACTCAAGATACATGTAGATGAGATCATTGATGTCTATCTTGATTTTGTGAATCAAGTGGTACAGAGCAAATCTGTCCAACTTGGTCACATTGTCTCTTGGCCCTCTTCTGGGCATCACACACTCCAGAAGCAGCTTGTGCAAGAACCTGCACTTGGGCACCATGCAGACAGGCTTCTTGTTCTCAGGGTTGGGAACTCCATAAACAACAATATTGATACTTTCAGTTCCCACCTGATCTTCCCAGTCAGGTCTGAAGGCAGTTCCAATCCTTGGACATCTGGTTTCCAGTTCCAGAGAGCTTATAGGAAACTGAAGAGTCACATCAACTGACATTTGAGCCTTGAAGCTCTTGGTTCCATCAACCACATTGGTGATGACCACAGCATTCCTCCAGAAATCTCTGACAAGCTTGGGATGGACCAGCTCCTTGATATCAAAGAAGGCTGTCCACTTAGAGTATTCCAACTCCTCAGTGACATCCATTCCCCATTTCTTCATCTGCTGAAGATCAACAGTCTTTCCAGGTAGAATCTTCTCTACATCAGTTAATCTCATCTCGTATTTCTCAGCAATTTCTTTTGGAGACAGGCGCTTTGAAGATGCCATTTTTCAGAAAAGAGAGAAAGTGAAAGTTTTGGAAGAGAGAAGGGTTTGAACGAGAGGAAGACGAAGACGAAAAGACTTAGGGCTTTTTGAGAAGGATAAAGTTTGAAACTTTCTGAAGATTTGCCTTTTAAAGAAGTAAAAGCAGGAGAGAGAAAAAAGACATTTTTAATTAAGAATGGCACGATTTATGTGGGGAACTGTAGCGCCCACTTAGACATAATGAAAACGTGATTTCGAGGTAAAAACTGCCGTGTTCATGATTAGCTTCAGATTAACAAATGGTATCAAATAAAGAAACAAATAATAACCATTTCAATAAAACTGTTGGGTTTCAGCATAGTGACTCAGCAGAGTCAGACAGGTGATCACAGACAGTTTTTTTAAAAAAAAAAAAAAAAACTCAGACATGTCATTCAACAATACAATGCATGTTTAAATTATCTCTAATAAATAAAAATCTTTCTTCTGCTAAAGGCTTAGTGAAGATATCAGCCCATTGATTTTCAGTTTTAACAAACTTAATATCAAAGATACCTTTCTGAACATAATCTCTCATGAAGTGATGTTTGATTTCTATATGCTTAGCCTTAGAATGCTGAATTGGATTTTTAGTTAAGCAGATAGCACTAGAATTATCACACCATACAGATATATTATGCTCAAAAAATAGAGTAATCCTCAAGTTGATGTTTTTACCCATAAAAGCTGAGAGCAACAACTAGCAGCTGAGATATATTCTGCTTCAGCTGTAGATAGAGCTATAGTTGTCTGTCTTTTGCTTGACCAAGAGACCAAGTTTGCTCCAATGAAGTGGCATCCTCCACTGGTGCTTTTTCTTTCTATTCTGTCTCCAGCAAAGTCAGCATCACAGAATCCCACTAATCTGTATTCATTAGTTCTTAAATACAGCAAACCAAGATTAGTAGTACCAAGCAAATATCTAAATATTCTCTTAACAGCTTTAAGATGAGATTCTCTTGGGTCAGATTGAAATCTAGCACACATACAGACACTAAACTGAATATCAGGTCTGCTTGAAGTTAAGTACAGCAAAGATCCAATCATACCTCTGTAGACAGTTTGGTCTACCTTTTTACCTTCATCATCTTTACTAAGTTTTGCATTGGTTTCCATGGGAGTTTTCATAAGTTTAGCATTTTCCATTTTGTATTTCTTGAGCATTTCCTTGATATACTTTTGTTGATGGATGTAGATTCCATCACTTGTCTGTTTGATTTGTAGACCAAGGAAGAACTTCAATTCTCCCATCATGCTCATCTCAAATTCTGCTTGCATCAGCTTTGAAAAATCCTTGCACAGCTTTTCATTAGTTGCTCCAAAAATAATATCATCAACATATATTTGGACTACAATGAAATTTTCTTTATAGCTTTTCTTAAACAGAGTAGTATCTACTTGACCTCTTGTAAAGCCGTTATGCATGAGAAAAGAGCTTAGTCTATCATACCATGCCCTAGGTGCTTGCTTTAAACCATATAATGCCCTTTTAAGTTTAAAAACATGATCTGGTTTATCAGTATCTTCAAAACCAGGGGGTTGTTTAACATAAACTTCTTCTTCAATTATTCCATTGAGAAAAGCACTTTTCACATCCATTTGAAAAAGAGTGATTTGGTGTTGTGCAGCATATGACATTAGTATGCGAATAGCTTCTATTCTAGCTACAGGTGCAAATGTTTCAGTATAGTCAATACCTTCTTGTTGGTTATAGCCTTGAGCTACTAACCTTGCCTTGTTTCTGACAACTTTGCCATCTTCATCTAACTTGTTTCTGAAGACCCATCTTGTTCCAATGACAGACTTGTTTTTGGGCTTGGAGACAAGTGTCCAGACATCATTTCTGGTGAACTGGTTGAGTTCTTCTTGCATAGCAAGAATCCAGCTTTCATCATCAAGAGCTTCTTCAATGTGCTTTGGCTCTATTTCTGACAAAAAGGCCACATTGCTTGATTCTCTTAAGGTAGATCTGGTTCTTACTCCTTCTGAGGGATGACCAATGATGAGATCCTTAGGATGATGAGTTTTGAATTTCCAGTCTCTTTCAAGAGGACCTTGACTTGTCTGTGTCTGTTGACTTGTCTGTTCCACTGGTCTGTCTGGTTCTGCTTCAGGTTCAGGTTTGGTTAAGTCAGGTTGTTGATCTTCTGACTTGTTTATATCAAGACCTGCAAGATCATCTTCTAGATCTGACAATTCCTTATCAGTCTTTAAGTTATCATTAAATTTGACATGAACAGATTCTTCAATAATAGATGTTTCTAGAATTGTAAATTCTAAAAGCTTTAGACATTTCAGAGTATCCCAAAAAGATACCTTTGTTTGTCTTAGAGTCAAATTTTCCAAGTTGATCCTTGGTATTTAATATGTAGCATTCACAACCAAATGCATGAAAGTAAGAAATGTTGGGTCTTTTTCCTTTCCACAGTTCATTGGGAGTTTTCTTTAGAAAAGGCCTAATGAGTATTCTGTTTTGTACATAACAAGCTGTGTTTACTGCTTCTGCCCAGAAGTACTTAGGGAGATTATTCTCATTGAGCATAGATCTAGCCATCTCTTGCAGAGATCTGTTCTTTCTCTCAACCACTCCATTTTGTTGAGGAGTTCTAGGTGCAGAGAAATTGTGAGAGATCACATTCTCCTCACAGAACTGACTAAACTGCACATTTTCAAATTCTCCCCCATGGTCACTTCTAAGAGTAGAAATGCAGAAACCCTGCTCATTTTGTACTCTTTTACAGAATACTGAGAAAGCCTTAAAAGACTCATCCTTGTGGGTTAAGAAGAGTACCCATGTATATCTAGAATAGTCATCAACTATGACAAATCCATATTTCCTTCCAGCCAAGCTAGCAACACTAACTGGTCCAAACAGATCCATGTGTAACAACTGAAGAGGTCTAGAGGTTGATATTTGGTTTTTAGATTTGAAACTTGATTTTATCTGTTTACCTCTCTGACATGCATCACACAAAACATCTTTCTTAAAACTAATATCAGGCAATCCTCTCACAAGGTTATCCCTTTTTAGTTTTGAAATTAATTTCATACTAGCATGTCCTAGTTTCTTATGCCACAACCATCTTTCATCCTCTTTAGACATCAGACATGTTACACTTTGATCTGAGAGATCAGTCAGTTCAATCTTATACAGATTTTGTTGCCTTTTAGCTGAAAAGAGGGTTTTGCCACTAAGATCTTTAACTATACAGAAATCTTTGGTAAAGGAGACATCAAATCCACTGTCACATAATTGACTTATGCTAAGCAAATTGTGTTTTAATCCTTTAACCATAAGAACATTTGATATAGAGGGAAGAGGAGGTTTACCACCAATAGTACCAATTCCTATAACCTTCCCTTTCTGATTTCCACCAAATGCCACATGTCCTCCTTTCTTAAGTTGGAGGTCTAGGAACATAGACCTTTCTCCTGTCATGTGTCGCGAGCAGCCACTGTCCAGGTACCAGCAGTGGTGTTTTCTTTGTGCTATTGAGGACATCTGCAACAGAGATTATTTGATCTTTAGGTACCCATAGTTTTCTGGGTCCTTTTCTGTTAGTTCTAGGAGTCTGTGAAGACTTCCTTCTTTTCTTATGGAGACACTTAGACATAACATGTCCAGTCTTTCCACAGAAATTACAGACAGGTATGGATTTAATAGAAGTAGATGTAGCAGACACTTTAGAGTGCTTAGTTGATACTTTATGATGTATCTGATGGACATATCCTATACCTTCTTTGTTAAGGGAGTGCCTCTGACAGCCAAGCAGCTTTGTCAGATTATCTCTACCATTAACAAATTTGGCAAGATCAGAAGTGAGCTCTTCCACTTTCTGTTGAAGTTTTTCAACTTCTTCAGACTGTGATGTATCACTAGAGATCTTAGCTTCATTAGACTTTTCAGTCTTCAGCTCACTGTTCTCCTTGGCAAATTTCTCATACTCTAGAGATTTCTGTTTATGCTCATTGAGGAGCTTAACATGATCTCTCTTGAGAGATTTGAAAGCCTTAGACAAACAGTTGGATTCCTCCAACAATTCTTCATAGGCATCAAGTAATTCCTCATAATCAGAATTTACCTCATTATCTGAATCAGAGTCAGTGTTAGCCATTAGACAGAGATTTGCTTCTTCCTCTGTCCCTCATCAGTAGATGTTGACTCTAGATCTTCCCAAGTGGCCATCATTCCTTTCTTCTTCTTTTTGAAGAACTTCTTAAATGGGGCTTTCTTGAGTTGAGGACATTCTGCTTTGATGTGTCCTTGTTTCTTGCACTCATAGCAGATAATTGAGTTTTTGTCTGTTGAAGTGGAATCCTTGAAATTCTTGTCCTTGTTGAATCTTCTGAATGGCTTATCCTTTCTGAACTTCTTTTTCTGTAGGAGAAGCTTTATCTTTCTGGTTAGGAGAGATAGTTCTTCATCACTTTCAAAATCCTCAGATTCAGACAGGTCAGCATCACTGGATGACTCGTCTGCCTTTAAAGCTGAGAGGCTTTGGAAGACTTTTGATCAGCCTTCAGAGCAATTGACTTGCCCTTCTTTGTTGAGACTTCATCTCCAAGTTCTTGCTCATGAACAGTAAGTGTTCTAAGGAGTTCATCCATAGTCAAGGTGGTAAGATCTTTGGCTTGAGAGATAGCAGTTACCAGAGGTCTCCACTGCTTAGGTAGGCTCCTAAGTATCTTTCCAACCTTCTCAGCATTGGAGTAAACTTTGCCAAGAGACTTTAGACCATTGATGATAGTTTGAAATCTCCCAATCATTTGAGCAACAGATTCTCCTTCTTCCATGAGAAATAGTTCATACTTTCTGACAAGTATAGCAATTTTTGATTCTTTGACCTTGGCGGTTCCTTCATGTGTGACAGCTAAGGTGTCCCATATTTCTTTGGCAGAATCACAGGCACAGACCTTCTCAAACTCATCAGGACTGAGCGCACAAATAATGTTGTATCTGGCTTTGTGATTCAGCTCCCATTTTGCCTTTTCTGCAGGGGTCCACTGAGCTTTTGGCTTGTCAGTGTTGTCATCATTTTTAGGGTGAAAGGACCATCTGTGATGACATCCCAGAGATCAGAGTTTGTAGATAGAATGAACCATTGAAATCTATCTTTCCAATAGTTGTAGTTTTCTCCATTGAAGAATGGAGGTCTGGTTAAGGAGGCTCCTTCAGTCTGGTTACTTCCACTAGCTCCAGCAGTCATGTCTATTCTTCAGGATCTTTACCTCAAACACTGTTAGATGCTCAACCCAGAGGCTGAGCTCTGATACCAACTGAAATAGACAACTATAAACACGAGAAGGGGGGTTGAATTGTGTTTATTAGAATTTAAAATAAAGTTAAAAACTTTTTGCATGCAGAAGCTAAGCACAGACGGGTGTAAAAAGATACACAGACAGGTCACCTGTCTGTTGTAGTTTTTGTCAGAAAAACAACACACGAAAGATAGAAAACAGACTTGACAGAAACAGTTTTAACCCCTTTGTTAGAAAGCAGATGATATATATAATCAAAACAACTAAAGAGATTAAGGGAAGAGAGATTAACACAGAGATTTATCCTGGTTCACTCTTTAACACAAAGAGCTACGTCCAGTCCTTGGCAGCACCAAGATTTATCCACTATAAAGATCAGTTTACAGACTCCAAGTATTGTTTGCACACCTAGCCTCTTCAGGCTCCAACACAAGTATTCTTTGACACCTAGCCTCTTCAGGCTCACTCAGATTGGTTTGAAGAGTTTTGGTTTTGTAATAAATACACTTACAGACCTTTCACTAAACACTCAGAGAGTGGTTTAAATATTAAAGGCTTAGGATAAAGTCTGCGTAATAACTTCAAATGATTGAAGAATACAGAATGAATAACTGAACAGAGTAATGGCTCTTTAATGCTTTGTAAATAACTCTGATTGTGTTCATCTTCAATGACTTCTGTTATGATTTATAGCCTTCAAACATTTAATATCCGTTAGAGACATTCCTTGCAACTATGGCTTCAAGGCAGAGCTTCATTAAATGCAATATAAGCGTTTCCTGGGCAGCGCATTAATGCAATGGAGACGTTGGTTTGTTACTCTAACATGAAGGGATAATTAGCTTGATGCATCGTGTAGAAATTAACTCAGAGTTGTGCAGAGTGCTTTTGTACTTTTGCAGAGTACATTTCCCTTTCTGTGTAATAACTAAAAGTACTAGGGAATAAAAGCATGTTGGAAACATTCTTTAAACTTTGGGAGTTTAATCTCTGACTTCCTAGGTTGCTTGAGAGAAGAGAGCACTTCCGAGTTTCTTGATAAGCCGTGAGAGAGGTTCTCAGAGTATTCTTCATGAGGGGGGACCAAGCTTGCAAAGCTTTCCTGTACTTCGGGTTCTTTAACGAAGCACCTTAGACAAGTTGAAAGAGTAGAGGACAGGTGTGTAAAGGTCAGTTTGCACATAAGTCAACAATCCTGAGTCAGCAGACAGGTTGACTTCTTGGCTTATAACGGCCAGGTGAGACTTAGGTAGATAGACAGGTGAGTTATTGTAAATCTTCTGATCTGTACACTAAGTAGACATGGTTAGGGCAACCCACAAAATAGGTTTAATTAAATCATTACCCAATGTTGTAGTTTTTCATCAAAACTTAGGGAACTGCACACAGACATTTTAGAGACTTAACAATGTAAGCGGCTCAAGTTTCAAGTCATTACTGCATATGAAGAAGGATGCCCTGTCCTGGAGTAGATCTTGATGTATCTCAATATCCTGTATGTTATGCATCCATATGCTTCTGTTTTGGGGAATTCAATTGAATTGGCAGAGAGTGTTGACTGAGTATGTTATGTCAGGTCTAGACACTGGTGAGGTAGAGCAATCTTCCCAAGAGTCTTCTGTACTAGCCAGCAATCTATGTCAGGTGCCTCCTCTTCTGTTTCTTAAATTTGCAATTTTGTTCCATAGGAAAATATCTAGGCTTGCATTTGTTCTTTCCAGTCTCTTTAAGGATGTCAGTGGCATATTTCCTTTGAGTGAGGCACCATTCCTTTGGC